>CM018914.1:16108484-16120984 GCA_009663005.1 Actinidia chinensis | reverse complement strand
GGTGAGGTTTTTCAAAACATTGTAATGAAAAATGAGATCTACGGCATGAACATACATATTGGTTTTGTGATCCTTACATATCCCTCGGTCTTTTATAGGTTTTGTTTTCCAGGACAAATATGCGTCCACAGTAGAATAGTGAGTTAGATTAAGATTCCCATCGTTAGACATGTTTCTCTTAATCTTCATCAGTGGATTCTGCAACTTCAATCGTATTTTTCTCTGATACATATGGTTAGGCATGTGCTTCAATCGTATTTTTCTCTGGTACAAGTGGTTAGGCACGTACTTGTGTATACACACAAAAAATGATAAATATATTAGTTAGTATTTTGGGCATAAGTCCCTCATATGATAACCTTTTGACTCAATTCAAGTTGCGTATGAAATTTATTTTAAATACCTACAAATTTTATTTTTTAAGTGTTTTTCCTAATTTAGAGCTTTAGTAGCTCAAAAAAGGATTGGAAGTCAAGCTAGGAAATTTGTCTTGTCCTGGACTAGTCCAGCTTTTTTTCGACCGATCCAGCTTTTCCAAGAAACCTTCTGACTTGTCTTGAACCGGTCCAACTTTTTTCCAATCGGTCCAGCTTTCCAGGGAACCTACTGTTTTGTCCTTAACCGGTTTAGCTTTTTCCCGACCGGTTTAACCTTAAAAGTTTTATAATTTTGAAACCCAATTGATTTATCTAGTACCCAATTCACTCCTAATATCTTATACACACTTACTACTCTTAAATTAGACACATTAAACGGTAATTCAATTAGACAAATAAGGTAAACGAAAGGACAATTAAAGAAAGAAGACTAAATTCAGAATTGTTAATTATAGGATTGGAACCCGAGGAACCCTTACCTTAGCTTACTAGTGAGCACGGAAAAAAAGAAGTGACATAAATCTAAGGTGAGTCTTGTTATGTTTTACTTAAAAGCAAAAGTTTTACAGTTAAAGTATGTATGTTTTGGTTGATTAACATGATATTTTATAATTAAATGCATGCTATTTTGTTTAATGTGACATAAAATATAGAAAATAATTACTTTAGAAAAGTATGTTTTAAATGACACATGATTCGAACGGTGCCCCAACCGCTAGGAGAAAAGAATATAGAGAGGTAATGTAATAAGGGTGAGATCATAGTCAGATGATCATGGATGATATCATGCCATATACTATATTGGGGTCGTTTCCTAATGATTGGTGATTGTTGAACAGGTGTATGTGTCGCAAGGGTTAATCCAATATGATTTTGAATTCTTGATATGAAATCAAGGTAAATGGGCCTAGATGAGCCAATGATTGAAATGAAAAATGATTGACAAAGTTAAATTATTTCCTGTTGTAATGAATTAATATTTTATAATTTCATGGGCACTTGTTAGTATTATATAACTTGACTCACACTAGCCTAGTGCTTAAGATTTAGTTGTACATAACAATTTTAGATAATGAGAACGAGATGGAGCGTGACTAAAGACAGGTGACCTTAGCATAGAAATGTTAGACCTTTTGAAATTGTATAGTTTGGTTGACGATTGTGCCGGACATTATGGCCAAAATAGTAATTATAAAAATTTATATACAAGAAGGATGTAATGATATGGTATATTTTTTTTCATACACGTCAGCTTTGATTAATTTATTACGCTTCTGTATATATATAATTGCATTCAAGTATTGAATGAAAAATAAATTCCTAAACTAGTTGAGTAGTAGGCCTTAGTGAGTTGGACTCACTGGCCAGTCACGATGACACCTGTTAAGGGTGGACCTACGTGTATAAATGGGTTGGGGTCGTGACATCACTACCACTAAAAAATACCAAGCCACCACAACTTCTTTTATAAATTGAAAAAATAAGATTTTGTTGAACATATAAATTAGATTAGATTTAGCTTATTGAATATTTCAATTGGTTTCAATTCCGCACTTACATTTTTACCAAATAACTTATTAATTTAAAATATTCAACATTCAACTTTTTAGTACTTACTTTTTAATATTCAGTTTTATTAAATGACACCATAGACATGACAAAAAACAAAACTTAATTTCTAATTTAGTTTTAATCCTACGACAACATATACGTGACTTATTCTCGACGTATTATCAAACTTTAATCATGATAGGGTTATTACTCCTATCCCAATCGTTCATCACTTTTTTTAGTGAAAGAAAATTACAAAACGATAGGAAAGAGACAATGTTTTACTTGAGTTCGAAGAAAACTAAGTAATCTTTTTCACTTCTCCTCTTCTCTTTCTTCCTCCATCTTCCTCTATCAAGCTTTCTCTCAGCTTTCTTTCTTTCTTCGTTTCTCTCTTTCTTTCTCTTTCTCCATCTCTCTTTCTCTCCTTTCTTTCTTTCTTTTTACGTGACATTTCCAATTCCCAACAAAGTTGCTGGGACAAAGGTGTAAAATGTTAACTTTGGGCCATGGTTGGTGAGCCACCAGTGACTCATGCCCATGAGTCACCAAGCCATTGATGGTTTATGGTGACTTATGGTGATAATTCACCCAACCATGTGGCTTTCATGGCGCCACATGATCCCGCCTTAATTTCTCGACACGTGTCCATTTTAGTATTAAGTTTTATAGAAAATCTAGTTCGATTATAATTTCTATTATTACAAAAATTTTGAAAAAATTAATTTACAAGTTAAGGATTACAAGTGATGTAGCGACGACAGTAACAATGCCAATGTAATAATGGTGGTGATGGTAGTAGTAAAGTGATGGTGAATATTGTGGTGGTTGAGAGAGTGATGTGGTAAAGATATGGATGTGGTAAAATAGGTAATAGAGGTGGAGGGTGGTGGTGGTGGTGGTGGTGGTGGTAGTAGTGGTAATAGAGGGACAATAGTGGGATGGATGGTAGTTGTAGTAGTAGAGGATGGTGCTTATGGTGGTAAGTGGGTGATGGTAGTGTGGTAGTGGAATGGTAGAGAAGGTAAAAGGGTGGCGGCAACAGTTGTGGTGGTTATGGTATTAGTAGTTGGAAGGATGGTGGAAGTGGAGGTAGAGGCGAAGGGTTCAGTGGCGACAACGGTAGTAGTAGTGGTGGTGGTGGTGGTGGTGGTAGTAGAGGTATGGTCGTGATAGTATAGTTACGGTGACTACAACGGTGGCATGAAAATATCGGTGGAGAATGGTGGAGGCAGAGCATGGATGCAACAATAAAAATGGTGGTGGAGGTAGAGGGTGATTGTTACACCCATAACCTAATTAGACATCATTAATACTACATTAAATGGGATATGATCGTACATGTCACCATATATGTGAACAGCTCTTAATATCCACCATAGTACTCAAAAGATAAGGATTATATAATAAAATATTCACTAATAATTAAAAAATATCCATAAGATATATATATATATATATACATCATCAACTCATATTAAAAGCAAACATAATACAATTATACAATCAAACTCTAACATCTCCAACAAAAATCGACAAGAGTTTAGAAACATAAAGGCGAGAACTTCTCAAGTTTTGTCAACGACATCCAACACAGCTAGGAAACCCACTACGGTTAGAACTACGACCACAGTGAACTAAACAGTCATTCATATCTCTTCACTAGCCAAAACAATCTGTGTGGGTGTAAGCTAAATGTCAACGTACTCACAATAGATAATCAAACTCATAAAAAATTATATAGATAAACATCCGCCATAGATATCTAGAAAGAGAGATCAACAATACAATGATGTATTACCCACATGTGCGCGCAAGTTTTAGATAACGTTGGCCCAATGAGTGATGGCTCGTTACCATCAACCCCATATCGGTTAATTTTTAGGTTAGCTCCACATTGGCAAAACATTTCTCCATGTAATGCACTGGCATATAATATGCAATGCTATCTCATATATATATATCATCATCAAAGTTGGTTAACTCTCTCCAGTGCAATGCAAAGTATATAAGATAAATGATATGCAATGCCACCTCACCTCATTTAGAATCAACATCACCAATCATTTAAGAGATAAGCAATTCAATATGAATAAGATTATCACGTATTTTCCACCTATTACCGTCATACAAATACAATCAAGTCACTCTTTTGGTTGAACCAGAGTGTTTTGATTCACTTCCCAACCTACCAAATATCATCACATCAAACTTGATAAAAAAGATGTTATAATGTTTTTGTAACCAATGCATGATTATAGCTTATACTTCTTAAACATGTGATTTAGAACATCAATGAGATGTTAAACCTTTTCCTGATGTAATATAAGATCAACCTTATTTAAAACTAGGCTTAAATACCTTAAATTTGATAGATCATGGGTCAAAACTACATTTTGGATGGAGCGGTTATGACCAATAAAAGGTAGACTAAAATTCTAGAAAACATTGTTACTGTCAACAATTTTGGGTTAATTTTAAACAAAAATATCTCTCAATTTATAAGGAAATAGAGTTCCAATTTAATATCAAAAAAAGATGCATGAATCTACTTTTCAACCCTTTAAACGGTGCATCAATCCGAGTTTTTCAGAGAAAGTTATGCTTATTTTACTATAGTGTGTCGACTCTAGCAGGTGTCGACACCTAAATCTCACGTGTCGACGTGTGGAGGCAGAATGTGTTGACTCCTCACTTTCAGGTGTCAGACACTTTAAGACATAACACAATTTTCAATTCATGTGTCGACTCCTCAATCTCAGATATTGACACTTGATGACAAAGAACAAAATTTTCACTTTGGCTCGAAAATGGATTTTCGCCTAGCCCAAGTTTTCCAACTCCAATCACCTCAACACACTCCCACATACACCATAAGAGATTTAAAGATGCCAAAATGATATTAGAAAGTTATAAACAATTATTAATTACTCTAAAACACACAAACATGAATGAATTTTGGATTTCTACTATAAAACCTCATTTTCTTCCTCTCTCTTCTTCCTTCTTCCAAATTCATGGCTCAAACATGCTAGAAATCAACAAGATTAACATAGAACAAGATGAAACTTACTTTAATTGATGAAGACAAGATGAAATCAAGCTTTTCCCCCTTCAATTCCCTTCTTTCCCTTTATTTTCTTTCTCTCTTCTATCTCACGTATGAAACCCTCAAAGACACAAGCTCCTTTCCTCTCTCTTCTCTCTTAGCAACCAATATAGATACAAGGATGTATCTATTCTTCCACATGTCACTTACACACACATGAGTCACACACCTAGGTATCTTGCACACACTCAAGCACACTAAGCACCTCACTAATACACTTAATTAACATATTTATTATGATTAATCTAATCTAAACATGATGATTAATTAAGCTAATTAATCATGAATTAACATAATTAATCACACACTAATCATACTTAATAATATAAATTTTTTTAGCATAACTCACACACATTAAATCATGTTAAGCAAGCACCTTGATTAGTATAAACACCTTATATATGCATGAAATCAAGCTAATATGAAGTTAAGAGAGTTAGGGTGTCACAGTGGTAGAGGGATGGTGGTGCTCATAGTAGTGATAACGGTGGTGGCAACAGTCAAATGGTGGTGGTGATGGTGGCAATAATGGGAGCGATAGTAGGGGTAATGGAAAGATGGTGGTGGCTATGGTGGTGGTGGTGGAATGGAGTTATATTTGTGTACATCAATGTCTATGCACACACATTTACAAATTAAATCAAAATTAAGTAACTCTATTACTACTTAAATTTTAAAAAAATTTTAGCCTATATTTTAAATTGTACTTAAAATATTAAGTGATATATTTTTATCAAACCAACCTAATTCAGTTTTACTTAATACATTTAATTTCAAGTGTGTAATTGAGTTATCAAACAACCTCTTGTTGAGCATGGAAAGGTCGGGTAGGGCTAGGCGGATGAGGACGGGGATGAATGGTTGGTAGGAAGGATGCGAGGGAGTAGGGTAAGGTTAGAAATGAATATGGTTTTAGGGGATGAGAAAAATTAGCTATAAAGTGAACTATGCAACTAATGTAAGATTTTAAATATGTAAAATTTACCCGATTTACCAGTTATCATTTTGACTTAATGGGAGCAAATTAAATAGTTCAAGGACCAAAATAAGTTGCAACTGATAGATGATGGACCAAACAAGGAAAGTGTGAAAGTTGTCAAGCAACGAGTTCTACTAAACCACGTCATTTCAATGACTAGCATGTTAATTTGCTATGTGTCACTCACTCGCTCTGCTCATAGTCGTTGTCGAACGCTAGAAAGCCAATCCCAGAAAAAACCATAATGCAGAGCAGCAGGTGGAGATAAAGTGAAAAATTTAACCTAGAAAGAGAGAGCAGAAATGGCAATTTTTTGAGATCTAAGGGTCTGCAACATTGGGCTCTCATCCTGCACACCATCCCATTCGAAGCTATTTGGCCCCTTCAAAGGTATAAATTCTTCTCCATTTCGTTCGGCTTTAATTTGATTAGGGTTCCATTGGATCATTCAAATTCTCAATTACAATTTGTTATTACTTTTCAATTTATGTTGATTCAAATGATTTACATTGAGCTACGGGTTTGGGTTTCAGATTTTGTGAGTAGTTGTCAGGGTCTATAATACTTGATTTATTTAAAATACTTTATATTTATGAGGTGAAAGTAATGAAACAAACTGGTTACTATATATATGTTTTCCGATACTCATGATACATTTTTACTGGTTTTGGAAACTACATTTGTAGTGTAATTTTTCATGTTTGTTTTTGCAAAAAATGATTGGTGGCGGCAACTATTTTTTCAATGATCTATATCCAATTGTTCATTTGATGAAACTTTCCCATAGGTGGTTTTAGAATGCTAACTAAGTTTAATGCCATTTGAAGGTAGAACTATTGATTTTTTTTGTCAACGTTTAGTCACAAGATACACTCGTTTTCCGTGTGGAAGTCAACTTTTTCTCATGAGTTTTCAGCGCCATCCAATTACAACTACATAAAATTGTAGGGTATTGGGTAGTGCAGTTTAAAAATGCTCATGAGTAACTGGCAAGCAAAGTTTTCCAACATGGTAGCTATAGCAATATATAAACACTATTATTTTTGAATGAATGTAACTCTGCTATGATGAACGAAGTATAAAAGAAACTGAATATTGAGAAAAATCTATGTATATTGAAGTCTATATCTTACAAAAGGGAAAGTATACATTTATGCAATATACTAGTTATTCTATTATAGGAAAGTTTGTATAAACGATCAATTATAATCAATCAAAAGTAATAACATATATACAATCCTATAATCCACAAATCTCTTTCCTATAATTAGGTTGATTCTCATTATTTCTCATAATACCCCCCTCAAGTTAGAGTGTGTATGTCAAGTATGCCAAACTTTCTGAGAAGGGAATGAAAACTTGACATAACAAGTGATTTATTGAACAAATCAACAAGCTAACAGGATGATGAAACATGAGCAGTTGCTATGGCACCTGACTGAATTTGTTCTCAAACGTGGCAATCGATCTCTATATGCTTGGTGCATTCATGTTAAACTGGATTGGTAGCAATGTGAAGTGCTTGCCTAACTATCACACAAGGCGGGTTGTGGGTGCTCTACCCGCAAATCATCCAGTAAATACTTAAGCCAAGTAAGCTCACACATAATGGAGGCTATAACTCGATATTCCGATTCTGCTGAGGACCTTGACACCGTCGTTTGTTTCTTGGTTCTCCATGAAATAAGAGTTCCTCCAAGGATCATCTCGTGATCGAACATTAAACCCAATCTACATCAGAAAATCATGTCAGTATCAAATCTCCTTTGGTTGGAAGATATAATCCTTGCCTAGGTGCACCTTTAAGATATCGCAAAAGATGATGGACATCGTCTAATGATTTTTTCTTAGCTCTTGCATAAACTGTCTTAGGATGTGAATTGAATAACTTATCTATGGCCTTGTAATAGTAAGTTAAATGAGCCGTCCAACAAATCTTCTATAAGTGGATGGATTCTTGAATAGATCACCTATTGAGGGTAGTAGTTTTAACATTTTCTTCCATAAGTGTCGGCAAAGGTTTATCCCCAAGCAAGCCTGCTTCGTCTAAGATATCAAGAGTATACTTTCGTTGGGATATCAAAATGCTACCAATAGAACGAGCAACTTCGACACCTAAGAAATATTATAATGGGCCAAGGTAAATGATGCAAAATTTGGTGCGGATAGACTCTTTGAGAGCAACAATTGCATTGTCATCATTGCCGGTTATGATCATGTTATCTACGTAGATAAGTACAACCATGAAAGAATTGCCAAAAATCTTGGTGAAAAGAGAATAGTCAACTCTAGCTGAATAGAAGTAGAAAATTTCTGAAATCAACTATGAGAGGCTTGTTTTAAGTCCATAGACTGACTTATTGAGTCGACGTACCATAAGTGTCTCCCCCTGTCAACGTAAACCGGAGGGCAATTGTATATATACTTCTTCAAGTAAATCATCATAGAGAAATGCATTCTGAACATCCATTTGGCGAAGGGACTAATTTCAAATAACAGCGACAACAAGTAAGCAACGAACTGTAATTAACTGGACCACAAGAGCAGATGTCTCCTTATAGTCAATCCCTTCTCGTTGAGAGATGCCTTTTGCCACCAACTAAGCTTTGTATTGCTCAACTATGCAGTCAGAGTTATATTTAATCTTGTATTTGCACCTGATTGGACGATGACTAGAATGGAGAGAGATGAATGTCCAAGTATATTTTTGTTCAAAAGCATGTAATTTTGTAGCCATGGCTTTCTGCCATTTCGGATCCAAAGTTGCTTGTTCATAAGTTACAGGTTCCACAAGTGTAGTGATAGTACAAAAAAAAATTTGATATTTGGGTGAGAGTTGTCCATAAGAAATATATTGAGGTAAATGGTGATGCGTACTTGACGAGGAAAAAGACGGGCTGGGAGCAACCAAGGCTGTGTGGTAGATATGGAAATTTCAAAGTTTGACATTTGGTCGTTTGAGACAAGCAAAACGGCGAGTTGTAAGAGGTGATGGTTGCTCAGTGGGGTCACGGTCAAGTATAGGGTTGTTTGGGGCAGGAAAAAGTGATGGAGATAAGGTTGGTGAAGATAATGAAAGGCCATTGGCTTGTAGGGTGCTTGGATCGGTGGAGTTTGGTTCGCTGGAGATGTGTGGCAATGGAAGAATTACTGTATCGTGCTCTTGTTCTTGAGGATGAGTGTGAAATGGGAATATATGTTCATAAAATATAACATCTCAGGAAGAAGAGAATTTGTGTTGCAAGATCATAGGCTCGATAACCTTTCAGACCAAGAGGATTACCAACAAAAATACCTATTTGATCAAATTTATGTGTGGGTAGAAGATTAGTGGCATAACAAAGGCAATCAAAGTTTCAGAGATAATTGTATGTGGATGGCTTGTTGTGGAGAAGTTGGTATGGTGATTTGTGAGAAAAGAGAGGCGTAGATAAATGATTGATTAAATAGCAAGCCGTTTGAACACTTTCCCTCCAAATTTCAATGGCAAGTTTGTTTGAAAACGAAGAGCCCTTCCCACATTTAAAAAATGGTGATGTTTTCTCTCAACTACCCCATTCTGTTGGGGAGATAAAGTACATGAATGATAAAAAGCAATTCCATTAGTACCTAAGTAATGCTTCATGAATTCAAATTCACCACCATTATCGAATCGAAGAATTTTAATACGACTATCAAATTGTGTTTCCACCTAAGAAATAAACGATTATAATATCCCTTGTGTTTCATATTTAAAACTCATGAATGTAACCAGTATATCGAGTAAAATCATCAACAATTGTCAAAAAAATAATGAGCTCTAGAATGGGAATTTATTCTATGTGGTCCCCAAGTGTATCAAATCAAAAGGAATTTAGAGAAAAAATTAAACTAGATGGAAAAGGTAAACGAGTTTGTTTGTCTAAAGGAAAAAATTCACAAGCATGCTTGGAATCAAAATAAATTGCGGGATTTGTCTTGGAAAAAACTCAAAGATGATGGATGCCTAAGATGCTGGTGCCAAAGATTGGAATGTTGCGGATGGTGTAGGCAACATTGTATTTTGGTCCATTGCTAAGTAGTAGAGGCCATTATGTTGGTTGCCCCTGCCAATCATCTTCCTTGTAGCAATGTCCTGCATAACACAAAAATCAGAAAAGAATGTCACCGTACACTTTAATGCTCGTGTTAGTTTACTAACTGATAATAAATTAACTCGAAATTGTGGAACTTTGAGGACTTCATCCAGTCTCATATGAGGCGTAACATGTAGTGAACCAACTGACTCAATATGTGTTTAACCACCATATGGCAAACTCATGGTGGCCGATTTGGGCAAACTTTTCAGTTTTAGTAATTCAACTGAGAAGTCACATGATCCATGGATCCACTATCAATAATCCAACATAAATTCGAGTACGATGGTGTGATGATACATGTGGCATTTGCAAAATGTTGTAAGTTACCATCATTGTTTTTTTGAATCACGGCCATCAGTTGGTTATATTCCTCAGTTGTGAACCTTGGTCCATCGTCGAATGCCTTATTTGTTTCTAACTTTACGTTGTTTGCATTTAAGTGGCGCTAATTGGGGGGTTTCACATTTTCCCATTAAACTTGTAAGGAAACCGCGTAAGTAGTAACACCTTTCAATGCTGTGATAATCTCTATCACAATAGGAACATTGCAGCTGCTTTCTTTATTTTTTAACCTAATTTGCTTGAATTGTCCTATTGTTCTAGTCCGCAAGCATGGCATGATGGTTCATGTTCCCACCATTGAGAAAAACCTTAACCTATTTTTTTTTGTTAAAGAACAAGTGAATAAACTCGATGTGTATTGGGTAAGTGCAACATCAATAAGATTTGTCCACGAATAACGGCATAACTGTCATTCAATCACATGAGAAATTGCATAACTCTCTCCTTCTCATCGCTTTTGATGAGTTTCTCCAATCTGCCATATGAGCAGGAAAGTGGTTCATGGTAAGATGAAAGTTCATCCCATAGAGCCTTCAACCTTATGTAATAGATAGAAATAGACTGATGCCCCTACTTATGCTCCGTGATTTCTCATTTGATCTGAAAAAATTATCGAGTCGTTCCATGTAGAGAAACACTCTTGTAGATCCGCCCAGACTTTTGTTATAGTTTTGGCATAAATCATGCTACTTGCTATGCCTGGATGAATGGAGTTTAATAGCCATGATAGAACCATGTTGTTACATCACTGCCAAGGAAGGAAAACTGTCATCTGAGGAAAAAGCTCGCTTGATTGAACTTGTGACAAATCCAATCTTATTTTTAGCACTTAAACTAATTCGCATAGCCCGACTCTATGTGTTGTAGTTATCTCTTTTAAGCACTTTGGAGACGAGTATGATACTTGGGTGGTTATTTGATGTAAAGGGTAGGGGTCTGAGACTTCAATGATAGTCTTAGATTAAGTCGATTTTGTTTCGTTGTTGCCTTTGTCTCCCATGGCACTGATTAAAAAAGGAGGTTACCAAAGCATTTAGAGGGTTTTAGAGTCACTAGGTTTGGTGCTCTAGTACCATGTAAAAGGAACTGAATATTGGAAAAAATCTGCGTGTATTGAAGTCTATGTCTTACAAAAGAGAAAATATACATTTATACAGCACACCAACTATTCTATAATAGGAAACTTTGTATAAATGATCAATTATAATCAATTAAACGTAGTGGCATATGTACAATCCTATAATCAACAAATCTATTTCCTATAATTATGTTGATCTTCATTTTTTCCCGTAATACAAAACACACATTCTTTTGTATTGTTTTGGTGTATGGTCTATATCAACACTCCCCATAATCTATTGCTCCTAGACTTTGTTGTCATGGCTGATTAAAATCAAGTTACAATTAGTACTTGGCTCAGGATGTGGTATTTGAGTCAATTGGTGCTTGGCTCTGGAACATGAAGTTCTTAGTGTTGTTATTGTTGAGTCCAGTCCATTATTGGGCCCAAAACCAGTAGTTAAGACCAAACACATTGCCAAGTCCAAGCCCAAGCATAATGTACAAAGCACACATTTTGGGCCCAAGCCCAAAATAGTTCTTAACCCTAGGTTTTCTCTACAAATATGGAGAGAGAAAATTAGTGTGTGGTGGTGAGGGGGCTGAGAAGAGAGGCAAAAGAGGGTTGTGTGAGAGAGAAGAGAGGCAAGATAGATAGAGATTGTGAGAGAGAGATTGAGATGATGAGTTGAGAGAGTGGATCTTCTCCTTTTGTAATCCCTTCGTTCGATTAGTCGATTATTTATTTCTCTTTGTGGATGTAGGTATCATTGGCCAGAACACGTAAATCGTTATTGTTTAGTATGTGTGTGATCGGTGATTTATTTGGAGCGCAACAATTGGTATCAGAACCCAGGTCGAGTTTTGAATCTCCTAAAAAATGCTTGAAATCAATTTCTAATAGCACCATGGTGTTCCTCTCTTCAAGACGAAGCTCCCGAAGCCAATGCCGTTGCCAAAAGCTT
>CM018914.1:15963484-15973484 GCA_009663005.1 Actinidia chinensis | reverse complement strand
TGGTATTAAGGTCTCCAATTTTACCAATTAATCAAATTAATTTAACTTATTGTTGTCGCCAAAATCAAGATCGTTATATCGCCGGTTTGATTATTAACATCGCCTACTTAACTCTCTTTCCATTGCCAAACTTATTCGCCAAGGGATAAAAAACAATTTGGGAGTTGCAAATTATTTAACCAAGACATCTTGCTCGCCAAATTGTTCTGATCGCCATGATTGAGTTTAATGTCTACTTGGTTAAGGTAACTTAAACCTATTATATTCTCCTAACAGTTTTTGTTTGCTAAGTTCATCTCGCCAGCTTCATTACATACATTAGTCATGATATTGCCAATGAAAACAAATACATTGCTATTGAAGAAGAACAGATATGAAGCAAAACATTAATCTTATTAAGATTAGTTTTACATTGATCTCGCCAAAAACAAAAGAGAAAAAAATACATTGAAGTGCCTACTCGGGAGGAGGGCTATTAACTAGCTTGTTCTTCCCCTCTTCATCCTCCTCAACTAGCTCAGGGTCAATCTGGAGTTCTTGGATGTCGAGGTTTGGATGGAGAATTCTGATCTACTTTTTACATAAATCGAAGCCATCACTGAAATACGTGGAAGCTAATTTTTCTATAGCCTCTTAGAAGTAATCCAAGGATTTGTACTCTTCAACCGCTAACTCATTAGCGAAGGCCTCATTCTCCTTTAGCTCAGCCACATCCTTCTGATGCCTCTCCAGATCGGTATTACGTTCATCCTTCATCCTCCTCAACTCTTCGGAGGTGTGCTATTTTTTAGCCTCAAGTTTTGCTACCCGGCCTTCAAAGTCCTTGGCCACACTCTAGGCCCTAACCATCTCATCTCGGATGGACCCAGTATTGGTCTATCATCGCCTCTTCTCGCGTCTCTCTGCTGCGGCCAGTAAGAGAGGATCTAAGCATCATCGCCTATAAAAAAAATAACTTATCAAACCACTAAATCTTCAAAAGCATGAGCTTAATTTAAAAGATAGACAGATACCTACATGACTGAATGGAAGAACCTCGTGATCAGCTGATCGAGGTCCAATTTATCCACCTCCTTTTTGTTGGAGGGCAACATAAGCCCTTGGAGGAGTTTCTTCGCAATGCCAAGGCAACCTCAGGGTCAGTCGAGGTCCCCTCCTTAGGGGCTGCAAGAATAGATGCCACTTTGGTTGCTGCCATACTTGACTTCGCCTTGGACTTGGTTGGGGCCTTGGCAGCTGACCCCTACTTCTTGTCCTCAGGTAGCGGCAGCAGTCCCTTTTTCTTGGTGTCTACTGCCTATTTGCCCTTCTTTGAGGGTGAGATGTAAGGCATCTCATCTTGGGGACGTTTCAACCTTATGATGACACCCTTCGCTGCCAAGCTTGTACCTTTGGGCTTGCCCTTCCCTTTTGCCATCTTGGCGAGCTTTTTCCTGTTGATCTTTTTTGGCATAGGTGCAAAAGGAAATCGAAGTCAGTTAATAGAAGAGATGAAATACTTAAAAGATGAAGGAAAGTTGTACCATCTGATTTGAGCTCGGGGGGTAGCCATGGATCTGACCAGGCCTCTGAGCTAGAGCTTGAGCTACTTGGTTCCAAACTAAGGAAAGAGGGTCAGGGTTTCCCCTGGGAACCTTAATAGTGTCAGATCAGTAAGGGGAGGTAAAAAGTTTTCTCTTCCTCTTCTTGATGGTTTCTATGTATTCCATCGAGTCATCTCAGGAATGATCACCTCGGGGAGGATCATCTCAGGAATGGCGGGACAAACCCTCATCACTCGCAACGTGAGCTGCATTGCCTATTGGGTTATCCTCAGCATTATCCCTGCCATTTGACACCATTTTTTCAGAATCAAAAGCAAAACTTCTGAGGTAGTATTTTGAGCGAAGGATGTCCTTAATTGGGTAGAACTATCCGCGCTCTAGTGTGCCCAAGATCTGGTCGAACCTTGAAAATGTCAAAACTTCTAAGAAAAGTATTTTGAGCGAAAGATTTGTTCGATCTCAGTCAAAACATGCAACACATTGCAACGCTTACTTGAAAATATTTACATAATATCAAAAAAAAGTTTGGAAATCTCAGTAAATAAAGAATTAATCATTGAGTAAAGACTGACTTGGGGTGCTCCACAATCTCAAAACCCTCAGAACTTTAAGCCCCCAAGATTGTCCATGGGCGAACTCCCAATTTTCCTTTGAGATTAAGAAGAATTTCTTGTTCCACCATTTGACGTTGCTAGGTTACCCCCGAGTAGTGTTTTCCTCAGTCTCACCTTGAAGTAAAGCCACCTAGAATCCAGCTTCGAGTTGTTGAAAATGCCAAAAATGTGTTAAACTCATTTAAAGAAATGGCAAACTTGTGAAATCGCCACAGCACTAGTGTACCCACGATACTTCGCCATGCATTGGGGGTTAATTGTGCAGGACAGATGTTGTAGTACGCCAGTATCCTCCTAATGGTTGGATGAATAGGAAGTCGCACACCAGCTTGAAAGGCAGCCTCATAGAAGGCCACCTTGCCCGGGTAAGTAGATGCTATTTTGTCATCTACCTCGGGAGCCTAATTTGGATCCCTGTTGGGAAGGAGCATGAATTCCGAAGATGATCTAGCTCGCCCTGGGTCATGGTGTTTGTCTCCCTCTTAGGCGAAGGTCGAGTGTTTACACGGATATTAAGTGACCTCGGTTATCATGTAAGACTGTTCTTCTAGGTGGTCAGACATCCAAGATGGAAGGGTATTTTCTAAGTCTCCTACGTCTATGTTACCAGACATAAACTAAGGGCTGAAGACTAAAGAAAGATGTATGATACTTACTGAAATAAGTACGAGGTGTTGAGGGCGAGGTGAGTTGAAATCACGTCAAAGTAAGGGCAGCAATTCTAGAGCGAACTAAGCAGAAGATTATGCATTATAGGAGAGCCCCGTATTTATAAGAAGAATGGAGGGTCAAGATCTATTTGCTTCAATAGACAAGACTGCGTGACGCTTCACATACCAAGGTTAGAACCACTATTCGCACGTGAAGGGTAACTCCATCATCAATGCACCTCCACGGCTCACCTTGTAAAAGCATGCCATCATCACGTGCTTACATCATCTATCAACACCCTATGATTTGTTGCTCGATGATGCCAAGTATTTTACCTCAGATCCTGAGTATGGGCAACTTATAGGGGCAAAATCTTTACCTGTTGAAGTAAGCACGTCGCCAAGATCATGTCGCCTTATCTGATGTGATCGCCTCATTAAGCTCAAATTTCTTAGAATGTTGTCTACATCCTTCATGGATTTTCACATCACCAATACCGAGCTTGTCAATCTTGCCTGTCACTCTGAGGATGGGATGACCTTGAGACTCCATCTCCACTAAGTCTCCTACATTCGAAGTGCTATCTCCATTTGGCATTCTCCTCCTATTTCACCGCGATCCTCAGTCATGGATTTCATATTTGATTGTCCGACGATTATGCCGTGATCTCCTCGCATGGCTATAAATTCTCCATCAATAAAAGGCCGCTCACTATCAACTAGAAAGGGGTAACTACATTTTCACTCTTTGAGCCATAACTATACTATTATTCCTGCTCTACTTTGTCTAGCTTGTTCATTTCAGTCTCATCTCTATGCTAGAGTGGTTTGTAGCAGCCTCACCCCAGCCGGTGACGTTCATTCCTTTGCGCAGGTTGCTGAATCAATATCGAGCTTACGAGCAATTCTCATTGTTGGTAGCTCATCCCAGATTCCTACCACAACACTCATGTTGTAGTAGTTTAATAGTGAGTTTGAGAAATTTATTTTGAGACTCAGTATTCAATCCACTGAACCGACTAATTTAGGCATTAATTCCATTGTCCATAATTAGAAAGCTCATTTAAAGCTATGAGGTGGCTCAACATAGGAATTGATAACATGTGAGGGGAGTAGATTCTCAACCCAAATGCTTTAGAAGACTACCACTGCGTCATCCCCTAGGGGTTGTGAGTTTCAAAAATTTATGGTTTCATGAAGCCCCTAGTGGCCAAGTGACTAGGGTTGGCCATTTTGATCTGGCCGAAGGGCCCGCCCCATATGGGGCGAGTTTTCCCACATTGAAAGAGCAACGTGTTAGGGTCGAGTTTAAATTTTTGGCCCCAACGGGTTTAGGTCAAGAGTAGAGAAATACATAACCCGACCCGTATTATATATACTAATATAAAATTATTAATATATTTATTATATATCTATCTACATATGTTGTTTACTCTCAAAGAAAAAAAAATCTATTTGAATGAAAAGTTGGATAACTTGCTATTTAATGCATATTGTTGATTTGGATAAAAGGATAAGAAATTGGTTTAATTACTTTTAATAGTTGGCCTTCATTTTAGTATAAATTTGGTAGTTTTAGAAGATTGTTAAAATTTCGGGGTTTGCAGGCATGGAGTAGGAAGTGCGGGATTGGCCCGGGTTTTGGAAGACCCACAAAAAATCCAACCCATGCCCATCCTTACAAGTGACTACCATTACGCCAATCCTTAGGAGTTTTGAGTTTTATATAACTACAATTTGTATAAGAAAAATTCATATCAACCGCAAAAAATCCAACCCATGCCTATTCTTACAAGTGACTACCACTACGCAAATCCTTAGGAGTTATGAGTTTGATAAATTTATCAGGGTGAATGTAAATGACTACTATATTTAATGTTGGTGATTTGAATTTGTTTTGTACACATTGTAGTTATATAAGAATCTCAACAAATAGATCTTTTCTACCACTATTTTTTCGTCCAATGTAGTTTCACAAATTACCCATAGTTAAAATTCTTATATTTTTCTACAAAAATAAACATTTAAATCCCTTCCTTCAAACCCATATCCATCTAAATTTGAAGCCTAGGTTAGGGCTTAGTGGCGGTTTTAGAGTAAAAACTGCATTTAGCTTAACCCTTGTTTAATTTTGAATGCTGTTGTGGTAGAAATATGGAATGAGCAACCAACAGTCAGAATTGCTCTTTAAGCTTGGTATTTGACTTCGGCAACCTGCGCAATAGAACAAACATTACTGGCCAGGGTAAGGACGCTATAAACCCCTCCAGTATGGAGATGAAATCGAGGTGAGCAAGTTAGACAGAGTAAAGCAAGAAAATAATAGAGTTAAGGCTCTAACAATGAGAATGCAATTACCTCTATCTGGTGGATGGTGAGCGACTTTTTATAAATTGAGAATTTAGAGTCGTGTGAGAAAATCATGATGTAATCATCGGGTAGCCAAATATAGAAGGCGTAGCCGAGGATTTCGGAGTAAAAGGAGGAGAATTCCAAATGGAGATAGCACCGCGAATGTAGGAGCCCTAGTAGAGATGGAGTCTCAAGGTTATCTCATCGTCAGAGTGATGGGCGAGATGGATAAGGTAGGGATTAACGATGTGAGAACCCATGGAGAGCATCCCACGAAATCCGATCTTATTGAGGTGATCGAATTATATAAGGCGACATGATCTAGGAGAGTGCTTACTTTAGCAGGTGCTCTTGGAGACGTGCTTACTTCAGCAAGTAAAGATTTTATCCCTCATCAGTTGCCCCCCTACTCGAGATGCTAAAGTGAAACACATAAGATCATTGAGTAACAAATCAAGTGGTGTTTTTTGATGACGTAAGCATGTAATGATGGCATATCCTCCTAGGTCGACACATGGAGGATTGCATTAATGATGGAGTGACCCTTCAACTACAAATGGCGGCTCTAACCTCAGAAGTCGAAACGTCGTGTGATCCTGTCCGTTGAAGCAAACAAATACTAGCCCTTAGCTCTCCCTATAAATAGAGGGCTTCCCTTAATTTGTGTTTTTCTGTTGCTTTTGTCGTCGAACTATTGCTCTTGCTCTGACGTTCACCTCGCCCTTGTCATCTCGTCTCTATTCAAATCATTCAGTAAGTGTTGATCACCCAGTCTTAGTTTGAAACCTTAGTTTATGTTCGGCAACATAGAGGTAGGAAACTTAGAAAATATGCTTCCATCTTGGATCTCAGATCATTTAGGAGAACGATCTTACATGACGACCAAGGTCACCCAACTCCCTTCCTTTCCTAGAAAGGATTTTTTTGGCAATAAGGGAAGTCCATTAGTAGATGATGAGGGAAGTCCATTAGTAGAGACTTTGTTCCCTGCCTGAGAGGGAGACAAACATCCTGACTCAGGGTGAACTAAATTGCCTTAGAGAGTCATGCTCCTTCCCATCCGGGATTCAAATTAGGCTTCCAGAGTCAGATGAGACCATTGTGTCTACTCGCCCGGGCGAGGTGGCTTTTACGTGGCTGCCTTCCAAGCCAGTCTTCGTCTTCTTATCCACCACACTATTAGGAGGATATTACACTACTAAAACAACTATCCTACCTAGCTTGCCCCCAATGCGTGGCAAAGTATCGTCAACGCGGTGGTGCTGTGGTGATTTCATAAGTTCGCCCTTTATCTCAATGAATTTAGGAACCTGTTTGGCATTTTCAACAATCCTAAGTCAGACTTTGGATGGCTCTACTTCAAGGCAAGGCCAAAAAAAACTTTGCTCGGGGGTTACCCCAACAATGTTAAAGGGTGGAAAAATAAATTCTTTTTCATCTCGGGGGACAATTGGGAGTTCACCCAAGGACTATCGTAGGATCTTGGGGTTCAGAGGGTCCAGAGGTCGTGGAACACCACAGGTCATTCTTTGTTCAATGAATTGTATTTCATTTTTCAAGTTTTCCTTCTTTATCTAAAAGTTGTCCTTCATTTTTAGGTAAGTGCTACAACGTGTTGCCTGCTCAGACCGAGACTGAACAAGAAAGGTTTGATATGATCTTAGGCACACTAAAGCAAGGGCAGTTCTATCCAATCAAGGACATCCTTCATTTGAAGTCCTCCCTTAGAAACTTCGCCCTAGGAGAAACCAATAAGCGATGCAGCTCACGTTGCAGGCGACGAGGGTGAATCCCATTATTTCTGAGGTGATCCCCCCGAGGTGACCATTCCCGAGATGACTCAGTGGAATACATAGGAACCATCAAGAAAAGAATGAGGCAAATTTTCCCTCTCTTTCCTAATATGACATTATTAATGAACCAGGTAGCTGAAGCTCAAGCTAGAGCTCTAAAGCCTAATCAAATCTAGGGCTGCCCCCTAAGTTCAAATCGAATGGTACTGCCTTCCTTCCTCTCTAAGTATTTCATCTCATCTTTTAATTGACTTTGATGCTCCTTTTGCAGCTATGTCGAAGAAGATTGACATGAAAAAGCTCACCCAAATGGCAAAAGGGACGACCTCAACAGTGAAAGGTGTGGTCATTGGCAAAAAATGCCTCTGAGATGAGACGCCCAACACCTCGCCCATGAAGAAGGGCAAGTAGGTGGCAGATGCCAAAAAGAAGGGGCATATGCCGCCGCCCGAGGAGGAAAAAAAGGCTCCATCCAAGTCCAAGCCAAATGGCAAGTAAGGTGGCGAAATGTGCTGCAGTCCCCAAGGAGGGGACCTCGGTTAACCCCTTGGATGATCTGGGGCCCAATGCCTCTGTCCTAGAGAAGCCTGGGGTGGTAGAAAAGCTACTCTAATGGCTCGTCTTGCCCTCCGATCAGGAAAAGCTGGACAAGCTGGACCTCGATCGGGCGATCACGAAGTTCTTTCATGTTGTTAGCCAAGTAATCATAGGTCTTTAAATTGATTTCATAATTATGCTTTTTGTTGTTAAGAGCAGCCACTCATCCAGTCAATTGTTGCACTTCACATATGTTCCTTGGCAAGCTCATCGCGAGCAGAGCTTGGATTTGGTCAGGATTTTCCCTAATCCCTCTTTTAGTTACCAGAAAATTGAGGATTTTTCCCGACGACACACCAAATATGCATTGGGAAGGATTGAACACCATGCGATATTTTCAAAGAATACCAAATGTCTCTTCCAACATGGTGATGTGATCACCTACTTTCAGGCTCTTGATTAGCATGTCATCAATATAGATTTTCATTATTTTTCCAATCATCTCCTTACACATCTTATTAAGCAATCTTTGATATGTCGCCCCCAAATTCTTTAATCCAAAAGGCATGACCTTATAGCAATATAAACCTCTTTTTATGATAAAAGAAGTTTTATCTATGTCAGACAGATGCATTTTGATCTGGTGGTATCTTGAGAAGGCGTCCATGAAACTGAGGAGCTCATGCTTAGAGGTGGCATCAACTATTAAATTAATCTTTGGTAGAGGAAAACTGTCTTTAGGGCAGGCCTTGTTTAAGTCAGTGAAATGAACGCACAGTCTCCATTTCCTGACCTTTTTAGGGGCGATGACGGCGTTGACCAACTAATTTGGGTAATGAGATTCTTTTTAATCACGCCAGCCTTGATAAACTTAGCCACCTATTCCTCTATGACCTTCAATCATTTTGGGGTAAACTTTCTTCTTCTTTGGTTGTTCGAAGGATGATCAGGGTTAATGGAAAGCTTATGAACGTCGAATCTGATGATCTATTCCAGGTACATTGCTTTGTGACCATGCGAATACATCGTAATTTTCTTTAAAAAAATCCACCAAAGCACCTCGTAGCTCTTTAGCCAATTCAGTCTCAATCATCACATGGCAATCAAGATAGTTGGGTGTATAGAAATAGGAGTCACCTCTTCCAGAGGCTTCGTGTTTTTCGTTTCTTGGGGGATCTACAAGAGGAGCATCTTCTATCTCGCCTTTCAGCATCATCTATCTGTAGTTTCTATTTGGCACTGGGTTTTAGATTGGGGCTAATTTTCATCGTTGTCATGAAGCATTTCTTGGAAACTTTCTGGTCGCCCCTTACCTCACCTATCCCAGTTGATGTAGGAAACTTCATCATCAAACAGTAGGTAGAGGTAATAACTTTGATTGTTTCCAAGTTGGGGTGACCTTAGATCGAGTTGTATGGAGAAAGGCAATCCATAACAATAAAGTCCTACCAATTTGTAGTCTGGTAAGATTCTACCCCCAAAGTCAAGGGTAACTTAATCCATCTAAGGGGGTGTATAAAACCTCCTCCAAATCCGACGAGAGGGGTATAGAAAAGGTGAAACCTGTCTCACCCTATCCTCATCTTTTCATATGCCGAGATGAACAAAATGTCAACATAACTCCCATTATTAATTAACATCCTCTATACATTAAAATTAGCGATTGTAGTAGATATGACCAACGCATCATCATGAGGGACGTGGAGGCCCCTCAAATCCTCATTGGTGAAGATGATTGGCTAAAGAGCTTCAGACATAGGTGCGAAGAAGTTGTAGACTTCCTCTTCTGCTCGCCCATTAGCCTCTCTAGCATGCCTTTTTACAAGATGAGGTTGAACATCCTTCCGATCCGAACCCTCCATGGATAGTTTAGATATTACCTACAGTTGGCCTGTTATTAGCGTATCCTCTGTCAAATGAGTCAAGTCTTGGGCAATCAACAACAAACTTTCTCAAGTATCCCCTCTTGATCAGATCAAATATTTGTTCCTTCAATTGGAAGCAATCCTCAGTTTTATGTCCATGATCCTTATGAAACTCACAATACTTGTTCTTATTCCTCTAGAGGGGTTTGGTCTTGATCTTCCCAAGCCATTTCACAAAGTCTTCATTCTTAATCTCCATGAGCACCTAGGTTATAGGGGCATTGAGAGGAAGCAACATCATGTCGGGTCAGTAAGGAGGAGTGCGAGGACGTCGTTCATTAATTCTCCTCTTAGCATCTCGCTGGACCTCTTACTTTTTACTCACCCCTATAGTCCGTTCGTCGAGTATCAGGTTCCTTTCTCTTGTGATCATCATTTCCTTGACTTATATGCTTGGCCTCTGCCAACTCTTCAGCTGCAATGTATTTGTTAGCCTTACTTTGGAGTGCCAGCAAGTTTCAGGGACACTTTTGGAGAGGGAATCGAATAGTGGGCCCAAACGAAGACCCTGCATCATTACCATGATTACCACCTTGTCACTGGGATTTTTCACTTCTAAGATGGCCTAATTAGAGTGTCTGACGT
>CM018914.1:15845984-15858484 GCA_009663005.1 Actinidia chinensis | reverse complement strand
ATTTCTTGTATAAGTCCCCTAATGGGGACAACTAGAATCAAGCTGCCTTGACCCTAATTTTATGTGCTTCTCTTTTGTCTTCTAGTAGCCTGTCATGACGTATGAAACTTACGATCGGGTCCATCCATCTTAAACCCAGTTTGGTGTTGACTAGGACAGATCCTTGCGGCATTTCAAAACTATGGGCCAAGATTAGTTCGACTACGATGGTCCGACCTGTTTCTCCCTAAAAAATCAATACCAAACCTATCAGTGCATCTGCATGTGAGTTCAAGTCTCTCCCCACCTGCTCAATCATCACTGCTCTGAATTCGGTGAGGAGACTATTTGCTACCATCAAATACTTAGCCATCTTGGCTTCTCGAGCTTCAAATTTTTTCGTGACTTGGTAAACTACCAATTTTGAGTCATTGAAAATATGGAGCTCAGGAACCTTTAGCTTGTTGGAGGACCAAAGTCCCACAATGAAGGCTTCATACTCAGCTTCATTGTTTGTTGCTATGAAATTTAATATGAGGCACTATTCAAAAATTGCCTCTTCTAGGCTTTTCAGAAGTACGCTCGCTCTTGCTCCCTGTTCGCATGAATATAGGGTGTAATCACGGATGTGTCACAAATAAATAACTCGGAAGACCTAGATCGAATCCTCAGGACTTTTTGGCAACGTATTAGACAACTTAGAATATAAGGTGAAAGTTAGAAATGTTGCGGGTAGAAATTATAATTTGTAAAAAGGGTCAGTGAAATTGTAATTACAAAAAAAATTTAAAAATTGTAGGCCACCAGAGATCCCTCCAGTTCATCAACCTAATTCCCCTAATTCCTCAATTTTATCTCAATTAGGTCCTATGAAATTAATAGGCCTAATCGGACATATTTACACTAATTAAAATTCAAATTTTAATTATTATAAGTATCGCACATTTACCTAACTTATATTAAAGCATTCTGACAATTGTAGTGACAGGGGTTCTAAGTGTAATTATAAAATTATAAAACTGAAAATTAAGGCCCGAATATAACAATTCTAGCACAAGTTCTACATCATAAACATTCACACGAGTACTAAATGACATTGATTCATACCCGTAATTTTTACAATCCTGATTGAGTTCGAAACTAGAGATTATATTCTTTTTTGGCTATAACTTAGAATGCATGGGAAATCTAAACTTAATATTTTAACAAAGAAAATAAAAAAAGTACACTAAATTATTAAGTTACCCTTTACCCTCACAAAACTCACAGAATTTCACGAATCTTTTAAAAACCTATCGCACGATAGCTCAGTGCTTCAACATTGAGTTATCTGTTCAAAATTAAATTTTTGATACTTTAAATTAAAAACCTTCTTACAGTTTAACCGTTGAGGAATTTCCTCTGGTTAACACGCGATACCATGTCTCTCCAACATCAGCACTACGCGTTTCACCTACCCCTAACCTAACCCCTAATCTAGCAAACATGTTTTAAATTAAAAAATTGAATTGTTTTGACTATTAATTAAAAACATTGATTTTATGACATTAGCACAAACACTTTGAATGACAATATCAAAAACACTTAAGCTGATAACACCAGCACACATCCTACTCTAGTTGCAATACTGTAAAAAATAAGAAACAGATAGAATCCTATTCTAGTTGCAATAATGTAAAACAAATAAGAAACAGATATAATCCTATTCTAGTTGCAATAATGTAAAAAAAAAAAAAAAAGAAATAGATCTAAAACTTGAAATAATAAATTATTACTAAATTAAATGGAACAAATAAAATAAATAAATAAAGAAATAACTTGGAACTTGTATCAAAAACTGAATTGGAATCCGAATGTAGAATAATTATTGAACAAAACTTCTAATCTATTCTATCCTAAAAAAAACTAAACTGAAAATTAAGAACATAAGATATGTAAAAATTACACTCAAAGGTAAAATACAAATTCTATATAATTGTATCTGGCGCCCCCTTGTCTAAAATGTGTTATCCCATAGATCAAGGAGGCTCCCTTTTTTAAGGCCAAAAAAACTTTCATCCGGTTCCTTAATCCAATTGTGAAGGCATCTTTTGTCAAATCTCCCTCTTTCTGTTTCTTTTTTTTTCCCGTATTTTTTTTCCAAAAGTAGTCTTAATGATAAGATATCTAGGCTAAAAAATAGGGGATTAAAACTCTCTTAATCTCATCATATTTCCTCTTAGCATAGGACTCCTCCTTCCGTAAATTTCTCATCAGATTAGAAGATAAAAAAAACTCCCTCCAACTTGCATCAGCGTTTTCGTATTGAAAACGATTTTTTCTGACCTTGGATGGATGTGTAAATGAATTTGGGCTTTTGAATATCCTGATTCCGATATTTGAAGCTCTAGATAAGCCCATTTGAATGTTGTCGGGCGCGAAACATAAAATCCTCTACAAATAGGATGAAACCCGATTTTTGCCTACTCCATTTAGAGGCCCAAACGAACTCGGATTTTTGCCCATAAATACTTTTTTTTTCGGAACGCTTTACATGTGTAAGTCAAACTTTGATTACAACCCCATTTGCATTCTTAACCTTTCAAACGTAGTGAAAAAACCATAAAATCCCGTATTAGAATTGCATTTAATAAACTCTAGAACGTATTTTAAGCCCATTTCGAACCCCTTTAATCCCCCCTAGTATCGCCCTGAAAACTCAAAACATGAAAGTTGTGAGAATTTTTCTTTCTTGGGTTTCCTACAAGCATGAATCATACAACGGAGTTGTATGAGAGAGTTAGGCCCAGATTACGAAACATATCAAAACTGTCAAAAGTGCCCATTTAGCCTTCGTTATGCATTTAACCCACATCCATTTTGTATCCTAAAGCAAAATATAAAATAATTATTAGATTCTGGCACCAATAAGTATAAAAGACTAATATAAGGGAGAAAAAATATGTTAAATTGCACAATTTCTGAGGCCTAACCCCCCCCCCAACTTGGCTTTTGCTAGACCCTAGCAAAATAACTAGAAATCACAAATCATAGGCCGAATGAAAAGTATGATTTGGTCTGATTTATTATGTCCACAAGGTTGATTATAACATCGATCTACCAACTAACTCCATATAATCCCTATATCGAAGTTCAAAACTCCAATACCAATCTACTAGAATCATCAGAATAGGACTTGCATGCATATAGATTCATGAGTTTCGATTCCAAACCTCACTGGGTGAATCACTCAACAAACAAGGAAATCACTCTCGAGTTTCTATGGGTCATCCCCCCACAGCATTTATGAGTAAACATAAGACATGAATCATATTATTAACATGCCTTGCATAAAATGAAAACGATAAATACAAATGACTCAAAATTAGATAAGATTCACACAGTCATCGTAAAACACATTCTACCATCTAAATAAATCATCAAAAGGAGTTAACAAGGTCTTTTAAGATTGTAATGAAGATGGATAAACAAATGAAGGACAACTCCAAATTGACATGCAATGTGGCCAAAATGTTGGTTTGGTCCACGCCCGCCACCGGTTTTGCTCACGACTCTATCAATAAAAATTACATCTCCATCTCCTTTATTTGCACGTTCTCCTTCCTCACCCTCTTTTTTACTCCTCCAAGATATCATTTGGCGGCAGAAATATGAGCTTGAACCAATTGTAAATTTTTTTTTTGGAACCCTGCTTCCCTACCAGTAGTACGCCAAAACTAAAAACAAAATTTCTATACTTTACCCACTTACTTTCCGCATTCTCGCAAATTCTGACCCTATTAGTCCGCACTCTTCACTATAACACACACCACCACTCCCTCCCGACACTCAAGGTTATCCTAGGTCTATAAATAAAATGGTAATAGTGTATAGACTCAAATTGGGTACAAGGACTAATTTATATCAATTTTTGTGTCTTATTTTTCAAATGAATGCCTTTGTCTCATTCTCCTTTTGACAATTTATTTCAAAATTTGGTTACATTGCAACGTGTATTGCTCATTTTGTGATCATGCGAAGATGAATAATTAAATTCCCCAGAACGTAAGATGTAGGCTCAAAATTTTAACATTGGTGTTCTACAAAATTTTCCACTCTACTCTTATTCTTACACGAACATATAAGGTTTAAAACTCGCAACTATCACAGTATGTGGACCTTATGGCAATATCTATTAATTCATAGTATCAAATCAGCATATTAATGATCAAATAAGCTCGAGGACATACGTAATTTAGGCTAAACATTCAATTCAATCAACCATCTTATATAGATTCGAAAAAAAAATTGCCCTTAGTCTATCAAATCCGATCTCCTCACCCCCCGAACTGAAATATTGCATTTGGTCCTCATGCATAAGAACAAGTATGAAAAATAAAAGGATGAAATACGATACCGCTCTATGCTTTAACCAAAAATAAATCTCCTTAACCGTAAAGAACATAGACTTTCTAAATGGCACAAATTGCCATTAGATACAATAAAAATAAAATAAAAATAACAAAATAAAAACAAATAACAATGAAACTCCTATTCTACGACTGGGTTCCTCCTCCCCAAAGATCTAAGTTTAACGTCTTTCCGCCAACGCATCTCGTTTCGACATCAATTTTCACGGCCTTTTACGTTAGGGTCATGAGCTCTTCAATAAGCTCATTTTTATCAAACTCTCCACAATGGCTTTAGTCGTTGACCATTCCACTTGAAGTTTGGCCATTTGTGGAATTTTTTAACTTTTCAACAGCTCATGCGAAAAGACAGAGCGCAACAACGACGGTCCTGCCCATCTTGACCGTTAAATTTACCTGAAACAATTGTACCGAGAGTTTTGTAGAGGAGTCTTTTTTCCCAGGATAGAAAGATGTACGAAGTATATTTTTGTCATGGAACGCTTTAATTTTATCCTTATAATTCTAGAATTTTTATACCATCCCGGTAAATCTCCTCTAACTCACTATTCTAACTTTTTTTTTGAACACCGCCACGCTTACGAGTATATTAGTGTCTTTACTTTCCCAATATGCGCGGTGTTTCCACTCCGACCGGAAGATCTTGGACATGCCTTTCCCGTATACCAAGCGATAGGGCGACATCCCTAAAATTGTCTTATAGGCTGTACTGTACACCACCCCTAGCGATCTATTAGCCTTAAGACCAATCTTTCGGTTTAGCGATTTAACAGTGCTTTTCTCGAATTTTCTTTCTTTCCCAGTTGGCTAATTCCGCTTGCCCATTGGTTTGGGCTGATGATAGGGTTGTGGATAATTTGTGTGTGATCCATACTTTTAACCATGTCTAAAGGGTCGGTTAGAAAATGTGTAACCCTGATCACTAATGATGGGCGGGGCATCCCAAAAGCGAGAAAATATATTTTCCTTTTTAAAAACTTAACCACAACAACGTATTTATTCGTTCTCGTTGGGATTGCCTCCACCCATTTAGACACATAGTCCACGTCCAACTATGTACAGCAAACCATTCGATTGAGGAAAAGGCCCATAAAATCGTGCCGCCAACAAATCAATATTCAATTACAATAATTGGGTGTTAGGGGCATCTCATCCCACCTAGTCATCTACTCTCCTAATTTTTGGCAGTCTCGTAAGACTTGCAAAAGCTCAAAGCATCTTGGAAGAGTGTCGGCCAGTAAAAATCACTTTGAAGAATCCTTGCAACAGTTTCTTGGCCGAAAATGACCTCCACAGCCGCCCGCATGGCAGGAAGTGAGAACCCCTTTAACTCAGAGTCGGAAATACATCTACGTACGTTTGGTTTGGCGCCAAACTTGTACAATAGGGGTTCATCGTAGAGTGAACCCTATCGAGTCCCTCGGTAATTTTTTGCTTTTCTTGTGGAGTCAAGGTAGGGACTGCCCGTGACACAGGTAAGTCACAATATTTGCATTACCATGGACAGGTCGTGACCAAAAAATAATGTCATCCGGAAAGGTATCACAGATGGGGGGCACGAGAAAAACGTGTCAGAAACCACTAATCGAGACAAGTGGTCGGCCCACACATTCTCCACTCCCTTTTTATTTTTATGTTTAGAGCGAATTTCTGAGAGAAAAAAGAATCCACCGCATCAAATGGGCATAGAATCTTGCTTTCCCATTAGATATTTAAAGTGCAGCGGTGGTCAGTAAAGACCACGATTGTGACCCCATTAGATATGCAGGAAATTTGTCGAGTGCAAAAAAACTACGGCGAGATAAGTCTTTTTCTTGTAGTCATGTAATTCAATTTTGCGCGTCATTTAAGGTACGGACTTGCATATGAAATTACCCTGGCGCCTTCTAATGCCCCCTTTGACCTGGACTGCCCCCCACGGCATAGTTCATAGCATCGCACTTAGCGAACGGTAAATTCAAATCTCGGTGGTTACATGATCGGAGGAGATGTTAGGCTGGATCTTTTAAACAATGTGGAGAATGCCTTCTCACACTCTTTTTTTTACCACACAAATGGAGTATCCTTGGATAACAATGAATGTCAAAGGACGGGCAATAGAGCTAAAATCTCTAAAGAAATCACCTGGTAAAACCCGACATGACCAAGAAATGATCGGATGTCCTTAAACACTCGTAGGCTCGGTAGACTTGAGATGAGTTCAACTTTGACTTGTCTTACCCAATTCCCTCGGCCGACACGATGTGGCCTTAACACAATACCTGGACGTCACCATTAAAGTGACAACTTTTCCCAATTCAGCACTAGGTGCTTTTCTCGCACATTTCCAAAATCAATTTAAATTTTTGAGGCACACATCGAATGACCTCTGAAAACAGAGAAGTCGTCCATGAACCTCTACCACTTTCTCTCCAAGCACTAAAAATGCCCATCATGCATCTTTGAAAAGGTTCCCGGCGCCATTTACAAACCCAAAGGGCATGGTCGGTAGGCAAATATACCGAATGGGCATGTGAAGGTGTTTTCTCTTGATCTTCTAATTGCTATCTCGATTTGATTATAACATGAGTAGCCATCAAGAAAGCAATAGAGGCATGACCAGGCCAAATCTTTCAAGCACCTTGGTCGAGGAATGGGACGTGGAAGGAAAGTGATCTTGCGGGTGCAACTGTCAATTTTCTATAGTCAATGCACACCCTTCCACCCCGTCACCGTACGGGGGAATCAACTCTTTCACTCTCCCCTTTAAAATAGTCACTCCACTTTTCTTAAGGACCACTTGGGTTGGGACTTACCCACTTCTATCCGTGATGGGGTAGATAATACTACATCGAGCAAATTAGCACTTCCTATGTACACCTCCTTCATATTTGTTTTAATCGTCGTTGAGGTGAGGTGGCGGGAAGCCTTCAAACATCTTCTAGATAGCTGTTGGTGGATGCAAATTAAGGGACTATCCCTAATATCATCCATGTCCACCCTATGGCTCTCCTTATGAGCTTCAAAAAGAGCCAACCAGTTGGCTCTCTTGAGTTTCGTTTAAGTTCGAAGAGAAATGATCACTGGAATGTGTTAATCGGCCCCTTAAATAGTGTTATTTTCAATGTGGATTGGCAGGGGCTTTTTTAACTCCCAGTTTGGTGGTGGACGTTTGGTGGTAATGCCCTTTCCGTGCTAGGGAGGCAAAGTTCTAAACTTGGTATCCAACCCTGAATCTCTTGGACTTCCACCTTACACATTTATGAGGGAATAGATGTGCTCGACTTCCAGACTCAAAGTGTAATCCCTCATAGGCGAATTATAACTAAGCATATCAAGGAGTGGGTCAGGAGGAGCAGTCAGTATCAATGTGGGCTGGACTATGGTATCAAGTAAATTCACCTCAGTATACGACCTCAACCTACTTGACGGGTACATCAAAAATCTTCAAATCGCACGTCATATTCCTAAGGGAAAACTTCACACGATCGTTCCTACGTTAGATAATGGCATCACTAGTGGCAAGGAATGGCCGACCCAGAATGTCTAGAATCTGTGCATCAGGGTCTGACAACGGCTGAGTATCAAGTACATCCTCAATGATCCCCCGTGGGATTCTCACACTACGATCTGCCAACTAGAGGGTAACGATGTAGGCTTTAGCTCTCCCAACTCGAGCTTCTTGTAAACCATGTACGGCTACAAGTTCACACTCACACCCAAATCAAGAAGGGCATGATCAATAGTGGTCGCTGGCCCCAAATGACGATAGATCCAGTTGGACACCCAGGGTCCTTATATTTGGGAGGCAATTTTTAGCTTTGAAGAAATGGAACTATGCTCCATCAAGAATGTCTATCTTCACGTTGAAGTCCTTTATCTTTAAAGAAAATTTGAGTATAAGCGGGAGGAATTTGCTCTTACAGCGTCAAGAAGTGGAAAAAAAAATATTGATTTTGACACTTTGATCAAAGAGCTGGAAATATTAGCATTGTGGTTTGGCCTTATTGGGGACTATAAACCGCTGCTGTGGGAAACCCGGTGCTGGAGGGTGGTACCGCCACAGAGTGGGTTTTTAAACCAACTTTCCTTATCCACATTTTACCTTTCCGTTGTTCCTCCACTCCAAACTCCCTCATGGAGCTTTCCCCTAACTTGCTCATTTTTGAGGGTCTCGTCTTTTTCGACATTCTCCCTCTTCATAAATTCCACACTCATACTGGGCCTCTACTATGATGTAATCGGTGCAGTTCTTAGGCCGTATGGTATTGTTGCGTTAGGGTAGATGGTTTATCCACTCTTTTCATACGTAGGGTAGTCACCGCTTTACGATGTTCCAGTGACCCTCATTGTAACTTCCTACCTATGTTGACTGGGGTTGGCATGAGGTTTGAGAGGGAAATTTCCTTTTCTCATTTTGTGGAGCCACTATGGACGTGGTCAAATTTGACAGTGTAGCGGATGTATTAAGGCTGGAGTGTTAAGAGCAGGTTTGTGCCATTTGAGAGGTAAACGTCATTGGTTTTTACATTGGATGTGTGAGAGTGTCTTCTATAATTAGAACGACGGTGAGGCGATTGTTGTTAAGGAGTTGCCCTTGCGGACCACTTTGTGGTTGCAAATTGTCGGCCATACAATGTGGTTTTTAGGTGGGTTTGATTTGAAATGGTTTTGAGGCCAGTGGATTGTCTGTGAAAGTTGCCTTGATTTTGGCTTTTGAATTCTCATCATGAAAATTAGGGTGGGATTGCCACCTGGATTTACGTGTTACTGTGAAAGGAAATTGGTTTTATTCGGGAGGGGTTCATCGCATGACTGAAAGTGCGGCCCCTAATTGAATGACTCTTTTAAAAGAGGGATGGATGGGTAATCATGTTAGAATGTTCCACCCCCACACAACGACAAGGTTCTACCTCTTTTGTGGACCACCTCATGGACCTTCTTCGTTGTGAGCATTTCGAGTGGCGGGGTGGAAGTTCGCCTAATGTGGCTACATCATAGTCCCCACATCGTGTGAGAACGTACTCTACTTGTGGCCCTAGTTGGCTCGGCGTGTGCCAGCATCTCCATGTCTGGTTTTGGTAGCCAACTCATCAAAATAGTCCCAGACCTTATCGGGGTCTTACTAAGGAATCTACCATTACTCAGTGCCTTAACGAATGTGCTTTGCTCGGACGTTGAGTCGCCTCGTAAAAACTACTCACATAAATTGACTAACCGTTAAAACCATGAGAGGGACTGCATGACACATTCGTTGAATCTTTCCCAAAACTTATGAAAAGAAAGTACTCGGATCCGGAGATCCTCGATAATGTGACAGCTCGTTTAAGTTGAGTTGGTGCGGGGACATCGAAAAATATTCTATGTAAATTCTTTTGTAGATCACCCAAGTTCGGATGGATCTGGGCCTTAACATATTTTAAACCACTCCTAGCCTTCCTTCAAGGGAAGGAGAAGGAGAAAAAAGTAGTAGTTGACCATCGATAGCGAATGTTAATATCTACCCATACCGTACTCACTTCCTCCTCAAAACAATTCGACAGGGATTGGGTTTCATTTAGTCCACCCCTGAAAGCTAGGAGATTTACTAGCCATAGCGGTTTTATTGCAAATAGCGTAAGACTGTATAGGCAAGTGAATCGGAGATTCCAGCCATAGTATTAGGGACACAAGTAGTCCATCATTGTACGAACCACCAGCTTGGAAGGCATTCTCCGGTTATTCACATTGTTATGATTATTCGGATTCATGTTAGGTTGTCGTTTGTGTTGTTTTGAGCCACTGGCTTCAACTCAAGGCAAAAGTGGCGAGGTGGGTCTTCAATAACTAACTCGACCAAGGCCCAAGATGAAGAAGTCTCGTACCCAACCACTCATACAATTGCGCTCCAAAGCGCGGACAGACTCGACGAACTACAAATGACTAATAGTTGGACTTAGTGAATCCCCGCAATGGCGCAATTTGTTCGCGTGAATATAAGTGTAATCACTGAATGTGTCACGAAACAAATAACTCGGAAGACCGAGATTGAATCCCAGGGAGCTTTGGCAAGTATTAGTCAACTTAGAATATAAGGTGAAAGATTAGAAAGTTGCGGGTAGAAATTATAATTTTTACAAGGTGTCGGGTGACATTGTAATTGACAAAAAAATATTAAAAATGGTAGGCCAGAGGATCCTTCCAGTTCACACCTAATTCCCTAATTTCTCAATTTTGTTCTCAATAGGTCCCTTACGAAAATTATAGGCCTAATCGATATTTAACAATTGAATTTAATTTTAATTAAGTTATAAAAGTAACACACAATTTAACCTAATATTATAGTTAAAATTTGACAATTGTGGTGACAGGGGTTAAATAAAAATTGGCCGAACATAACAATTCTAGCACATTCCTAATCAAAACATTCACACGAGTGCTAGAATGATATCGATTCGTAATCATTTAATTTTTAGGAACAATTCCTGGTTGGGGGGGAAAGTTCGAAAAATCGATCTTTTGCTAGAATCAGATGTAGGACACCTAAACTACTTTTCAAAAATTCTTAATTTACCCTTAATATACAATCAACAAATTTTTAGATCTTTTGAAAAGGATCAGGTAAAATGGACTTATTAATTTTTATTAAAGTACAAACCACATTTGAGGAATTCGGGAAACTTCGGTTTCTAAACCAGAGTTTCCCCACCCCTAACCTAACCCTAAACTAGTCCAGACATGTTTAAATAAAAAAATAAATTTTTGAGATTAATGAAAACATGATTACAATAACAAGATATTGAATAACAAAAAACTGATCAGAGAATTTACTCCTAGTATGCAATAATGTAAAAAATATAAGAACAATAAATCCTATTCTAGTTGCAATAATATAAAATAATAGAATAGATCTAAAACTTCCACTCCTCCTTCTTCACTGCCCCCCCCCCCCCCCAGGCCCTTCCCCTCGCCCCACTCCCCTCCCTCCCTCCATCCGCCTCGGCCCTTGTCTCCCCCCCTGGACTTGGACACCCCTGTCGCATCAATTCTTGCCATCCCTTCTCCTCTATTCTATCCATAAAAAAAACGAAACTAAAAATTAAGAACATGAAATATTTAAAAAACTTACGCTCTGCTCAAAATAAAATTCTATATCCAATTGTATCCGGCCCCTCTTTTCTAAAGTGTGTATCCCATATAACAAGGAGGCTCCCTTTTTATAAGGCCAAAAAAACTTCATCCGGTTTCTCTATATCCAATGTGATAGTCCTCGTTTGTCAAATCTCCCTCTTTCTGTTTTCTTTTTTTCCCGTATTTTTTATTTCAAAGTAGTCTTAATGATAAGATTCTAGGCTAAAAAATAGGGATAACTCCTTACCTCATCTATTTATCTCTTAGCATAGGAACTCCCCCTTCGTAAATTTCTCATCAGATAGAAGATAAAAAAACTCCTCCAAACTGGCATCAGGTATTTTCGTATTGAAAAACGATTTTTCTGACCTTGTCTGGATGGTTAAGATGAATTTGGACTTTTGAATATCCTGATTCCAATTATGTTGTTGAAGCTGCTATGATAAGCCCATTGTGAAGTTGTGTGCGCGAAAGAGAAATCCTACTACAAAGATGATTCAACCCGATTTTTGCTACTATATGGGGTAGAGGCCCCCAACGAACTCGGATTTTTTGCCCATAATACTTTTTTCATAAGCTTTACTGTGTAATTCAACTTTGATTAAAACCACATTTGCTTTCTGAATCTCAACTTAGTGAAAAACCCCACAAAATCCGCGTATTAGAATTGCATTCTAATAAGACTTCTAAATGTAATTTTAAGCCCAATTTCGACCCTTAATCCAACGAGTATCTCTGCAAACTCAAAACATGAACCTTGTAGGATTTTCTTGTGTTCCATAACATCATGACTCATATCAATCGGAGTTGGTATGATAGTTATTCCGCAGATTACAACATATGCCAAAGCTGTTCAAGTGCCCATTTAGCTTCGTTCTGCATTTCTTCCTTCATATTGTGGCATCCTAAATCACAATATGAGACTAATTAGTACATTTAGGCACCAAATAAGTATGAAAAACTAAATATTAAGGGAGAAAAATATGTTAAATTACACAATTTCCGAGGCCTAACACTCCCAAA
>CM018914.1:15828484-15833484 GCA_009663005.1 Actinidia chinensis | reverse complement strand
ACAAATCCTCGATTGTCTAAGTTCAGAGCTTGGCTAACTCCCCCTTATGATTTTGCCCATCATCCTTAGCAAATCTCCCGGGCCAGAATTTGGAGCTCTTGCGGAGCTCTGCTAATTCTCCTATAAAAAATGAGTATTTTTCTAAGTGTGACAAATCCTCGATGGGCTGAGTTTAGAGCTCAATCGAGCTCGGCTAACTCCCCCTTATAATTTTGCCCATCACTCTTAGCAAATCTCCCGGGCCAGAATTTGGAACATTATCATTGCTATTTTGTAAAGCTCGTTTGAGCTCGTACATTATCATTGCTATATTGTACATTGCACACTTCTATTGTTATGGTACATGATAAATTTTCAATTCTGATGCCATGCTTCTTGCTTGAATATTGGTGATGTAGTTGAGAATTTCGTTTCCAATTTTCTCTTAGGATAGAGTTCTGAGCACTCTTCGAGCTCGGCTAACTCTTCCCTAGAATTTTCGCCAAATGTATTTAGACAAAAGTCGTAGGGCAAAGCTTGGACCTCGCATTGAGTTCAGCTAACTCTTTCTTGACTTTTATCAACTACACTTGCATCAATCATGATGGGAAAAAGCTCGAGCTTCTGTGGAGCTTGTCTGACTCTTCCCTAAGCTATCACCAAGCACATTTATATACTACCCTGTTGGTATACGCAGCTTGTATGGGAGCTGCAATGTGCCAATATTTCATTGGTTGTTTGACCACAATTGGTTCGCGAAAACGTTGCGGTCTTTTAGATGCCCTCATTAAAAGAAGCCCGTTGGTATTCCCCTTTAATAACAAATGTTTCTATTTCCAACTGCACTTATAAATTAGGTGTTCCCTGCCTTTGGCTTCTACATCCCAGCACTCCCAATTTCTCAACATCTGATCCTCTTTCTTGAATTGGAGTTGATGTTTTTAGAATTTTGCCCTTTGGGGCCTTCTGCTGGCGAGGTGTGTTCGAGGCCACAAAAGAGATTGGTGGCTGTGTCTTGGAAAATAGCCAGTAGTGTTAACAAGGATGAGCTCGGTGCAAACTGCTAGCTTACCTTCATCTATTCTCAAAAGTTCTATAATCTAAAGCTTTTGTTCCCAAAAGTTTTGTAACATGAAGCTTCAGCTTGACTGGGCTCGGCTTGGCCCGCTTTCTAGAGATGCTAGGTTATCTGCCACAGTTTACTCCCTACTTAGAGTTATTAAAGTCAGACATTACAAACCCTCGTTTTCTCAAGGGCAATCTTTTAAGAGATGACATATACAACAATCATCATGCAGATATCCAGAGGGGCTGAAGGGGGTGTCCTCCCATTCAATACGACAAACTCCCATGTATCTGATAAGCAATTAATGTAGTTTCCCTTATGTCAGATATTGTAGACTTTAGCTCGGTCAGATATTGTTGTTGTGAAGCTATCATTTCTTAGCGTGTAGATTAAGCAATTTTTTTAATTGTCTGGCTTCAGTCTTGTATTTGACTGCCTTTGTAGTCCGAACTGCTCTGTACTTTAGTGTCTTTGTAATCCAAGCTCCCCTGTACTTGAATGCCTTTGTATTTGAATAAATTTTCATTAACATCCTACTTGTGCTTCACATTTTATTTAAGAATTTTCTTTCAACTAATGTTCATTTCGTGACTTGGAGCTCGGTTGGTTCTCGTTACTACTAATATGCTCTACCAGCATGCTTAGGGCTAAGTTCGGAGCTTTTGCGGAACTCGGCTAACTTGTCTCTAAGACTTTGTTTTCTTCCCTGAATTTTGTAAAGTTACGTAATTAGAAAAATTCTTGGGCCAGAATTCGGAACTCATCAGAGCTTGAACAATTCTCCTAGTTTTTTGATAAGTATACTTTGCTAAAATTCATATCTCGGAGGATAGGGCTCGGTACTCGTATCGAGTTCGGATAGCCCTTTCCATATTGCAGTTTGCTTGGATAGTTTACAGAATGACCAAGTAAAAAATTTGAATAAGCAGAGACTTCTATAATTCTCAAGTTGGTTGGAAAAATTACATGTCAGTAGTAGTACTTTTTCAAATTATTGGAGTTCCAAGGTCTCGGAACTTGCTTGCCTTCGGCATCTTCGAGGTAGTAATTACCTTTACCGGCGAGCTTTGCTACCTTGTAAGGCCCTTCCCAATTTAGGTCAACCTTCCTCAGAATAAGGTCTCCAATCGAAAACTATCTATGTTGTACCTTCTAGTTATATGTTTTGCGCTTTCCTTTCATCTGCTAGGTCGAGGTCCCAGGCTTGAACTTCTTCGTTGTAGCTGGCGTCGTATGCTTCAGTCCGTATTGTTGGCAAACCGACCTCCAGCGGGATTATACCTTCAATACTAAAGGCCAAAGAGTAAGGCGTTTTGTTCGTTGTTTTTCGCGAGTGGTCCGATAGGCCCACAAAACATTTGGTAGTTGTTCGACCCACTTGCCTTTGGCTTTTTCTAGCCTCTTCTTAATCTCGTTCATGATTGTCTTGTTTGTGGCCTTGGCTTGATCGTTGCATTGCAGGTAGCTCGGCATTGAGTTGTAAAATTCAATCTTCAGCTAGTCCAGCAAGTCTTTGACCTTTTTTCTGACGAACTAGGTTCCGTTGTCTGATACGAAAGCTCTAGGAATGCTGAATTTGGACAAAATATTTCTCCGAATAAATCTGATTACATCCACCTCCCTAATTTGGGCCAAAGGTTCAACTTTCACCCATTTTGTGAAGTAATCTATTGTGGCTAACAAAAACTTTTTATTCCTTGGAGCTCGGGGGTAGAACCCCTATGATGTTCATTCCCCATTGGGCAAAGGGAAAAGAGGTGGCATTTTGTGCATTTGCGGACGTAAACTTAGGTGTCTTTTTAAATGTAAGGCCACCAGTATCCCTGAGTTAAAGCTCGGTATGCCAATAATCTCCCTCCTGAATGTAGTCCATACATGCCTTCGTGAATCTCAAAGAGTACATCCATAACGAGGCTTGGGTGAACGCACAATAGGTATAGCCCCAGATAAGATCTTTTGTACAAGTCCTCTGAGGGGGAGATCCAGAACTGTATTACCTTTATTCTGAGTTTGTGTAACTTATCATGTCTTTGAGGTAACTTATCATGTTGCAAAAAATTTACAATAGGGTCCATCCAGCTCGGCGCAAGTTCTGATCGACCAGCGTTTCATGACTTGGGGCCGAGATCAACTCCACTACAATAGTTCTGCCTACCACTCCTTTGAAAATCGACGCCAATCCCGCCAGTGCGTCTGCATGTGCATTTGAGTCCCTTCCCACTTGTTTAATTTTCATTGCCCTGCTACTGCCAAATACTTTGCCATTCTAGCCCACGAGCCTCAAATTTTCCTGTGACTTGGTTGATGACCAGTTTCGAGTCATTGAATATGTGAAGCTCAGGAACCTTTAGCTTACCGACGGACCGAAGTCCTGCAATGAAGGCTTCGTACTTGGCTTCATTGTTTGTTGTAGGGAAGTTTAATCTGAGGCAGTGTGCAAAAATTATTCCTTCCGGACTCTTCAACACTACTCTGCCCCCTGCACCCACTGTGTTGCTTGCCCTATAAATAAACATCTTCCAAGTTGTGGTGGAATTAATCTTGGGTAGTTCTAAAACCTCTGCCCCCCTAACTGTTTCGCCAGTGTTAGTTGTTTCATCATCCTGGGGTGGTTTTGGGGTAACCTATATTGCCTCGGGGACTAATTGAATTTAAGAAGATCCTGCTTGTGAGCTATTGCCTTCTTCATTTGTGGAGACCGGGTACGCTTACTCTAGTCTTGAAGCTCGGGAGAGAACTCCGCCACGAAATTGGCTAAGACATGTCCTTTTATTGCTACCCTTGGAAGAATTTTATATCTGATTGACTAAGTTCGACAGCCCATTTGGAAAGTTAGCCGACAATCTGCCTTGTGAAGAATATTCTTTTGACAAGAACTCATGTACACACGATTAGAGGTGCTTGAAAGTAGTGCAATGAGCTTTCGCGAAGTTTAATAATCTCTCAAATTTTTGTACCCACTATTCAACTTTTACAACTTTCAATGGTAGCTACAAGAGTATATTTTGCATAACCTCTTCATTTAAACTGTAACTCTATGTTGTGTGGATTTATAAACATACTTCAAGTGAATCATAGTATAGGATTTGCATCATTCTTCCATAATACTCTCATGCTATTAATTTCCTGGACTTCACCCTTTCTCCTATTTGTTTGGCAATATTAAATTGTTCAATTCACAGATATGTTACCAAACTTGAGTCTCCTGACTCCATTCCCTTCCGGCATTGGATAATGCATCTGAGGTGCTAGGATGGGCCGACGCTAAAATAATAAGGGATTTGGGTATGTGGATTCTCTCTAATTGAGTTTCTAACACAATAACATCTATAGGAAAATAGAATTTATCCGACTTCATTAAGACATCCTCAACCATTTTCCTCTTGGTACTCTGGTACTTCTGTCTGCTAGTTGGAGAGTTACATTTGTAGGTTTTAACCCCCTAACCACCAATGTGTTTGGTACACAAGTATGGTAAAAGTTGACACTCGCACCTCACTCTAAGCAGCTTCCGTTCAATTTTAGTGCTCCAATGACATAATATGTCGTACACCCAGGGTCCCTTAAATATTTTTGGCTTTCCTCGTCTGAAATATGAGCTTGCCTTGTTCCATTAAAATGGCTTTTTATGTACCTCTGCATTGGACGTTTAATTATGCACATTTTCTTTTAAAGATTTTGAGTATGTAGGATCCTGTTTTACTGCATCTAATAAGGGAATGGTTGTGATTTTTATTGCTCGCAAGAGCTTGTAACTCTCATTATTAGTATTCCCTTTTTGGGCAATCTAAGTCCCTATGAAAATGGTGCGGGAGTTTTTGGTAGGGCAGTGAGTCTTTTCTTCTAACATCAGACACAGTAGCTGATCATGATTAAAAGGCTCTATGTTCTCGGAATTTACCTCGAGTTTTTGGGTTTTAGTGAGACGGGATTTGTAATAGTCTGTTTGCCTCAA
>CM018914.1:15808484-15813484 GCA_009663005.1 Actinidia chinensis | reverse complement strand
ATGTCGGATATGACTATGTACGAAAGAAACCCATGGATGTTTTTTCAACGAAACTCATATGTTCAAGGTATATGCATGTGACACTCGGTCTCCGGTGGTGGGACCTTAATCTAACCTATGGTCCTGAGGTAAATGAGGGACGGTGAAATAAATTATTTACAAGGGATATCTCGGCCTAATAGCCCCCCGACCTTATGGTCCTATGTTATGTTTATGTTTGTTATGTAATCCGAGTTGTTACGTTTTCATAATATGTTATGTATGTTTATAGAAAACAAGTGATTCCATGTTTAATGCAGATCAGTTTACGAACTAATGTTTCAAGAAGCTATGTTACGCTCCCTTGTTTTCACACATATGATATATGTATGATAGAAATTTATCCATGGTATTTTACGTTCATGCATCTGTTGTTATTCACAAAACTTTAGCTTACTTTTCGAAAACCTTTTCAGGAAACCAAGTGAAGAACCATAGGACGATGTTGAAGCACTATTGTAGTTTGATAGCCCCCAAGGGGCTTGTATGTATTTTGGTGGGCTAGACCCGATTTATGTCCTTGGAGATTATGTGTAATTAAAGTTAGTCGAATGTATGTCACAGTTTAAAACTTAAACACTTCTGTATGCACGGGTAATGGACGTGACTCTTTTGTTATTTTTAGTTATGACGTTTCCGCAAAAGAAAAATTATTCTGGCATTTTGAATGAGAATGCACAAGTTTAAGGTAATTGGCCTGGCGGCTCGCCGTGGCCATCACGCCGCCCACGATCCGCATAGGCCGGTTTTGCGGGCGTTACAGGTTACATTGGCCCTATCACGCCTCTCTAATCGCTTTTTGGCCCCCTTACTCAACAGGCAAGCGATCATTTTAATTCTTCTTATTTTTATCTAATCTTTTGTAGATGATTGCCTTTTCGTACGTAGTGGTTTTTTGATCTTTCCGAGAATTATAAAGATTTCACCTTATTGTCACATATATAAATAAGTTATTATTATCTAATCTCTAAGGTTATGTTTTGGGTAACGTTTTTATTTATTTTTTGTGTTTTTGTTTAATTTTTGTTTTGTTTTATTTATTTTTTATCAAATAGAAACTAAAAATATGTTTGGGGGTGTTCACCTTTTTTAACTATTTAAAACCAAAAAAAAAATATTTGTATTCACCTTTTTTAAATAAACTATTTTTAAAAAAGGTGGCGGTGGCGGTGGTGGCGGTGTGACGGTGGAGGTGCAGGTGTGTGTGTGGAGGAGGAGTGGTATTGGTTGAAAAACTTTAATGAAAAAAATTATAAATAAATTTTGTAGACAAAAATAAAATAATTTTTTCTTATTTTCACTATTTTCAAAAATAGTGAAAATAGTTTTTTCTTTTTTTGCAGTTTTTTTTGCAACACAATCAAGTTTTCTATTTTCATTAATAAATTTTAACAAAACAAAAACAGAAAAATAAAATTTTTTATTTTTTTTTGTGTTTTTGTTTAATTTTTGTTTTGTTTTGTTTTGTTTTATTTTTATTTTTATAAACATAAACTACAAAATATGTTTGTGTTCACTTTTTTTTAAACTATTTTAAATAGGTGGCGTTGTTATTGATCGTGTGGTGGTGACGGTGGATGTGGTGATGTAGGTAGTTGGTGGCGGTGGTGGTGACAGTGATGAGGTGGAGTGGTGGTTGAGGTGGTGATGGGAAGGTGGATGTGGAGGTGGGTGGTGGGGTGGTGGAGGAGGGAGGATGGTGGTTTTTGTGTTGTATGTTTGTAACATTTTTTATTTTTCTTTTTTTGTATTTGTTTAATTTTTGTTTTGTTTTGTTTTTTATTTTTTTTTAAATAGAAACTAATATATTTGTGTTCACTTATTTTTAAACTATTTAAAAATAAAAATAATGTTTTGTATTCTCTTTTTTAAACTATTTTAAAAAGGTGGAGGTGGCGTGAAGGAGGTTGCAGTGGTGGTTGGAGGCGGTGTTAGGGGTGGGAGATGGAGGGTTGGTGATCGTGGTGGTGGTGAACGGGGGGAGGGGTGTCAAACTATGGATGAGGTGGTTTGTTTGAGGTGCGGCGGTGTGGTGGAGGTGGTGGTGGTGGTTGAAAAAATTTGGATGAAAAATTATAAACAAATTTGTAAATAAAATAAAACATTTTTTTTTTGTTTTCCTATTTTTAAAAATAGTAACAAATAGTTTTTACCTTCTTTTATTTATTTTTTTTTTTGCAACACAATAAGTTTTCTGTTTTCATGAATAAATAAATAAAATGTAAAAATAAAAAATATCGCCTATTATTTATAATTTTCGTTTACGAATATTTTATTGTGGGTTAATTGTGATGTGCAATAACGTATGCATGTGAAGTACGGGATGCCGTCCTTGTGTACCTTAGACAAGTATTCATTTCTTTGCAACCAACTCGTAGGCACAAGGGACTATTTTTTGTGAACTCGAGGGCGAGCATTTTTGGGATCTTAGGGAAAATTTAAAAATCCGCATAAGCTAACACTTGTCGAATGTGCATCTATTATACGTACAAATTTCCAATTTTGGTATATCCTTTCTGTTTTTTCTTTTTTCTTTTTCTATTTCCTTTGTTTTCTTTCCTTAAATCTAATGTTGATTATGTCTCTCATTTCGGTAATCAACCCAATTTCTTTTTTTATTTTATTAAAATTAATTATTTCAAAATTATAATCAAAAAGCATGAAATAGAACTTCTCCATAAGCGGTGAAGGAAAAGCTTCAAAAATTTGATATTTTTTTCTATAAATAAAGAGTGGTGGGAAGAAAGACAGAGAGAGTTGGTCAGGCAAATATGAGATTGTGATGCAGTGGATATTGGACCAAAACCCAATAATCAAACCCTAGCTATTGATTCCTAAAGAATGGCCGTTTTGATTTCTTCCTAAAACCTGTTGATTCAAGGAATACAGATAAAGAGGCATCAAACCTGTTTATTCCAAAAATACCGAATGCTTGGATTTATAATGCAAATTGCACATAAACTATATTAATCTCTCCCAAACTGCTGAAAATATAACAAACAATAGTAAAAATATGCTGCACGAAACCTAGGCCCGGACAAACCGAGTTACAAGAAACTTACGAAAAACTTTAAAAAATAAGCCCAAGCATTAAACAGCCAAAGTCATATTTATAAGATTTTTTCGTATTTCCTCGCCTGCTCGCTAGCTTTTCGAAAACATATTATAATAGAAAAACGGAGTTACACACAAAAGTTACGGCCGATTAAATTTACTGACCACGCGGCGCAAAACGACGTCTCCGGATCTCCAAATCGACTTCTGCTATGCTAGCCGCATCAATCGTGACTAATGGAGTCGTCCTTAGGTTCCTGATTCAAGGTTGCCCCCAACCCCCTCTACGGTGGTTCAGCATTTTCATTTCGCATTTTATGAAGAGAGATCGAGGAGAAAATCTTTTGCATACTGAAGCATGATGGCCAATCATATCAGTTCAACATTTATACAATAGGTCAAATAAACATGAATTATTATTTTTTTGGGCATCCATCACTAGATATGCTCTTAGTACATATTGAATACTTTGTGGATACAACTCTCTTGGCTTTCTAAATCAGAGAGAAAAGACGGGAAACAGAGAAAAAGTGCATGGCGATAATTACATATTCAGGTCAACCTTCGTTGAATCGTCGCTTGAGTTCATCACACCGGTGTAAGCATCCAGATGCGTTTCAACTGATGTTGTGACACAGAGTGCGTATCGTATACAGCTTGAATTGATTAAGCAATAAACGCACTAGCATACTAAAATGAACTGTTGGATCCAGCCCAAGTTGTGAGGCCCAATGATCAGCCCAAGTTGTGAACTTCTTTCTTTCTAGATGTAAATAAATTGGAAAAGAAGAGAGACTGAGAAAAAGAAGATAGAAGTCTCGACAGCTCTGTCAAAGCAGGCGCCGAAAGAGTCGAAGACTGAGACCTCCCTCCCTCCTCCATGGTCAACCATGAGGCACGAATGACTCAGCATGAGCCTCATCCTTCTCTGCTCTGGGGCCTATAAATTGAGAAGTTTCAGAAAAACGGAGGGCAGGGTTGCAGTGCATGTAAATAACTCTGGAAAGATACAGAGTGGAGGCTGTGAGAGAAGAGAGCAAGACTGAGAGATTGAGAGAGATATATTGAGTGAGTGATGGGTGATCTCCTCCTTTGTATTCATTGTAGATTCTTGTCTGTTGTTGGCAACCTATATGGCCTCCTTGCACTAGTCAGAATGGTGTTTGAACTTCTTGTTGAAATCTGCACAAGAAATAGAAACATATATTAGCATCGGTATAATGAAAATTCACAAAGCATGAAGAACACGGACTCAACGAAACAAATACTTACTATTAGGCAAACGTCTGTTCGACCTTGGGAATGACTAGAGACTATCATCCCAGCACGAAACTCCCAAGCACCCAAAACCCGGATAAACTCGTCAAGAAACAAATCCTTATCCGGGTTACCAGTGACCAACCTCATTTGAGGCTGGTTAGGGTTCCTAAGGTGAAGATCATTATTACCCATTTAAAAAGGATTTTTTCGACTCCGCCTTCGGCCGAACTACAGTATAAACATGCAGTAGGTCCTCGGCACTGAAGGGTTTGTCCATCAGACGCATCAACGTGTCCACCGCGAGCACGGTGCAAACAAAGTTGACAGATACCTGCATAAAGGTGAGGCGACAGTGCGCCACCACCTCCTTTAGCAGCGGACTAATCGGGAATCGGAGCCCAGCCTGGTAGATCAGCCAAATGCAAACTGGGATTCGGTTCTCATTGCCCTCTACTAGACGGGCAACTTCATTCGGTCCAGGACGTTCTATGATGACGTATGTGGGGATGCCGTGTCGAGACCTAAATCTTTCCATGGCCCACATCGCCATAAACCAGCAACTAAGCTCGGTTCAACCCTATATTCTAAAACAGAAGCAAGACAGTTAGAACGAGCTCAATCATACCGTTCAGACGAGCTTCTAGAAG
>CM018914.1:15783484-15800984 GCA_009663005.1 Actinidia chinensis | reverse complement strand
TCAGGCAAAGCCCCGACCCCACTCCAGCCGGCCGCAATCTCCTTCTCCGCCTCGTTCCTGGGGAAGGGGTCCCCTCGGCTATCTCCGGCACGTTTTCTGGGCCCCACGGCTTCTATTCTTGGAAGCCCGTCTGTGGCCGAGAAGTTGCTTGGCGCGGGGGTTAATTCCCTCCCCCAGCCGACAAGGAAGAGGTGGGAAGCTCATCACCTTGGATCAAACGGACGAATCTCTTCCAACGTGATCGTCAGGTACTTTTTGGGGAGCTTTCAAAATTTTCTTAAGCGAATTTATTTGCTCTGGTTGTTAAAAAGTGTTTCCTTTCTTATTATGCAGGCATTGGTGCTCGGTTCGTCTTTGGCCGTCCGTAGCAGGGATGCCTAGGGATCAGGCATCTCTTAATAGGGGCGAGCGGCTTCTTCTATGGAAACTACTTAGCATTGCTCCGCCTCCAGAAGGTGCTGCCGGCCTGGACAACAATTGGCTGAGTTCCCCTGCTCGTGAGCAGCAGGCCAGGACGACTTGCCACGGCGAAGAGCGATCGAGAGTCGCTGTCCGACAAGTTCGAGAGGTCAGGATTGTTGGTGAACGATCTGAAGGAACTTGTTGAATAAAGCCATGAATTTGTCGTGGAGGAGTTCAAATCCTCTTCGGAGTTCATGGTGGCAGTTGAAGATTCTGCCTCCCAAATACTTTGGCGAGGGTTTACTTCTGGCAAGGGCAACTTCGCCGACATCATCCCACCTCGCTATCGACCTTGAAGGCACTGTGTTCGATCAGATCTTGTGCTGGCGGAGCAAGACTAGGCCGATGAGGGAATGAAAAGGAAAAAATGGCCAAGAATGAGGGGGTAATTAAAGAATAATGGCCCCGAGGTTGTAAAAATTTTTTTTTTTTTTTGAGATGAATTTTTCATTTGAAATGAAAAATCTTTGCTCCCCGGTTTTTGGTATATTGTTTGTGTTAAAATGGTGATCATGAGTTTGGTGGTAAAATCTCAATAATGAAACAATATTGGCGCTTCAATATTGGCGATTCAAGATTCCTTTGGTCATTTTGTTTTGAATTGGCGATCTCCATATTGGCGACCATCATAGTGGCGATCAAGATGTCATTTGTCATTTCCGCAATGGATTTGGTGGACATTAATATTGGCGACATTAAATATGATATCAAATGTCATTCCGTAATGGATTGGCGACCTTAGTTTGGCGACATCAATCTTTGTACCAAACGACGGGAATAAATCATGGCGAATCGCTACAATTTCCATATACAATCACAAATCATAAAATTATTGGGGCGTGAATGGGCGTTTCATGGTTGTCAGTTCAATTGATATATTTCTTCAAATGCTCAGCATTCCCAAGGAATGTAAGAGTGTTTTTCGGTTTGGGTCTTTTCCTAACCAGTACGTCCCTGTCTGGAGACCTTTGAGACTTTGTAAGGACCTTCCACCCACGTTGGGCCGAGCTTCCCTGCATTTGTTTTCTCTAGTTGACAGGGTTACCCTCGCGCAAGACCGGTCTCCAGGAAGGAACGATTTTCGTGTTCGAACCCTTTATTGTAGTTTTTGGGCCTACTTGGCCTTTATAAGCTGTTGTCGTAGTTCACACACACAAGCCTTTTTCTCTTCTCTCCTCGGAGATCCCGTTTGAGTCCTAGCTCGGACTCATTACTTTCTTTCTTTGTCGAAATTCAAAGTCCCTAAGCTCGGCATGCCTATTTCTACCAGTAGGACCGATTCAGTGCCGAAGACCATAGGAGTATGGAGTTTCGCCCGTTAGTATGATAACCCAAGAATGCTTGGCAATCTCCGCCCATATCGCTTTTTTTCGACCCTTTTCTAACCTCGCCTTCAAATTCTGAGGATGGTACGATTGGTTATTCAAACTTAACCTTAGCCTGAAGGATGACCGGGCGAGGAGAAATGATGGGAGATGCGAGATCCGAGCAGAATAACTTAAACTTGTCGTTGTCGAACTCTGCCTTGCGTTGTCTAGATGATACCTTCGGGACTCCGAATCCTCTCTGCAAACAAGGTGCTTCCATACGAAATTTTCCGGGTATTCTTCTCGATCGTGGCGAGAGGTTGAGCTTCTAATCCATTTGGTAAGTAGTCTATGGCGACTATAAAATCTCCTTTGCAAGAGAGCTCGTGGTAGGGGACCCCAAGTATGTCTACTCTCCGCCACTGGGAATGGCCAAGGGCTTGACATTGGTACCATCTAGTGGTGGGGGAGAACGGCTGATGGTGGCAAACCTCTAAACACTTGTCCAATCTTCTCCTTATCTATATGGCCGCATATCGTTCTAAATGGTCGCCAAAAATATTCCTTGGCAAATTGTTTTCCCTCACAAAATAACCTTTTCCGGAGTGATTCCCCCGAGCCTTCGTGTATTTCTCGTAAAACGTATTCTGCTCTTCTATCGGAGACCATATCCCAAAGTGGTCCCTTTTTGCAGGATTCCTCTTCCTTCCTCTCTGGAGATAGGCAAATATCCTCGTCCATCCAAGTCGAATTTTCTTCTGTTTGGAGGATTTGATTGGGACCCCCATGCTTGGGCTAGCTAGAGAATTCCAGCGGTTTCACCTGTTGAAATAAACCAAAAATTGATGCCAATTAGCTAAGGCGTCTGCCTTTTTATTATCCTCTATCCTCTCGGGGAATCTGGTGGATTTTAAACTCCTTGATCTTTGTTGCGGATGCAGCCTTTACCGTACCCCTCTCTTAAATAAGCCCTCATTCTTGCATCCTTGGCGATGTATTCCCCCTTGGACTTGGTTACCACTAGTTTGGATCATTGAAGATTTTCAAAGATTGTCCCCTAACTCCATTGCTACTCTTAGTCCAGCGAGGAGGGCTTCCTCCTCATCTTCATGTTAGTGGCTTTAAATCCGCATTCTTATGTGTACTCTCCATTTGTTTCGCCTGATGGAAGTTTGTATGATGAGCCTTTGCACCACAACCGTGCTGGTTAGAAGAGCCCTTGACAATAATACCAGTGGGCGAGGTCTTTTTTGAGGTTGGTTTCTTTAGGAATTTTCGTTTCAGGAGGAGCTGTTTCTTTTCTTCTGGCTTGTGGAGTGTCTATATGGGTATGATTCGACAATGAAATCGCTAGGGCCTGGGCTTTTAATTGCCATCCTCGGCCTATATTCATGTGAACTCACTAGCCTCGATGGAAACCATTTAAGAGGAGTCGACCTGATGTGTCTTGTCTCTGAATAATATGCTTTAGTGGTTGAATCAGTCCAGTACTATGATGGGATGGGCTTGAAATAATGAACGAAGTTTTCCTGGTCGACGATCATTAGGGGGTGATTGGGACACTGCATAATTTATTGTGGTCCCAAACGCCGTTTAAAATTCGACCTAAGGTTTGGCCCTAATTTAGTTTAACTATTTAATTTTTCTCGTCTTCACTTATAGGCTTTTTGAGTTCATTGTAGGTTTATGTTATAAGGGCGAGAATTGAAGAAGCCATAAAAAGTAACAACGAAGTATGAAGAAAGAAGGTTCAAATTACCCTTGAACTTCGAACTCCACACCATGAAGAATCTTGGAGTTCGAACGCAAGAGGAAAATTTATGAATAACGTTCGATACGGCCTCTACTTACAATTCAAAAGTGCGAGAGTTGAATTAAAGAAGTTCGAACTCCTCTTGCTTACAGTTCGAAAAGCGAGACTGAAAAGTTTTTTATTTTGCCTAGCGTTCGCACGCTTCATGAAAGAAGGATTAGGAGGTCGTTCGAACGCCAAAAAGAAAAGCAAAAGATTGTACTAACGTTCGAACTAATCAATTGAAGAGGAAGTTGACGTTTCGAACGCCAAGGCAATCCTGGGAAGATTCTAATCTGTTTTAGGACCGAATTTTGAAGTGCCTATATATATATCTTTATATTTTTGACAAGGGTGACGTGATTTTTAGGGTTTTTCTTTCTCAGCCTCCCTAAGTTTAGTTTTTAAGGTTCTTATTAATTTGCTTGTAAGTTTTACAATTAAAGTCTTGTTTGTTTTTAATTAATTACAGTTTTTTTTAAGTCTTCAATCATTGTTTTTTCAGTTTTCTGGTGTCGATTTAATTATCTTGTTTTATATCTTTTAGATTATTATTTAAATTAGAATGCATTCCATAGTTTAGATATTCGTTTACCCTAGTCTGAGTGGCTAGTTTCCTTACTCTTGGGATCGATTTGTGAAAGTCAATCGGAATCAAAGATGAACAAATGGAGTAATTTTTTCACCGTTAGATCTTTCTAGAATTTTTATTCTTTCATCTCATCTTTTCTAATCTAAATCCTTTCGAAAAACTTGGGAGTCCTATTATGTTCGTAAACAATCCGTGTTTTTTTTTCTTTTTCGGATCGATGATGCCTACCATATTATAACAAATATGATTTAATTACTTTTGAAAACTTGGGAGTTCCTATTATGTCTGAATAACATCTTTGTGATTCGAATCGTGATGCCACTCCTTTGATCATAACCAACAGATTTATTTAGAGTTAAAGTAGTAGAATGGTTGGCTTTAAAAGTTAAATTTTCCGAATCCAAGACTCCAGAATAGTCGAAGGATTTTATTATAATATGCTCTCATTGGATTCCGAGAAACTCGTTGACTGGATCAATTCGATTCTCTGAGTTCTTTTTATTCTTCCAGTAAATCCGTTTTTTTATTTTAGTTTATTTAAATTAGTTCCAACTCATCAAAAATCCAAAATCAATTCTTTTTTATTGTTTAGTTTTTAATTTTTGAATGCATAAGTAGACTTTTAGTTAGGATTTGTCATTGTAGTGTTTTTTGGCCATCTTGTTGTCACTTGGGCATTGTTCCTTGTGGGATCGATACTCGTACTTCTTTCGGTTTTTAACTACTTTTTCGCGACCGTACACTTGCGGTAAATAATTCTTTCTGGGAGCGATCAATTTTTTGGGCACCGTTTGCCCGGGGAAACATACTTTCGCACAAGGGGACCGCAAGAGGCGTTCTAAGAAACCGAACCCTCGTCCTTTCTAACTTCATTGGATTGCTCACCACCGTCTACTACAGGAAATCTTACGGCCAAGGTCCATTTTGGGTAATACCTTCTTCACTTCTTTTTTGTGTTAGTTTTTAGGAATATTTTTTTTTAATTTTTTTTTGTTAGGTATGGGTCCTAGGCATTAATTTAGATAGGAGGGCTGATCTAGAGGTGATAGGGCTTTGTGCTATTTGTTTATCGGTGGTTTTTGTTTCGCATGTGGAGATTGTGTGGTTCGGCTGGGAGTATTGATTTAAGACTTGTTGGAATCGGTGCTGAATAACTGTGGAGTTGTGTGGATCGGTTTGGTTTAAAATACGTGCTTACTTTGCATTGCATTTGTATGTCCTCATACTTTAAGGGATCATACAACCGTTTTAGTTTTCGAGTGACCCACTGCGTAATTTTTACCCTAGGATAATTTTGACCTCCTCAACACCCCCAACAAGGTCATCCGATAGACACAAATACCACGTTTTTCGGAGTTACCTTGAACCCATCCACAGGATCATCACGAACAAGATCTAGGGGACATGGTTTAGGTGGGGCCACAAAATGGGGGACCACGGATTTGAATAGGGAAGTAGAAGATCGTGAATCATAATGAGTAATGCGGGGGAAGTCGAAGCCAAACTCTACCATGAGGGTTACACATAAATCCCGCAAGGCAAACACTCCATCTTTGCTATAGTACTTCCCGCCACATCACACACACGTTAAATCTCAATCGGAATGCTACAATTGCTTGCCACTTTTAACGTTGTGAGTCTGAGAGACCTTCAACGGCAATTTAAAAGACTTTGAGGATGCATGTTCGATCTTTCAAGACAATTCATGTCCTAGAAGGTTTGACGTCTAAAACTTTTCCCATTCACTCTAAAGGAAAAGCCAAATCTTGGTTTAAACTCTTTGAGACCTAGGTCCTTTCACTCTGGAAGCAATGGAGGGGGAGTTCTTAAAAAAAAAAATTTCCTGAAAATCGTACTGATGCAACTACGTCGGGCCATTTCTTCTCAGTTTGTGCCAACTAGGTGGCGAGAGTTTCTTCTTCTTCCAAGCTTGGGAGAGATTCCAGGATTTACTAATGCAAAATGTCCCTCACCAGAATTTTCCTCCATGGCACACATCACTATCTTTGGTATTCATCCTTGTCTGAAAATTGAAGATGTTTGTCGAGTCCATGTGGTGCGGGAAGTTTTCCATGATAAGAATCCTGAGCACGCATTTAGTATTTGATTCCTAGCTAATTTGTCAAGTGATGGGCCGTGCACAGAACCTGTCAAATGTGAATAAATCTTCCTTTCCACACAACAGTAGGTGTTAAATCATAAATTGGGGGATGGAGGATGAAGTTTGCAAGCTCTCGGCACTTTCGAGACAGTGGAGGCTTTAGCACAGGCTAAGGCCGCTAACAAGTTGTACAAATGAGTCTCAAGTATGTGTGTTATGTTGATACGACGGGACCATGCCACTGATGTGTGTCCGATTTGTCGCGGGGGTTAAAAGAGGCACGTGGACAAGTAAATGTGGTAGGGGGCCATTTCAATGAATTGGGGGTAATCCTTACTCCCATACTATAATCCTAAGCCTCTGCAAATTGCATTGAAGGAAACACAATGAGGTGCAATTCAGGCCATTCACGACTCTTTACATGGTAAGGATTGAATTAAAACAATTGCACCAAAAGGGGTATAATTCAGTGGGGAAAAGCCTAAGGATTTAGGTGTGAGAGTGAGAGCCGAAATTTAGAAGAGGAAAGGAAAGAAAGTAAGGGAAAGAACTGAGCTGATTCTGAGGCCCGTCACAAAGTGCCTAAATGAAATTATGTTGAGATTTGAGACATGCACCGTTTCCCACAAAGATTGGGCAAAAGTGAGTAAGCAAACTTAAACTAAACTCGAAAATTTATGATGTATTCAAACAGTTCGAATCAATATTTCGATGTTAGTGCTATTAAACAGATTTCCCTCTTATTGCCAAATTTTAAAGGAATTTGTCTGTCAAAAGGATTTGCCATGTAAAAAGACGGCAATGATGAATGAAAGTCAGAGTGCGTTCTCCAATGCAAGACTGGTGCCGAAGTATAGGACCGGACCCCCCGTTTGCCTAAGCTATTTCGTGCATCATAGGGGGTTGTAAGAATTTATCGAGCACTTCTCGATTTAGGTTCTACCTAAGCGTGAATTTATTGCCAGTATTCGTATACAACGACCTAGGTTTTAGGAGAACTGAAACCAACACGGTTACGCTTGAGTTGGCTGATCGTTTCTGTTAAGGTTCCGAGGGGTATCCATTGAGGATGTTTTATTCAAGTCCTATACTGTGTACTACCTGGTAGATTTCATAGTCCTTTGGATACTCAACTGTTGATTGTGAGTCGTCTAACGTCATATTCCTGTTATCTTAGTTATACCATTCCTAGCACGCGAATGCGTTATTCTTGCAGTATGGATACTTAGCTTTCATTTGGTATATACGTTGAGACTAACATTTTTCACTGTGGGTATAAACAATGAAGGAAGTAGACCAATTGAGGAAAAAATTTTCATTGAGACCATCATTCACAGCATTGGATCGTAGTTTATGGAACGTTCGATTGAGAGAGCTCTAGTTTGGATGCCCCCATGACCAATGGAATCTGAACAGTGTAGGGTTTTAGGATGCAATCTATTGTGGGTAAAGAGGTGAGCCTGTTTTGCATGTGGGTCTTGGACCCCAACTTTTGAACCTCTTGCACTCAAGTATGGTTAACCTGTTTCATCTGAAGTAAAACCAACCAATTCCGAAAAGAAAACCTCTGCATCTACACTTAGTATGCGTTTTCTTAGAAGGTGATTTCTGTACTGTTGTCATATCCTCAGCCTAACTGAAGGTCAAACGGAATCTTTGTTGCAAATACTTAGGGGCATAAGAATTCATTAGGTGGCAATACGGATCTTTACGATATTAGTCCACTCATGTGTCACTCATCATATTTAACTGGAAGAGGAGTCTAACCTGTGCGTCCATGCAAAGGCGTTTAAATCCCAATATGAAGAGGCTGTTAGGAGAAGTGCTGAACTTCTTGATTCGGGTATGCATATCCCAATTTTCTGATTCTAAGTGGGTGAGTCCAACCCAAGTGTTCCTAAGAAGTCAGGGGTGGTGGTAAAGATGAGCATTAATGAGCTGTGCCAACTAGAGTCCAAACTGGATGCGAATGTGTTAAGATTCCCGGGAAGTTGAATGGTTTGCTACTTAGGAAAGACCATTTCCCACTTCTTTCTTTTTTGGATTATCTTAGAAGTCGTTTGCAAGCCGGCATATTATTGTTTTTTAGATGGGTCTCTGGGTACAATCAGATTGAGGTGCTTTAGAGGAGCAAGATAAGACACATTCACATTCCTTTTTGGCACTTATGCTTATAGGAGATGCCTTTGGTCTATGCAATGTACCGGCCCACTTTTCAAGATCATGATTGTTCAATTTTTAAGTGACATGTTGCAAATATTCTTGGGTATTCATGGACGAACATTTTCTCTGTGTATTGGGATCTTTGAATCATGTTTATGAGCATTTAGTCGTGTGTCTTGAAGAAGGATGTGAAGAAAGTCCCTGGTTTTAATTGGAGAAGTGTCACTTCATGGTAACGCAAGGGTTTGTTCTTGGGCATATTGTGTCGAGGGTCAAAGGGATAGAGGTAGATAAAGCAAAAGTAAGAATTTGATTCAACATCTACCTATTTCCTAAGTGTGTGAAATATTTAGATCTTTTTTAGGGCATGCCGGATTCTATCGTCGCTTCCATTGAGGATTTAGTGCTTCTTCAGACCATTGGTGTGTCACTTGCTTTCATTAGATGTACCTTTTGAGTGGACACCACACTGTCAAGAAGCCTTTGATAAACTTAGGGTCTTCTCACCACTGCCACCACTTATTCGATCACCCACCGTTTGTCTTTACCATTTTGATCTGTGTGTGATGCGAGTGATTATGCAGTGGAGCCTGTTTTTGGGACATAGATGAGGAAGAAACCCCTGTCATTTAACTATGCTAGCAAACACTTAATGATGCCCATTGAACTATACCACCCACCGAAAAAGAATTGCTTGCTGTGGTCTTTTGGCCTCGATAAGTTTTAGTCATACTTGTCGGATCCACTTGTTATTATATATACTGATCATTCCGCACTGACGTATCCTTTTTGACTAAACCCGATGCAAGCACGACCTCATTAGGTGGATTCTGTTACTGCAAGAGTTTAATATTGAATCAAAGATAATAAGGAGTCGAAAAATATGTAGCTGACCATCTGTCAAGGCTCCTCGAATGGGGAGGCCACCGACACTCTTCTTTCGATTATGAGTACTTTCTGATGGCACTGTTTTCAAATCACGGCTCATACACACCTGCATTACCATGGTTTGCAGACATTGCCATACTTGGCCACCGTAGAATTCCTTTACCACTGTTCTAGTATGGATAGGAAAAAGTTTTTTTAGGCATTTGGGTATTTTTTCTGGGAAATCCGTATTTGTTTAAGTATTGTCCTGACAAATCATATAATACTCGGTGGCATTCCTATGATGAGGTGAAGAGGCTTTTAGAGTTTTTGTCATTCCAAGCATGTGGGGGACTTGTTCTTCATGAAAAACTGCGGCCAAAATTTTGCAAAGTGATTTTTATTGGCCTCACCATGTTCCGTGATGTCCCATACTTTTTGTACGTCATGCATAGATGCCAACGATTAGGAGTCCTATCTAAACGAACATGATTCCTCTTATACAACCCCCATCTTATCTTGAGGTTTCTATTGTTGGGGTAAATTTTTTTGACTTCATGGGCCCTTTTTTTTCCTAATTCGTGTGGATATCTATACATTCTAGTGGCCATAGCTTAACGTATCCAGTGGGTAGAAGTATACCAAGTCGTCCAATGAACCACATGCTGTTGTGGTCAAGTTTTGAAGAAATACATTTTTTTTGCTAGATTGGCATGCCCCGAGCTATTATTAGCGATGGGGGTCCCATTTTTGTAATAGACCCATAGGACTCCTCATGCCAAATATGGAGTTATTCATAAAGTTGGCACACCTTAACCATCCTCAACCCAATGGTCAATTGAGTTGGCAAATGGGAATCAAACAGTCCTTGAGAAAACCTGTTACACAACCCCAACCGAAAGATTGTCTTTGCGATTGGTGGGATTGTATTATGGGCATATAGACTGCATACAAAACCATTTGAGGATCCTCCCCCATATAGGATTAGTATGGAAAAGCGTGTCCCTCTATCTCCCAGTTGAAATTGAGCACAAAGCATATTAGGCCATTCGCCAATTTAACATGATCTTGAGGAGGGCGGGGACATTAACGTCCGTTTGCAAACTGAATGAATTAGAGGAAACAGAATGATGCAATAGAAAACTCCAGAATCTCAAAAGCCAAGATGAAATCTGTTGCATGTCAATTAATTGTGCGCAATCATTCCAAAAAAAGTGGGTCAAAAGGTGCTTTTGTATAAAACTCCCAACTCCCCGTTTGCATTTATTTCCGGGAAAACTTCAAAGTCGTTGGTCTCGGACCTTTTTGGTGGTGCATGCCAATTTTTCATCTCATGGTGCGCTTGAAAACGGAATCCGAGAAACGGAAGTGTGTTTTAAGTCAATGGGCATCGTTTGAAGCCTTATCTTTGAGCTGGAGACAAGAGAGGTTTAGTGTGTGGATCTACACGATCCACCGCAGTTCCGAGTTAATTTGTCAAAGAATGTTTGGTCGGTTTTGTGTACATAGAGTTCGTAGGTCTAGTTTTTTTTTTAATTATTTTGGTTTTCTTCGCATTTCGGAGATGCTCGTCTTTGTTGGGGGGGAGTCGTAGTCGTTTTTATTTTAGGATTTATTTATTATTTATTAAAAAAAAAAAAACAGGGTTCATTATCATGTCAAGCCAAAGAAGGTTTGTTGTCTCTTGGTGCCTTCAATTTCATGTGAAGTCTTCAACATTCCATGGTTATAATCTGATTTTTTCGTATATTGGGATGTGTTTGAGAATTCTTAATTTTTTGGGAACCATAACTGAATCAATTGTGTTTTCGTTTCCAAGGTAGTTGAAGCAATTAGTAACTTTGGGCATAACACAATTTTTAAGCGGATATCATTCAAATTCAGTCTTGCAATGCGTGATACCTTATTGGTGGGTGTATATATAGAGAGAGATGATAACTTACACTGCGCACTGAGAGTCGTGTTTTTCAAAGTCTACATGAACCTGCTCCATAAAGTGGAGATTGATACCTTGTGAGCTTTAGGCCATGAATCCATTTTTTTGTGAGCGATTTTTACCTTTACTTTCAAGAAAATTTATTGAACTTCCATTGTTTGAATAGCTTCAATTTTTTGAATTTGTTTACATGTTCGTGTGAATGAGTTAGATTTTTGACACCTTTTACATGATTTACATTCATTTCCTGGATTTTCCTTACATTAGGCCTAATTCATACATATCTTCCTTTTCTTCTGTATTCTTTTCGGTAATGCATAAAAAAAAAATCTCTAAAAGAACGCTTGTTTGGAGGTAATTTTTGAAGTTGAGAAAGAACGGACAAGAAGGGGGAATTCAAAAAAAAAAAAAAAAGAGTTCAAAGTTGGAAACTATGAAAAAAGAGGAGTTTGAAGTGTATGTGTTTAATTAGTTGGCTTGTAGTAGCCATGCATATGTTGAGATTATTTACCACTTGATTCCTCTATTTTTCTTTTTCTTGGACTATTCCTTCTTCACTCGCATGGGCCGTAAATATCCGGATGCATAATTCGAATTCTTGCTTAAGCCCCAAGTCAAATTCCACAACTGGGCATTAATGGGTAAACATCTTTCATGAAGCTATGCCATTCGATACATACTTTACATCTTGCGGTTGTTGAAATTGGGATTACTCTATTAGAATTTATTTCAACACTTACTCATATAACGAGCATCCCTTGGAGAAACTTTGGGTTCTATTATTGAGAGTATAATGACTTGTGAGTTTTGAATCGAGGCTGTAGGTTTTGTATGGTGTGGTAATGGTTGAAATTTGGAAAATATGACTCTATCACGTCACAAAAAAAAATTTGAATCTCTCGTTTATATTGCACTTGACCGGTTTGGTAGATTGCTTGGCATATTGAGTTGGTTTGAATTGCTATTGCTGCATTGTATTCATGTTGAGAACTATTGTTAAATTTTTTGATACAATTGCATGATGTGATGTTTGTGGTATCATCACTGGAAACCCTCAACGAGACACCCACTCGTTCCACTAGGTGAAACCTGGGTTTTTAAAAAGGCTTGATGCATACGCTAAATGCATTCGGGACTCTTACGAAAGGATAGTTATCTTTTGTTTTTATCTAATTTGCTAGGGACTAACAAAGGTTAGTTGGGGGTGTGAATTGGACTGCATAATTGGTGGTCCAAACAACACGCCGTTTTAATCGACCTAAGTTGCCCTAATTTAGTTTAACATTTAATTTATCGTACATTCTACGTATGGCGTTTTGAGTTCATTGTAGGTTTATGTTGATAAAGACGAAGAATTGAACCATAAACAAGTACCACGAAGTAATGAGAAAAAAGGTTCAATTTACCGTTGAACTTTCGAACACGCCACACCAACCATGAGAATCTTGGGTTCAACGCAAAGGGGAAATTTATGAATACTGTTCAACGCCTCTGCTTCATTCGAAAAGTGCGAGAGCTGAATGAAAGAGTTCGAACGCTCTCTGTACAGTTTGAAAATACGAGACTGAAAAAAGTTTTGTGTTTTGGCTAAGCTTTCGAACGCCAAAAAGAAAAAGCAGAGATTTTTTGTAACTAAAAGCATTCGTACTATCAATTGAATGAAGGAAGTTGGCGTTCGAATGCCAGCAAATCCTGGGAAGATTCCTAATCTGTTTAGGGACTCGAATTTTGGAGTACCTATATATATATATCTTTATATCTTTTTGACAAGGGGGACGGATTTTCTAGGGTTTTTCCTCAGCCTCTAAGTTATTTTTCAAGGTTCTTCATTATTTCTTGTACTGGGAGTTTACATTAAATGTCTTATTTTGTTTTAATTAATTAAAGTTTTTTTTAGTCATTCACTCATTGTTTTTTTCAGTTTTTCCTGGTGGTGATTTATTATCTTGGTTTTATATCTTTAGATTAGTTATTTAAATTAGAATGCATTCATAGTTAGATATTCGTTTATTACCCCTAGTCAGAGTGCTATTTTCTTTACTTGGGATCGATTTGTTGAAATCAATCGGGAATCAAGGATGAACAATGGAGTAATTTATTTTCATCACCGTTAGATCTTTCTAGAATTTTTATCTTCATCTTTTTCTCATCTAAATACTTTCGAAAACTTGGAGTCCTATTATGTTCGATAAACATCGTGTTTTTTTTCGGAATCGATGATGCCAACTAACCATGATTTAACAAAATAGAGTTAATTCTTTTGAAACTTGGGAGTCCATAATGTCTGAATAACATCTTTGTGATGCGAATCGATGATGCAACTCCTTTTGAGATCATAACAAACCAATTTATTTAGCGGTAAAGTAAGTAAGACTGTTTGGCTTTAAAAGTTAAATTTTCCGATCCAAGACTCCAGAATAGTCCGAAGATTGAGTTATAATATGCTCTCATTGGTAATCCGAGAACTCGTTGACTAGATCCTCGATTTGAGTTTCTTTTTATTTACCATTAATTCGTTGTTTTTATTTTAGTTATTTAAATTTTTAGTTCAAACCTCATCAAAAATCCAAAATCAATTCTTTTTATTTTTATTTTAATTTTTGAAGCATAAGTAGACTTTAGTTAGGATTGCATTGTAGTGTTTGGTCATCTTCTTGTTTGTCACCTTGGCAATTGTTTTTTTTGTGGGATCGTACTCGTACTTCGAGTTTTTATACTTACTTCGCGACCCGTACACTTGCGTACAGACTTCACTTCTGGGAGCGAACAGGCGAGGCTAGTTTTTTCGATTTCGGATATCTGGCCTCTGCACCATTAAGACTTTGCTAACGTAATATATTGGTCTTTGGACCTGATCCTTCTTCCCGGATGAGCCATCACTCACTGCGGGCTGCTGGCGATATAGATAATATATGTAAAAGATCTTCGCCGTGGTGGGACTGTGAGTAAGGCGGAGACCCGAGATACTTTTTCAATCAAGTCAGCTGTTGGAATCTCATTTTCGATTCCTCGTTCCATTTGGATGTCTGGCTTTTTTTCCTCAGAGATTCTAAGATGGGAGGCACTTGTCTGTAGAGTTGGAGACAATCTGTTAGGGCGGCTACTCCGCCCCGTCACTACTGTACTTCTCCAATAATTCTAGGTGAGCTCATCACACGGTTTAGGGCTTGGAATTTGATCCGTGTTTACCTCGATTCCACGCTTGGTGACCAAATCCTAAAAATTTCCTCGGATGGCACTCCAAAGATTCATTTGGAGATTCAACAATCATCTGATGGCGACGCAGGATTGCTAAATGCTTCTTTTAAGGTGGGCGATGTGATCGGATGATCGGAGACTTTTGACCATCATATCATTCTATGTACACTTCCCTGGTCTTCCAAATTTGCCCTTGAATAATCTTATTGACTAACCTTATCAACGTCGCCATCGCCCCCAGCGTTCTTCACCCGAATGGCATGACTTTGTAACAATATAAGCCCCCGTTCTGTGATAAAAGAAGTTTTCTCAATGTCATGAGGGTACATTTTGATCTGGTGATATCCCCGAGAAGGGCGTCCCATTAAACTCAGGCAGTTCATGCTTGGAGGTGGCGTCGACTATTATTCGATTTTTCGGGTAAGGAAAAATTGTCTTTATCTTTTGGGCAAGCCTTATTGAGGTTCAGTGAAATTGACCGCATTCGTCCATTTTCCTCCTTTTTGAGGCGACCAATCCGGATAGTGGGCTTTCTCGGACGATATTAGCTCTGATGATGCTTATTACTTACTTTTCGTCCCTTTCAATGACTTTAGGCGTTCAGGGCAAAAAAAAAAAAAAAAAAAAGAACTTCTTTCGCTGTTTTGCGAACTAGAGAATGTTTCGGGTTGGTGAAGCACTTATGCATGGCGATTTCAAGATCAATCCAGGAACGTCTCCTTGTGACCAGGCAATACGTCAGAGTTCTCTTTCAAGAAGTTTATTTAAGGCGGAAAACGAAGCTCATTGGTAAGTTCCGTGCCAATAATGATATGGCGATCAGGTATGCTGGATGTAAGGAGATATGGACATTTCTTCAGAGGCTTTGGTGTTATTGTTTTCTTCTCTGGGGTCTGCCAGGGTAAGTTGTTCCACCTCATCCTCCCAGTCCTCTGTGTTGTCGCCATTAGGTCTGTTTACATTTTTGCTATTGTGATGGGCGGAATTGAAGAGGTCTCGACCTTCATGTCTGAAATGAGCATGTCTGGCCACTTTCTGATCGCCCTTTATTCTTCCTCCTATCCCATTGGGGTGGGAAACTTCAGCTTCCATTCAGGTGATGGTCGAGGTGATCGCCTATCCTTCCTAAAGTTGGTCACCCCCAGATGGGCATTATAAGGCGATGGGCCTCTACACAATAAAATCCTGCCATACGGTGGTCTGGTGGTCAATTCCCAGGTTATTGAATAATTGATCCATCCCAAGGGGTGCCGTCATATTCCCCCCACCTCCAAATCCGATCAGGGATGTATGGAAAGGTGCAACTTGTCCCAGCCCAATTTTTTCATCTTCTTTCGAACGCTGAATGAAAAGATATTCCGCCGAGCTCTTCGTTGTCGATTAATCTTGGAGGTTGAAATTGGGCCAATGAACGGATGAGACAACCAATGCAATCGTCGTGGGGTAGGTGTAGCCTCTCAAATCATCATGCTGAAGGTGAGAGTGTTGGCGGCAACATCTGACGGGAAGATTTGTAGATCTCTTCTTTCGGCCGGTTTAAGGGCACTTCTGGCATGCCTTTTCCTGGATTAAGTCTAATAAACCAACCGCCCGAGTCCGAAACCTCCATGATTGTTTTTTAATTCGCTCACAGTTGGTCTTGTTGTCGCCAAAGTAGACCTTCTTTTCTGGGGAGTGGGCAGTGGGCGAGTACGACATATTTCCTCAAATAACCCTCTTTAATGAGGTCGACAATTTGTTTCTTTTTGTTAAAAACAGTCCTCAGTATTGTGTGTGGTCCGGGTCCCGGTGGAATTCACAATATTTGTTCAATGTTCCTCTTCTGGGGGTCCAGTCTTGATATTCCCGGGCCATTTGACGAATTCTTCGTGCTTATTTTCGAGAGTACTTGGGCAACTGGGCTTGAGTGGCGGTAGAATAAACTCGGTCGGTGGAGGTGGAATTGCGAGGACGCCTATCGTTAGAGCCCGTTTGGATCTCGGGCTCCGGTCCTGTTCTCTTTTCCTTTTTTTTCCCCCGCACTCTCTCTCTTCATTTGTCCTCCTCTTCTCCTTCTCTGGTTCTCTTATTCTCCGTCTCCTTCCTCTTCCCCTTCTTTGGCCTCGGCTAACTCTTTTGGCGGCAATATAACTGTCGGCTTTGCTCTAGAGTGCGGATAAAGGTTTCAAAACCGTTTTTTTGGAAAGGGATTCGAACAGCGACCAGGTCCGAGTCCTTCCATCATTGCCATGATATCACCATTGTTGGCTTGGGATCCTCAACTTCCAATCAATCCTAATTGAACCGTTTCACTAAATCTTTCAAGTCTCTCGTTTTCTTTTTGGTGGATGGTGAATGGTAAGAATGCATTTCTTCTTGCTTTCTGTCGATTTCCCTCTGCAGCTCATGAAATTGGCGACAAAGAGTCGGCTGAGATCCGCCAAAAAAGATTCTATGGTTCCTGGCGACATAGTTTCGAAACCACGACCTAGCCGGACCTTTCATTGGCGGAGAACGCTTTGCACAGACCTCAATCCAGCAACCCTGGAGCGACATTAGCTTTTTGTACGAGTCCAGGTGGTCCATTGGTCTGTCTTTCCTTCATAAATGCCGAGCTGGTAGAGAGTTTGAACTTCAAAGAGATTGAGCTCTCAATCCCTTTCCCACCCTTTCGTGATGGAGAATTGTCTGTCTAAATAAAGTGTCCACAGTTCTGGAGCATTTGTTTCAATGTTAATGCATCGAGCCTTCGTCCAAATCTCAATCTTCTGTGAGGGTGGACTTGTTGTCGTGCCCCGATCTGATCGCTCTGTGGGGATCCTCCCCCCCCTTCTCCCCCTTACTCGATTTTAACTAGATTCTGAAGACTGAACTCCTTTCAAACGAAGGACGAACTTCGGTGTTTCGGGCGTCCTACGCTATCCTTACTCGTGTCGGTCACTGATGTCTGGAAACGATCTCCCGAACGATTAGAGTGCGAATCGCTCTATATCAGGGACGGATGGTGCTGCTGGTCTTGAATCCCTCCCGTTTTTGTTTTTTTGCTCCTTTCTTCTTTTTCCTCTTTGCGACCATTATTCCTCGTTCATGATCCTCAATCTAC
>CM018914.1:15755984-15760984 GCA_009663005.1 Actinidia chinensis | reverse complement strand
CAGGTTTATTTGGAGAAATATTTTGTCCAAATTTGGTATTCCCAGGGCATTCATATCGTACAACGGGACCCAGGTCATTGGTAAAAAAATTAAAGACTTGTTGAAGCAGCTAAAGATTGAATTTTATAACTCAACGCTGAGCTACCCATAGTGCAATGGGCAGGCTGAGGCCACCAATAAGACAATCATGAACGGGATCAAGAAGAGACTCGAAAAAACCAAGGGCAAATGGGTCAAGGAATTGCCAAATGTTTTGTGGGCCATCGGACCACACCGCGAAATGCAACGAATGAAACGCCCTACTCTCTGGCTTTCAACTTCGAAGCTGTAATCCCATTGGAGGTCGATTTGCCCTACGCCAGTCATAATGAAACGCCTTACGCCAGTCATAATGAAGAAGTCTTAGCTCGAGACCTCAACCTCGCTGAAGAAAGGAGGAAAAATGCACTAACACAAATGGCTGACTACCAGAAGTAGTTGGCCAAAATATACAACCAGAAGGTCCAACACAAATAGTTCTCGATGACCTCGTTTTGAGGAAGGTCGTTGGGAATACCAAGGACCCCGCAGATGGGAAGCTCGGCCCAAACTGGGAAGGACCCTACAAGATAGTCAAGCTCGCCGGCAAGGGCACTTACTATCTCAAAGATTAAGAAATCAAACTTGCTCCAAGACCTTAGAACTCCAATAACTTTAAAAAATACTACTATTGAGATGTAATTTTTTCCACTAAGCCGAATCTTATATCAATATACTTGTGTTTAGATTTTCAATACTAGCACATGGCTTAAATTATTAAAGCGAAATGACATTAGGGAAGAGTTAGCCAAGCTCTATGCGAGCACCGAACTCTGTCCCATGAGATTTGGATTTTTTCAAAGTGCACCTAGCAAGAATTTGAAAAGGGGTGCTTTAAGCAAGCTTCGAACTCTGCTTCCTTAATTCTACCTAAGTTTGCGTGATAAAAATTCAAGGAAGACTTAGCCGAGCTCTAAAAGAGTTCCGAGCTCTGTCCAACCAGTTTGCCCAAGTATACTTAGGAAAATTTTAAGGAGAAGCTAGTTGAGCTCCAAGCGAGTTCCGAGCTCTACCCTTGAAAACTTTGCCAAAGTATACTTAGCCAAAAATTTATTTATGGAGGAGTTAGTCGAGCTCCCAAAAACAGTTTCGAGATCTGTCCGACGATTTTGTCCAAGTATACTTGGGAAAAGTTTAGGGAGAAGCTAGCCGAGCTCCAAGCAAGTTCCGAGCTCTACCATTGAAAACTTTTCCAAAGTTTACTTGTTTGAAAAATTTTGTCTATTCATTTAGACGAGTTCGAAATGAATTTGGAGCTCTATCAAGCAGTTTTGGGTTAATGAGAAGTTAAGCGAGCTACAACTGAGCTCAAAACATTATCCGATGAACCAAACCACATACAAAGGTGTGAATAAGAAGAAAAGTTGAATGCAAATAAGATGGAAAAGAAATTTTTTATTCAAATACGCGATAGTTCGAGTACAATTTCGATTACTAGACCAGGGTTTATTCATTATAGAGAGCAAAACAAATACAACTCAGTTTGGTTACAAGGCTATATGTACAAAACCTATTCTAGATGGACAACTGAGCTTCAGTGCTTCAAGGGGACAACCAAGTAGTGTTGGAGGATCTTCGTGGACAATCATCCAGTCAATTACAAAACTGCCTGAGCCAGCATGCTGAACTCATTCTTCATAGCATCAACTTCTACCAGGTTCAAGTTTGCAATATCTGACACCGGCAAGACCGATAGAAGAGTTTGTTGAACTAGGTCAAAGAGAAGCTACGTGTTACAGAGCTTTTGGGGATAAAAGCTCCATATTACATAACTTTTGGGAACAAAAGTGGATGTTCTCGCAGCGCACACCAAGATTCGCCATCTTCCAAGGAACACTAACTAGAACCACCTTAGTAGAAGAAGGCCCTGAGGGCCTAAATTTGAAGACCATAAACTCTAATTCTAGATAAAGAAACTAACTCAGATAAGTTAGAAGTTTGAGGATGCAGAACCAAAGGCAGGACCTGTCCTATTTATAGTGGCGAATGGAAGCCAAACAAACTGCCTACCATTAATATGGAAGACCAGCAGCCTGCCATTAAGAAAGGGAGGCGAACCGTTACCCAGGGCATGTAAAGCGGTGAAGCATGCAACTGGACGGCGACGCTTCGCGCGTTAACTGCCATCCAGGGCACATGAAATGGCAAAAAGTGCACCTAGACAGTGACGTTTCAAGCATTGGCCACTATTAACCAGTTAACGAGAGATAGGCACGTGGCGTTGCCCTTGCGCACTGCATGCCCCATCAAACACGTCTGCAATCGCACTTTGAAGAAAATTAAGGAAGAGTTAGTCGAACTCCATGCGAGCTCCGAACTCCGTCTCACGAGGTTTTTCCTTTGTGTTCTTGGCAAAAATTCAAAGAGGGGTTAGACGAGATCTACGCGAGCTCTGAACCTTGACCCACAGGCTTTGTCAAGGACACTCTGCTATAGTTTAGGGAGGGTTAACCGAGCTTCTGCGAGCTTCGAACTCCGTCCCATAAGATTTTCCTTTTTGTTCTTTGGAAAAATTCAAGGAGGGGTTAGCTGAGCTCTACACGAGCTTCGAACCTTGACCCACAAGCTTTTCTAAGTTACACTCTTACAAAGTTCAAGGAGGGTTAACCGGGCTCCACACAAGCTCCAAACCTTGACCCACAAGTTTTGCCAAGGTACACTCTACCAGAGTTCAGGGAGGGGTTAGCCGAGCTCCGAAATTTGTCCCACGAGTTTTTCCTTTGTGTTCTTGGCAAAAATTTGCAGAAGGGTTAGCTGAGCTCTGAGCCCTGTCCTACAAGTTTTGCCTAGGTACACTTTTCCATAGAAGAAGAATCAAAATACAAAAATATCAAGTCTTATGCTACCGATATCAAAATCGAAATAGAGTTCTATTGCGAAGGTTCAAAGGAAAATAAGTCTTTACAAACCCATGTAAAATCAAAACAAAGAAAACACTTCAGAGCTCAGGAAGGGGATCTTGAGCTGCATCTTCCCCAACTTCCTTCGTGGATTTCTCTCCAAACCCCTTTGTGGCTATTCCATCGGTGCCCTTCGCGAGATAAGCAGCTTCGTCACCTAGAGCCACGACCGAGTCAGGAACATCCTCCTCTTCCTATGGCCTATTCACGTACTCCTTCTCATCAAAATCGGGCAAGATCATGGGCAAATAAGGCGCAGGAGACTCTAAGAACTCGGGAGCGGGAGCAACCTTGGCCCATGCTGGGTTGTCTTCAGGGATGTTGAGCTCAGACAGACAAGCAAGCACACCCCTCGACGTCTTGCTTACTGTAGTTGTCCCTTGCCCGATTGACCCCCTATTGAAGACTCGCTCATAGACAGGGCCACATGTCACTACTTGAAGCTTTGCAAAAGCAGCCTCGACAGCAGCAGTCTTGTCTTGAGCTTAGGTTGTATCTATGTAGCTGGCAACCCGAGCCTATTCAACGGCAACCAAATTAGCCTTAAGTTGATCAATTTCTCCCAGCGCGAGCTTGACTTTATTCAATTCAAATTCCGATTCCGAGCTGCCCACCTTCTTCTTGGTCCTCTGCAGCTCGACCGATTGCTTCGCCATGAGGTCTGAGATGGCCACTACTCTTGGAGGCTTTACAACAAAAATCATAAAAAGCTAAGTATTCGGATATGCAATTTCAAAAAATACCAAAGTCATAATGCTCATTTGAACATGCAGCATCACTAGCAAACTTTTCATTATCTCTGAGGTTTCTTTAGAGAAGGTTGGCAACATGACAGCCCATGCAAGGGCCACGCTATTGTCATGATCTCTAGCAGAGTCAGTCTCCGTCACCTGTCTACTGAGCTCACAAATGGAGAACTTGGGTCTCCAAAGCCCATAAGCCGCACTCGAGCTCATTTCCCCTGTTCTTCTCTGGGGCCTCTTAAGCATACCCGTTGAGAGCTATTTCCCTTTGTGTTTGTCTAAAAGGGAACTTCTAAAGAGTTCGGCTTGACCCCCATTATCGCCTTGGCCAACTCCATGACTGGATCAACAGTTCATTGGGGGACCTAGAGATAAGAGAAATTGTTATGGTGGGATTGACAGTCGGCATAGTTTTCTTCTTTAGATTCCTGAACCTCATTTATTCAACTTTGACTAAGCTCGAACCGATGATCTCAACCCCTCTCACTAACTAAGACAGAGTGCGAGCAAGATCGTTTGAATGCTTGTTATCCGAACTTGAGATGGAGATCGGTAAGGTTGGGTTCTCTGGATCAACCACAGGGATTAATCTACCTCACCTTCTATTCAACACAAGCTGACTGACAACCTATTTTCCCTCTTCCTCATCGTCATCGAAGGAATCTGGAGAAGTATAGCTCAAAGAGCTTGAGGTGATGTCTTCTCTTCGTCCTTGAACTTGAGTAGGGGGTGATGAGCACTGAGATCGGCTCCGGACCCCTCTAAATTGAAGTTTTCATGGTGTGGAGCCCGGCCCTTGATGCGCAAAGAAGGAAGACTGACCTTTCCAAGCTTTGCACTCCTATGGGGAATCATTTGCCGGTAGATTGGTTCATACAGGAGGCGTGCGACTACATCTCTCGACTCTTGCCTATTGTTCGCAGCCCGGATAGCACCTTGTACTAGTCAGAATGGCATTTGAACTTGTCATTGAAATTTGCACAAGCAGCACAAACAAATATCAGCAACAATATAAGGAAAATTTACAAGGCACGAAGAACACGGACTTAACAAAAGAAACTTACTATCAAGCAAAAGTCCGTTGTACCTCGGGAATGACCAAAGGATGTCATCCCCAACCCAAAACTCCTAACCACTCAAAACCTAGACAAACTCGTCATGAAACAAATCTTTGTCCGAGCTACCCGTGACAAACCTCATTTGAGGTTGGTTAGGATTCCTCAGGCACAAATAATGATTACCCTCGCAGAAGGGATTGCCCAGCTCCTTCGGCCGAACT
>CM018914.1:15705984-15708484 GCA_009663005.1 Actinidia chinensis | reverse complement strand
CATCCGTATTCCAGTTTTCATACTTTATACCGCTTTCTTAGTGGCAGTAGAGGGATCATAACATATGTTTTGTTTTTCATTCTTTTAACATTTTTTATTGTATAGGTAGATATTACTTGTTTCTTTTTTTTTCTAAATCTTCTTATTTCGTGATTTACCTGTTTGCATTTTAACAAATTGTTGTTAAGTGATGTGATTCTTAAGTTTGGACTTCTGTAAGCTCCTGTTTTGAAGAGAGTCAGTTTTAGATTTTACAGTCTCTTTGTATAAGGTAAGAAAGCCGACTTAAATTTCTACTATTTCCTTGCTTATGGCTCACTAAAGTCATTTCTCAATCACATTATAATGTATGTGTTTTGAACTTTAGAAGAAAACTTGAAAATTTAACTGATCTACTCTGGCATGTATGCTTTAGTCTGATAGATATATCCATCATAACTTAGGCATTAAGCTTATTGGGGAGCTTCTTGATGTCTGATTGTATACTTTAGAAAATGTGGCTAAAAGCATTGTTATTCCACGAAAACTTTATATTTTTGCGAAAAAGTTTAAAAAATGGACGGAATTTTTTTGAGGACTTACTGATGAATCTATTCAATGTCGCTGCCATCTCGGTTAGTTTTGAACTTCCTTCGTAGTCTTTGGGTTGACGAGGTCGCTGATTGTTGTTATTTGTTCTGGATTTGCCTCAATCCCTCGTTTAGCCATCAAGTGTCCCCAAAACTTCCTCGAGCTCACCCCGAAAACACATTTTGCCGCGTTCAATTCTAATATGTGTCTCTTTAGTATCGTGAACAGTTTGGTCAGATCCCTGATATGGTCTGGTTCTTCTTTTCTATTGACCACCATATCATCTATGTAAGCGTCCATGATTTTACCCAAGATCGGCTCAAACATTTTTGTGACCATCCTCTGATATGTGGCGCCAACGGTCTTCAGACCAAATGGCATCACCTTGTAGCAAAATACTCCTCAGGAGGTGATGAATACAGTATTCTCCTAATTAGGCTCGTGCATGTCTATATGGTAATAACCTCGGTATGCATCCAAGAAGGTCATCCGGGCGTGACCCGAGGTAAAGTCCACCAATTGATTGATCTTTGGTAAAGGGAAGCAGTCTTTAGGACAAGCTCGGTTAAGGCTTGTGAAGTCCACTCACACTCTCCATTTGCTTGTCTTCTTCTTTATCGTGACTGTATTTGATAATCATATTGGGTAAAAAACTTCGGTTATTGCACTTGCCTCTTTTAGTTTCTCCATTTCCTCGATTACTGCATCCACGTTCTCTGATGCAGATCTCCTCCCCATCTGTTTCACTGGATGAGCATCAAGTAGAACATTAAGTTCGTGCATGATGAAGTTGGGGTCTATCACAAGCATCTCGTAAGGTGTCCATACGAAGACCTTAATATTAGCTTTAGGAATTGGACGAGCTCAGTTCTTTCTTATTCCTTTAGGTTTGCTCCTGTGAGAAAGAAATGGTTTGAGCTTGGCTCATCCAACTCATAGCGTATCAAGTCTTCCACAACCTTAGTCTCTGGATCTCACTTGACGTCCTCTAGGACCTCCTGTTCTTCCTCAATCAGTTGTGCTTCTTTCATTACCCCCTTAGTGGAGACCGTAGCGAGATAGCATTGTTTATAAAGTGTCTTGCACCTCAGGGAGTGGTGAACTTGATGACCTAGTGTAATGTGGAAGCCACCCCTTCATTATGTACAACCAATCTCGGCCAACAATCACGTTATACAGGGAAGGGATATCTACTACAACGAACTCTGTCACTAGCTCTTGGGAACCAGCTCGGACTTTGAGCGTTATAGTTCCCAAGGTCCAATGAGACTAAGCGTTGAATCCAATCAAAGGAGCTCGGGCAAGTTTTAAGTCTGCTTGGGTGAGCTTAAGTTGTTTAAAAAGGTCGTAGTATATCACCTCAACAGAACTTCCCGTGTCTACCAAGATCCTTTTCACGTCATAGCCGTTCATCCTGAGCTGAATGACCAGAGGGTCGGTATAGGGATGTTGCACCCTCTTCAGGTTGCCTTTCGTGAATGTGATGCTCATTGGCTTGGATATCGTTTATCGTGTTTTCATAACTGCTGGTTGGACCGAGAGAACCTCGTTCATTTGCTTGATCATTCAAATCATTCCCCGGATTCTATTCTAGAGATTTGGGTGATTTGGGCCCCTTATCATGTGAATAGTGCCTAGGAAAAGATCCTCTTCATCGTCCGCGATACGATCAATCTCGTCATTGCCTCGGTCAAACCTTGAATTTGGTCTAACTTCGGCCTTCTTTGCTCAGGTCTTTTTATTATCGACGAACTCCTTCAGATGTTCATCTCAGACTAACTGGTCAAGGAATTCCTTAAGAGCCCAGCAATTCTCGGTTCTATGTCCTCTTTCTTCATGGAAGGAACACCTCCACCTTTGATTGCATCTTTTGAGGTCTCCTCCAATGGATTTGGGCTTTTTAAAGTACATCTTATCTCAGATCTGGGCG
>CM018914.1:15648484-15653484 GCA_009663005.1 Actinidia chinensis | reverse complement strand
CTCATGTTTAGATCTTCTCTTATCGTACGGGCAGGGAAGGGTTAGAGGAATCCGCCCTTCAAAAAGGTTGGGCAACATCCCTAAAAGGCGGGGTGTCGCGCCTCCAGCAACTTGTCAGGGACTAGAGAGGCAACTGGACAAGGCTCAAGCTCGAGAGCAGCATGCCATCGACGAGCTAATCAAAGTTAAAGGAGAGCGAGATGCTCTTTTTGACAAGGTGGAGAAGTCGGCGGTCCTGGTAGGTGAGCTGAGGGACATGGTGGCTCGATCTAAAGAACAAGTTGTGGAGGAATTCAAGTCCTCATCTGAATATGAGGTGATGGTTGAAAATGCTTCCTCCAAATATTTTGGTAATTTTGATTTTTGTAATCGGCAACTTCGTCACCACCATCCCGATCTGAACATAAACCTCGAGGAGATGGGTTTCGATCACGACATGCTCATCAAGGAGGATGAAAATGAGGGCAATAAGAGCAGCAAAAAGAAGGATAAGACAACGGGGAGAAGAGCAAGAACACTTGTAAATTTTTTTTTGTAATGGCGACCTGTAATCCTTAAGTTTAAATGAATGAAAATTCTTATTCCTCGTTCCCTCTTATTCTTTTTGCAGTATCTTTATGGTTGTGATGGTATGTACTAATTAGAACAAAGGCGATCATAATTTTAATAAATTGATGACGTAAACTTTAGACATAAGCGAAGTCAAACTGGAGACCATAACAATTGCCAGGCGGAGTTAATGAAATTCTTACATGGCGAATCAAATAATTCATTTTATTGATCAAAATACCTTCATATTGGCGACCTCCTAGTTGGTGATCGAGACGCCTTATCATATTATAATGAATGAACATTCTTGATAATGACAATATCCGCAATGGCGATCAAGATGCCTTATCATATCGTGATGAATGGGCATTCTTGATAATGACAAAATTCACAATGGCGATCAAGACACCTTAACATATCGTAATAAATGAGCGTTCTTGATAATGGTAAAATCCACAATGACAATCAAGACGCCTTATCATATTGTAATGAATGGGTGTTCTTGATAATGGCAAAATCCACAATGGCGATAAAAAACTTCCACAATTGGTGATGTAAATCACTAGCAAATTACAGTAATAAAATCAAATTTGGAGAAATTTTATTACTCATTTGAAAGATTGGCAATCATCAAAGTACAAATGGAGATTTTGGTGATCATAAGGCTGGCGATGTCGCACTAGGGCGACCAGAGGTATCACTGGTAATATTTCTTCACATGCTCAGCGTTCTAAGGGTGAAAAAATGCCTTCCCCTGCACGTCTTCCAACCCATAAGTTCCTAGCCTGGATCCTTTGATAACCCTGTAAGGGCCTTCCCATGTAGGACTAAGCTTTTCCGGTGTTTAGCTCCTTAGTGGATAGGGTGACCTTCCTTAAGACTAAATCTCCAGGCAAGAAAGATCTATGCCTTACTATTTGATTATAGTATTTGGCGACCTGGTGCTTGTAAGCTGCTTGGCGTATTTCTGCTCGCTCCCTTTTCTCGTCAAGAAGATCGAGGTTGAGTCTCAACTCGATTTCATTATTCTCTTTATCAAAGTTTAAGGTTCTGAAACTCGGCATCCCTATTTTCATAGGACTCAGTTCCATAGACCATGGAGTATAGCGTCTCGCCTGTAGGGATCCTACTCGTTGTATGGTATGCCCAGAGTATGCTTGGTAGATTTTCTACCCGTTCGCTCTTCGACTTTTCTAACCTCGCCTTCAGATTCCTCAAGATGGTTCGGTTGGTGACTTCTACTTGTCTATTTGCCTAAGGATGACCAGGCGAGAAGAAATGATGGGATATAGCAAGGTCTGAGCAAAATAATTTGAACTTGTCATTGTCGAATTGCATTGCATTGGCCGAGATGATAATTTTGGAAATTCCAAACCGGAAAATGATATGCTTCCACACAAAATCCTTCTTGTTCTTCTCGGTGATTTTGGCAAAAGGCTCAGCTTCTATCCATTTGGTGAAATAGTCTATGGTGACAATAAGGAACTTCCTCTGTAATGGAACTTGGGGTAAAGGTCTAAGTATGTCTATACCCCACTGAGAAAAAGGCCAAGGGCTAGTTATTGGTACCATCTCGTTGTGGGGGAGATGATCCACTGGAGCAAACATTTGGCATTTGTCACATTTTCTTGTGCAGGTCGCAGCATCTCGTTCCATTTATGGCCAAAAATACCCCTGGTGAACCACTTTTCTTACCAATGACCTTGCCCCCGAATGATTTCTACATATACCTTCATGAATCTTCTTCAACACGTATTCACCTTTTTTAGGTCGGAAACATCTCAAAAGAGGCCCTGAAAAAGATATTTTATATAATACTCCATTAAGAATGCAAAATCTTACGGACCTGTACTAGATACGGCGAGCTTGGAACTTGTCTTTTGGCAATGCACCATTCTGGATATACGCAACACTGTCGTCCATCCACATCGGACCTATTTCTTCTTGACGGATTGATTTGGAGACCTCTATACTTGGGTTTGCCAAGAACTCCAAAGGTATACTCCTGTCTGAGCTAAAATCAAAGGCGGAGGCGAGGTTGGCCAAAGCATCAACCTTCTTGTTCTCCTCTTTGGGGATCTAGCGAATTCGAAATTCTTTTATCTTTCCAAACATGGTCTTCACCTCATCTAAGTAAGCCACCATCCTTGTATCTTTGGCGAGGTAATCCTCTTGGACTTGGTTTACCACCAACTGGGAATCACTGAAGGCGTCTAGGGAATTTGCTCCCAATTCTGTTGCTACTCTTAGTCCATCGAGAAGAGCTTCATACTCTACTTCATTGTTAGTAGCTTTAAATCCTATACGGATAGTGTATTCCATTTGTTCGCCTGAAGGAGTTTGGAGTACCAGCCCTGCGCCACAGCCATGATGGTTTGATGATCTGTCCACAAACAATTTCCATCTTCTGAGGTCCTCATCTAAATTCTGTTTGTAAGGGGTTTGAACCTTAGGTAGAGTTTCTTCAGGCTTTGGGACGACATCATATGTGAATTCAGCCACAAAATCTGCCAAGGCTTGGCCCTTGATCGCCATTCTTGGTTTGTAATTAATATGGAACTCGCTCAGTTTGATGGACCATTTGAGGAGCCTTCTCGAGGTGTCTGGTCACTGGAGAATTTATTTCAAGGGTTGATCGGTCAACAAAATAATAGGATGTGCCTAAAAATAGTGGCGAAACTTTCTTGTGGTGATCAGAAGGGCGTAGGCGAGCTTTTAAATTTTCAAGTATCTGGTCTCGGCTCCCAGTAGAACTTTGCAAACATAATATATTGGTTTTTGGATTTTGTCCCCTTCTTGGATAAGTACTGCACTTACTACAGTTGGTGAGATAGAAAAGTATACGATAAGCTCCTCGCCAAAGGTAGGAATTGTAAGCAAGGGTGGCGAGCTGAGCTGAGATATTTTTTTAGCTACTAGAATGCTACCTCGGATTCATCATTCCACTACAAAGCTTGATTTTTTCTCAGGATTTTGAAGAATGAGAGACACTTGTGAGCTGATTTGGAGACAAATCTGTTAAGGGCGGTTACTCGTCCAATCAACTGTTGTACCTCACGGATATTCCTAGGCAAGCTCATTGCAAGTAAGGCTTGAATCTGATCTGAGTTTGTTTTGATTCCCCGCTTAGTCACCAAAAATTCAAGGAACTTTCCTAAGGAGATACCAAAGATGCATTTGGAGGGATTGAGCATCATTCGATGCTTCCGCAAGATGTCAAATGCCTCTTCTAGATGGGTAATGCGATCTGCAGCTTTGAGGCTTTTGACGAGCATATCATCAATGTACACCTCCATAGTTTTTCTAATTAGTTCCTTAAACATTTTGTTCACTAGTCTCTGATACGTCGCCCCTGTATTCTTTAGGCCAAAAAGCATGACTTTGTAGCAATATAGCTCTCTCTCAGTTATAAAAGAAGTATTTTCCACGTCGGGTGGATGTATCTTGATTTGATGATATCTTAAACTGAGAAGCTCGTGTTTAGAGGTGGCATTAACTATTAAGTCAATCTTTGGCAAAGGAAAACTATCTTTTGGACACACTTTGTTGAGGTCGGTAAAGTCAACACACACTCTTCATTTCCCCCCTTCTTTGGGGTGACGACAACGTTGGCGAGCCAAACCGAGTAATGAGATTCTCTAATGACACTAGCCTTGATGAGTTTAACCACTTCTTCTTCTATTACTTTCAGTCATTCAGGGGAAAACTTCCTTTTCTTATGGCGATCTGGGGGATAATTAGGGTTGGTGAACAATTTGCGAGTGGCGACCTATGGATCTATCCCAGGGATGTCGCCTTGAGACCATGCAAAAATGTCATAGTTTTTTTAGAAATTCCACTAGAAAACTTCATAATTCTTCAGTCAGCTCTGTCCCAATCATAACATGGCGATCTAGATAATTTGGATGAATGGAGTCGGAAGCAACTTCTTCTAAAGGTTTGGCACTTTCCGACTCTTTGGGGTCTACTATGGTGATTTCCTCCATCCATCTCTCAATGCCTCCATCTCGGTGGGGTCAACGATCTGTAATTGCTATAGACTGTTCGATTTGGGAGGAGGCTCAGCCTTTATGACAGAAATGAAGCACCGTCTGACTACTTTCTAATCGCCCTTTATTTCATCAATCCCAATTGAAGTGGGAACTTCATCTTCAGGTGATAAGTTGAAGTGACAACCCTGATTCCACCGAGTGTCGAGCGGCCTAAGATCACATTATAGGGGGAGGGGCAATCTACCACAATGAAATCCTACCAAACCATCATTTGATGGGACTCAACGTCCAAGGTTACTGGTAACTTGATCCATCCAGTGGGTGAGTGGTGTTTCCTCCAAATTCAACCAGCTGAGAGTGGAAAGGGTGGAGCTTATCCAATCGAATCATCATTTTATCAAAAGTCGAGATGAACAAGATATCCACTGAGCTTCCTTTGTCAACTAAAATCCTCTGAAT
>CM018914.1:15415984-15418484 GCA_009663005.1 Actinidia chinensis | reverse complement strand
CCAAAAGGTGGAAGGGGGAGATGGGCCTGTCCAGATCCTCTTGGAAGACGCTCAGGCTGCTGCCAGTAGGTGGGAGCACAGCCTTATAGGGCTATGTTGCGCGGACTCACCAATTCTTACGGAGTACCCGTGTCGACATGATCCGACATGGGTGCGGGTGCAGGATTTGTGACGGGTGCGGCAATTTTAATCCGGATACAGCCAGAGTTGTAAAAGGCGCATGAAAGCTCACCGGTCGATTGACTGGAATGTGGATCTTCCATCGCCGTCCCGTCCCGTCGCAATCACCGAGCGACTAGATCTGATTCTTCCATCGCCGTCTGGTCATCGCCGTAGGATCTAGTCGTTGCCGTCACCTCTGCTAAACGCCGTCGATGAAGTTCCGTCGCCGCCTCGCTCCTCTCCCCCTATCTCTCTCTCTACCTTTTTAGAATTATAGAGCCTCTCTCTCTTTACCTTTTTGTTTGTTTATATATATATATATATATATATATTTCTATTTTCTTTCTTTTCCTTTTTTCTTTTTCTTTTTTCTTTTTCTTTTTAATTTTTATTTTTAAATTTTAAATTTTTATTTCATTTTTTTTATGTTTTAATTTTTCTTTATCTCTTTGAGCTAAGTGGCATCTTTGCTTTTGTTTTTGTTTTTGAGCTATGGATTGGAATGAATTTGGGGTGGTTGTGGTCTATGTAAGACAACTAAATGTCTATGAATATCTATTTCTATTAATTAAGTTTCTCAATCTGTTACGAGAAATATATTTAAAAATTATAGTATTCCATATTCCCGTATCCGTGTCCAACTCTTGATCCATATCCCTGAATCTTGTATTTTTCAACTTGGGGTGTCCGACACCTAGATTCACACCCGCACCCGATTCCCATACCCAAGTCCGAGCAACTTAGTTATAGGGTATTTTGGTGGTCGGTTTCCTGGGAAAAGAGCTCTTAGCCTCATTGTGGAGACTTGGAAAGTTAATGTAAATATTCACCATCATGCTAGTGGCTGGATTATTTTTGAGTTCATGGAGGAGGAAACAAAAACTCAAGTGCTGCAAGGAGGACCGTGTATGATATATGGAAAGCCTTTGTTTCTTAAAGTCATGCCTAGTGATTTTAACTTTGCTAATGAGGACATTAGTTGTTTTCCTGTTTGGATTCAACTAACCAACTTACCTCTCTCCTTATGGGGTAGTAGTTCTCTGTCCAAAATATGCTCTAAGGTGGGCAATCCCATTTGTGTGGACAAATACACGGCAAGTATGGAAAGAATCTCCTATGCTAGAGCACTTGTGGAGATTGATAACAGCCAAGGAAGTTAACAGCCACATTCAGGTGGCTTTACCTACTGGAAAGCACATAAACAAGTCACTGTTTATGAAAAGAATCTCCAAATTTTGTTCCAACTGCATGGTTATGGGGCACTCCATCAATACTTGCAAAGTATTGGAGAGTATTAAGGCTAAGAAAATTGCAGAACAGAAGATCCTAGGCTCAACCTCAAATCCTAAAGCAGTTAACAATAAAACTGCAACAGAGGCGGAGCAGAACAAGGAAGCCCAGGTTGAATGAGCGATAAAGAAGACTAGGGCAGCAAAAGGTCACATAGAGGACAAGAATCCAAGTGGCATAGATGCAGTAGCTTCTCCTAACAAGTTCCAGGTGTTGGAGGATAACCTGGAAACAGGGGCAGATTCAGCTTCCCGAGTCCAGTTCAAAACAATTCCAGAGCATCCCCATCCAACAACAAACTCAGGAGGGTGGAGAGATCCCCACAGAGCACAAAATCCCAGAACCGGAGGATCAGCTGCAGAATACTGAATCCAGTTCAGTACATCCCCAGAGGAAGCAGCAACAGATCCCCAAAACTCAGAGTGGAGGCTCAGCTGCAATCCAGAAAAAGAGTTCAGCCCAGCCTATCACTGCCATCTTAGCTGGAAAAAACTTAGATAAGTCTCAACAGCCTTCCACCTACAATCCTCCCCCCCACCCCCCCACCCTACAATCCTCCCCCCCACCTACCACGGCCAAAGGGGAAGAAGGAAAGAAGAAGAGGGACAAAAAGGCTCCGTAGAAGAATGGAAAAGCAGTGCCCTTTGCTGAATTCTGTGCAGAAATGGGGGGAGACTCCCCCACCCCAACCAATTAATGATAATTTCCTTTTGGAATATTAGAGGCCTGAACACGTCTCTAACACAGAATAGGGTTTTGCAGCATATAAGGAAGAATAAGGTGGCAATCATGGGAATTTTGGAAACAAAACTCTCTCAGCAAAGCTTGGATGGAATTGCAAGGAAAAAGTTTAGATTCTGGAGAATGGAAGATAACTTTCAGCTCAATCCGAATGGCAGGATCTTGATTCTCTGGAAGGATGACAGAGTTAATCTGGAAATTATAGAGAAGACAGACCAGGCCATACATTGTGTGGCTTCTTGTAAGTCCACTTCCACAAAATTTGCTGTTAGTTTTATTTACGCTTTCAATACTAATGTTTCTCTTG
>CM018914.1:15373484-15375984 GCA_009663005.1 Actinidia chinensis | reverse complement strand
GAGACTAAGAAAAGTTCTATATGGTCGACCCTTGGGATTAAGAACAAAAAAAAAACAATTCGACCATCATGAGAAGTATGTTCAAGGCTTTCCAATCAAAAGTCAACGAGAAAAATCATAGAGACGGAAGATCGCTGGCACTGCAAGCTAATCTTGCAGCGTTGTCTAGATCGATTAACTTCCATGAGTGTGTGTAATAAGTATTGAAATTTCAATTTTTTTTTGTAGTAAGTTTAGGCATTTTCAAGAATAGGTTTTCTTATACATACTTGTTAGGCTTAGCCCATCTTTCTCCTTAAAAATCAAGTATCAAGGAGAAGAGAATATAAGCCTTATAGACAGCATAGAGGGGCCAAAACTGAGCGATGTGGGACATTTCAACACCCCCCAGACCACAACAGCCGAACATTCGGTACGCTTGACAACTGGCCCAATTTTTGACAACATGCTCAACTTTACTCTGATACCATTTGTCAGGCCCAACCCATCTTTCTCCTTAAAATTCAAGTATTAGGGAAGGGGAATATGAGCCTTATAGACAGAATAGAAATGCCAGAATTGTGTGATGTGAAACATTTCAACATACATAACCATATAGAGTGCAAGTTGAATGTACCAAACATGCATACGCTACGGAATAAATTTGTTGATCTTACTAAGAGAATTTCTCTCTATTTTTTCGGGTGCTCAAGACAAAATCAACACGAATTTTGTTGGAAAAGTGAGATTTCAAGTAAGTATTTATATAAACTTCTTCGTTTGTGAGTATTTTATTTTGTAAGATCCAATGATTTATATGGTTATTATCATGAGGGATGGAGCTATGCTTTTGTCCAGTGCGTGGTGGCCATATGTTTTAAAAAATTCAACCAATACTACTACATTTCTTGAATATTCTCACAATATATATAGAATGATCCCGCCCCATCCCTACATTTCTTATGTTATATTGTTCAAGTTTTACAGAAGTGTAACATCCTATTTTCTCATTCCCTCTTAATTATAAAAAAATTAAAATAAAATGCAATAACTTTAGATTTCATATTTAAAAGCATTATTTTCAACACTATCCCTTTTTGGCTTTAAAAATATATTTATAGTATTTATTAAAGGGTTAAGTTTGTTTCAAATATTTATAGTATTTATTAAGGGGTAAGTAAGGAAACTTATAAATTTTATGTTTTGATTTTTTTTAAAGTGGACAATCTTTTTGGAACCCAAATTTATAAGATTGTGTACGGGAATAAAATATCAAGAACCAACTTCGGCTGAGCTATGATAGGCACCTCTACTGCACCATTACTCTATAGCAAGCTTAGTAGGGTCACTGCACCGGAGCTCAGTCAAAATGCAGTAACCATCAACTTACTAAGTACTAGACCTAACTGAGTTAAGGCAGGCATCGCTGCAGGGCTGTCGCTTTATAGAAAGCTCGGCGGGGTCACTTTGCTGGAACTCGATCGAGGCGCAACGGTCAGCGATGACCCTAATGCACATCAGAGGATAAAAGGTGACTTGCATATCGAGGTTTCCTCTGACAGCCCCACGCTTGTATCAAGACATCGACGACATGATGGCAAACTATTAGCCACCTACCTACTGACACAATAGTCAACGCGTTGAGGCACGCGCTAAGTTATAGTTTATCCAGTGACATGATAGTTGTCACGTCCAGGCCTAATTATGTCAAAAGTATGCAATTTCAACTACTCTAAACTTATACACTCTCTCTTTCTCTCTACATACATTGTGTATATTTCAGTCATCTAACTTGACCTTTAGAGAGTTATTTTTTGGAAATAGCTCCAGCGGCTCACTATTATGCCTTATAGTTCGGTCTAAGAACCAGTTGCTTCCAGCAATCAACTCTAACCACTGCTACGCCATCGAAGGTATCTATCTTCAATTTCTCTCCATCCATTCAAATACTCACAATCCCATAATTGGCGTGAAAATTGACTATAAATACCCGCAAACACTATCTTGATGGCTTCCCTAAGCAACGATGGTTCCAACAGCCATGAAACCCAGTGGGAGCACCCTCATGTGCCCAGACCTCCAGGTGACGAAAGGTGAAAAACTATTGGTTAATACTTAAAAGGGCAAGCAAGGCCCCTTCTAGGACGAGGCTAGGTTAGTTGCCCTTGTAAGTGAATATGACACCCGAGACATTACCATCAGGTGCTTGGAAACTCAATTGGCCGTACTAACGTGAATAGTGTTGGCTAAAAACCAACTCCTTGAGTTAGAGAAGGGTCATCCAACAAATTTTGAATAATGAAAGGACCCACCTCGAGGAGGCTGGGAAGGAAGAAACCAGATGAAGGGAAGACGAGGTCAGGCTTAACCCTAGGTTTGACCGAGGTAATGAAAAATACAATGACACTTGGGAGGAAGACTTTCCTTTAGAAACATTCACATGATCGGAGGACCGCACTACCCTGATCTTGTAAATAAGTTTTGGGGGGAGATCCACATCGTTTGCCAAATTCGGTCCAGA
>CM018914.1:15268484-15278484 GCA_009663005.1 Actinidia chinensis | reverse complement strand
TATCGACTTAACCCGTTTTCCCTGATAAAATGGGCTCGGGTTTTTTTGTAGTACCTATGGCCTAAGGGCTTTGTCCCCTAAGCCCTTCTATTGCCGAGGCAATTTCGAGGAAATAGGAGGGTCTAGTAGCTCCCCTTTAGCGGTGCATATCTTTATTTCAGTGGAGTCCAGTGCTCTAGATGAGCTTATTTGCATTTACCCTCATAGCTCGTCACACCTAGCTGGCTGAGCTCATTCTCAGAACATGGAATTGAACCGAGCTTAGCTGTTGGTCTACAATCACAGGTCCCTAGAGAAGTTAAGACTACTCATAGCATCCCCGCCAATGTCAAGATTGAGCATCCCAGGCCCAACAATATTCCTCACGTAGTGGCAAAGAAACTGGACTGCATCCCAGTTCACACTTGGCTAATCCACTAGGTCGGGCTCCAATTTTCAATCATGCCGATGCTGAAGGAAGTGATGGCAAGATGTCGTCTTACCTTTATGCAGGTGTCGGTTAACTTCGTTCATACCGTCCTTGCGATGGATACATTAATTAACATATTAGACAAGCCTTTTAGTGCTTCAAATCTTTTCCATATATATACTGTAGTCCGGCCAAAGAAGGAGCTGGGCAACGAAGGAGCTGGGCAGTTTCCACATATATTCTATAGCGGTAATAATTGCCTGTGCTTGAGGGATCCCAGTCGGCCGCAAAAAAGGTTGGTCACAAACAGCTCGGACAAGGATCTATTTATTGAAAAATATTTTTGGGTTTCGGGCTCCTGGGAATTCCTACATGGGGATGACAGTCTTTGGTCGTTCCCAAGGCGCAATGGTAGCCTACCCAATAGTGAGTATTCCTTTAGTTTGAATCTGTGTTCTGTTAGTTTACCTTGTACTGATACTAATATTTGCTCTTATCACTTATGCAGAGTTCAATGACAAGTTCAAAATTCGTTCTGATGCTTGCAAGGAGGTATTCATGCCACCACCACCAAGCAAGAATCTAAGGATGTAGAGGCACTCCTCGCATATGAGTTGCACTACCGACATAGAATTTTGTGGAGGACTGCAGAGTTCGTAAGAGCCAATTTGCCTCTACTATGAATCGAGGGTCGAGCTCCACAATACGAGGCCTTCAGCTCCAAGGTGTTTGAATGCGAGAAGGATTACGCTACGAGTTCATTGGGCTATGATTCTTTGGATCCTGTTAGTGGTGAAGAAGAGGAGGAAGAGGTTTCCAGTCAGCTCATGCTGAATAGAAAATGAGGTCAAGTGGTCCTACCACCTGATCTTGAGGGCCCATCCTCTCCCGTTACCATTTCAAGCTCGGATAGCGAGGACAACCTAATATGTGCCCTATGTCTGTCTATTCGCAGAACCGTAGTTGCCGGGACAATCTCTAGTAAGGCCAACCTAATGAGGTTCAGAAATCTCAAGAGGGCTGCGCCGACTGCTGCCCCTCCTCCCAAAACAATTCTCCCAGGCACTTATGCCCTCCCCCCAAATGCCAATCCGTCGGCAAAGGTGGCTGTGGCGGTAGCAAGGGCTAATCCAAGCTTACCGGGGGCCTCCGTGCTAGGGAAGTGTAAAGGAAAAGAGCCCTTGGTGGAAGTGTAGAGGGAGACGAGCTCGATTAGTGATGCCAAGCTTTGGAAACTTGACTTTTCTGCTTGTGAGCTTGGCAAGTAGGTGATGCCAGCTGACTTCGCCCGAGATCTCGCCACCAGTCTGGCTTTCGCAATGGCAATTATATTGCCTAGTGACTCTGTCGCTCTCACTGAGGAGCTATGGGACACGATGAGGAACTTACTGGTGATGTAGCACATTTAGGAGAGCATCTTAGCTTTAGTATTACTTTTTTCATATGTTGAATACTTAGCTTTTTCATGTGTTTTTGGTTTGTAGAGCCTTTAAAGGGGCGATGGCGACCTCAGATTGAATGGTAGAGTATTCGGTCGAGCTAAAATAGGCCAAAAAAAAAATGGAGACCAATTATAACAAGGCAAAACTGGAAATGGTTGATGTCAATTAGCTGAAGGTAGACTTGGTCCTCGTATAACAGGCCCAGGATGCCAGCTATGTGGTAGCAGTCCAGGCTTAAGGAAGGCTGTTGCTGCAGAGGCTGCTCTTGCCAAGCTTCAACTGGCAGCATGTGGCCATATGTATGAGTGAGTTTTTACCCGGGGGATCAATCAGGCAGGGGACAACTATAGCAGGCAAGTCACCGAGGTGCACTCTGAGTCCTTTCTAGAAGAATGGTTGTCTTGCTTGAAAGAACTTAGCGTCCCTAAGGACAACCCAGCGTGGGCCAGGGCTGCCCCTGCTCCTGAGTTCCCTGAGTCTCTCGCACCTTATTCTCCATTGATCCTACCCAGCTTCAACAAGGAGGAGTTTCTAAACAGGCCGGAGGAAGATGAGGTTGTCCCTGAGCCTATCTCAGACATTGCCGTGGCCCCGGTAATCAAAACTAGCAATCCGACGGAGAAGGTCGGAAGAACGATTGTTGAGGCGCTTGGGGAAATGTCTTCCGAGGAGACTGGAGCTGATGATGGTGGAGATTCAGACCAGAACTCCCCTTCTTGAGTTTTTACATGTTTTTCTCTTCTTTTTTTTGTTTTGAAAACTTGTTTAATTTTTGCTTAGGCTTGTAAAGACTTGTTTTTCTTTTGGCTTTCACAATAGAACTTTGCTTCTGCATTTTGTTTCAATTCTTTTCTCATGCATAGTATACTTTAGCAAAAATTACCATTTCTGGGTTAAAGGAGCTCACGAGGCTCGACTAATCCTTCCTAGAATTTTTTGCCAAGTACATATAGGAAACTTACTTCGGGTAGAGTTCGGAGCTCCCTTAGAGCTCGGTTAATTCCTCATCCCATCTCTGGCAAAGTGTCCCTTATCAGAGCCTACGGAATAGGATTCGGAGCTCATGAGGCTCGGATAATCCTTTCTTAAATTTTCTGCCAAGTACATAGAGGAAAATTACTCGAGGTCGAGTTTGAAGCTCCCTTAGAGCTCGGCTAACTCCCCATCCCGTCTCTTGCAAAGTGTCCCCTATCAGAGCCTACAGAACAGGATTCAGAGATCACGAGGCTCGGCTAATCCTTCCCTAAATTTTCTACCAAGTACATAGAGAAAAATTACTCGGGGTCAAGTTTGGAGCTCCCTCAGAGCTCGACTAACTCCCTACCACATCTCTGGCAAAGTGTCCCTTTGTAAAGCCTACAAAATAGGATTCAGAGCTCATGAGGTTTGGCTAATCCTTCCCCATCCCGTCTCTTGCAAAGTGTCCCCTGTCAGAGCCTACGGAACAGGATTCAGAGATCACGAGGCTCGGCTAATCCTTCCCCAAATTTTCTACCAAGTACACAAAGAAAAATTATTCGGGGTCGAGTTTGGAGCTCCTTCAGAGCTCGACTAACTCCCTATCACATCTCTGGCAAAGTGTCCCCTTGTAGAGCCTATAGAATAGGATTCAGAGCTCATGAGATTTGGCTAATCCTTCCCCAAATTTTTTGCCAAGTACACAAAGGAAAATTATCCAAGATCGAGTTCGGAGCTCCCTCAAATCTTGACTAATTCCCCATCTTATCTCTGACAAAGTGTTCCCAAACAGAGCCTACGGAACAGAATTTAGATCTCACGAGGATCGGCTAATCCTTCCCTAAAATTTTTGCCAAGTGCATAGAGGAAATATACCCAGGGTCGTGTTCAGAGCTCCCTTAGAGCTTGGCTAACTCCCCATCCTGTCTTTGGTAAAGTGTCCCCTAGCAGAGCCCATAGAACAGGATTCGGAGCTTACGAGGCTCGGCTAATCCTTCTCCAAATTTTCTGCCAAGTACATAGAGGAAAATTACCTTGGGTCGAGTTCGGAGCTCTCTTAGAGCTCAGCTAACTCTCCATCCTGTCTTTGGCAAAGTGTCCCCTAGTAGAGCCTACGGAATAGGATTCAGAGCTCACGAGGCTCAGCTAATCCTTTCCCAAATTTTCTACCAAGTACAAAGAGCAAAATTACTCGAGGTCGAGTTCGAAGCTCTTTGGGAGCTCAGCTAACTCCCCATTATGTCTGGCAAGTTTGGACGCCACATGTCTGTCTCTAATTAGTCATTTGATGCTGGTTAGTCTACAAAATGTCATATTTGGGAGCATGCACCGCCGGTCCATCTACTTGAAATGGCGGTTAGCCTTACCACATTTAATGGGTTTATGGATAATTGGATGCGGGATGCATTCTCGATGCGGCGCGTGTCTCCTCGTAGAACGGTTTACACCAGCAATCGTGCAAAACGTTTCAACCAGATTCACATTGTGCATCTTCCTATGTCTTCTGTTTTAATGGAAGACTATCAGCCTCCCCATTAATGATGATGCGTTTGGCCTTCCACTACTATTATAAATAGGGCGTGTCCTGGCTTTATTTCTGCATCAACAGTCTTCCAATCTTTTGGTTCAAAGTATCCTCTCTCTTAAATCAGAGATAATGGTCTTCAAATTCAGGCACCCCGAACCTTCCTCTCATGGGGTGGTCCTGCTTCTGATCCTCTTTTGTTTTCAAAAGATCTGTAAGGCAGACCTTATGTTCCCAAAAGGTATGTAACGTGTTGTTCTTCTTCTCCATGGGTTTGACAAAACTCTTCCCTTGGCATTTTTCCTATGCCCGGTGCTTTTCTCTGGCTCGGATTGGCCAAGTTGAAGAGAAGAAGCTAGCGCTGTGACTTCTAAGTCGATCATGACAGGGGGCAATGTATAAATGTTGTCGGTTCAGGCAATTTTGTAATTGATCGGGTGTGCCCTCGGATAGAACTTCTAGATCATATCCAACTTCTAGGTCATATCCATTATCTGGATAAATGCTCTGTAGATTCTCTAGCATATCTTGGTTGTCTCCATGAAGCTTTGGAGCTCGGTTGTGCACCTAGAGTAGGCTTTGTAGTGATAGATTGATGTACTGACCGAAATGAGGTCTCGTTCTTGATGTAATCGAATGGGCTCAAGCTTTGTAACTAAAATTTTGTGTTAATAAAATCTCCTTTCTTTCTACACTTTTGTTTGCAATCTGTATACTTTTCTGCCTCTTCACATCTTTGTATGTTTGTGTAATTCGGCAAGTTTCTGCTTCCCATTATTTTGAATTGACCAAGTATACTTCTTGTTGAAAATTTTAAGAATAGAGCTCAGAACTCACTTGGAGCTCGGCTAACTCTTCCTCAATCGTAGGAATTCACTAAGTATACTTTTTGGAAAACTTTTTAGACAGAGCTCAGAACTTGGTTGGAGCTCGGCTAACTCTTCCCAAAAAATTTTCAAGTATATTTAGCAAAGTTGGACAGAGCTCAGAACTCTCTTCAAGTTCGGCTAACTCTTCCTTAGCATTTGTTCATTCAGATAATTGAAGGATACACTCTAGTGCATAAAACTATGAACAAGTATATTGATGTAAATTTTTAGGTTGGATAGAAAAATTATATTTCAGTGGTAATACTTTTTCAGGTTGTTGGAATTCCAAAGTCTCGGAACTTGTTTGCCTTTTGAGTCCTTGAGATAACAAACGCCCTTTTCGGTGGGCTTGATTATCCTGTAAGGCCCTTCCTAGTTCGGACCGAGCTTTCCCTCTACCAGGTCCTTGGTGTTTCCAACAACTTTTCTCAGGACGAGGTCACCAATTAAAAATTCTCTGTGTTGGACTCTCTGATTGTATGTCTTGGCCAGCTATTTTTGGTAGTCAATCATCCGAATAAGTGCATTTTCTCATCTTTCTTTTGCGAGGTTGAGGTCTTGGGCTAAGACTTTTTCATTGTAATTGGCATCATATTCCTCGGTCCAAATTGTGGACAAACTAACCTCTAGTGGGATCATAGTTTCGAAACTGAAAGTTAGGGAGTATGGCATTCTTTCGTCGCTTTCCGCGATATGGTTCGATATGCCCACAACATGTTTGGCAATTCTTCGACCCACTTTCCTTTGGCTTTTTCAAGCCTCTTCTTGATCCCATTCATGATTGTCTTGTTGGAGGCTCCGGCTTGCCCGTTGCATTGAAGGTAGCTCGGTGTCAAGTTGTAAAACTTAATCTTCAACTGCTCCAACAAATTTCTAACCTTTTTACCAATGAATTGTCTTCTGTTGTCCGATATGAATGCTCTGGAGATTCCAAAACTAGACAAATATTTTTTGGTATAAACCTGATCACGTCCATCTCCCTGATTTGGGTCAATGGTTCGGCCTCCACCCACTTTAAGAAGTAGTTTGTTGCTGCAAGCAAGAATCTCTTGTTCCCTGGAGCTCGGGGCAAGCCCCCCACGATGTCCATTTCCCATTGAGCGAAGGGCCATGGATTGATGAGTGGGGTCAAGGCCCTCGCCGGTTGATATATCTGGGGGAAAAAAGTTGCCACTTTGGACACTTGAGGACATATGTTTAAGCGTTTTTTGGCATGAGGGCTCAGTGAGCTAATGATCTTCCCCCTGAGTGTAGTTCGCATAGTCCTTTGTGGATCTCGAAAAGCACATTTTCAACCAAGCTCTGGTGAATGCACAACAAGTAAGGTCCCAAGTAAGATCTTTGGTACAAGTCTCCAGATGGGGAGATCTAGAACCGTGTTGCGTTCACCCTAATTTTGTGTGCCTCTCTCTTGTCGTCTAGTAGCTTATCATGTTGCATGAAACTTATAATCGGGTCCATCTAGCTTGGGCCCAACTCATGATTGGTTAGGACAGATTTTTGCTGTCTCTCGAGGTTAGGGGCCGAGATAATCTCAACTGCGATGGTTCTCCCTACTTCCCCTTCAAGAACTGACACCAAGCTTGCTAGTGCATCTGCGTGTGAATTTAGATCTCTCCCCACCTGCTCGATCTTTACAGCCTTAAAATCAGTGAGGAGGCTCTTCGCGATAGCTAAGTATTTCGCCATCTTGTGTCCCCAAGCTTTAAATTTTCCAATGACTTGGTTAACCACCAGCTTTAAGTCACTAAAAATATGGAGCTTGGGAATTCTTAGATTGCTAGCGGACCTAAGTCCTGCAATGAAGGCTTCATACTTAGCCTTGGTATTTATTGTTGGGAAATTCAGCCTAAGGCATTATTCAAATATTGCCCCCTCTGAGCTCTTCAAGACTATTCCTGCCCCTGTGCCTAGACTATTTTTCGCTCCATCTACGAACATTTTCCATGTCGTGGTGGGATTGATTTGAGGTGATTCTAAAACAACCTCGGGACCCTCAATCGGCCTACTAGTGCTGGATGTTGCCGAGATCTGAGGTGATTCTTAGGTAACCTCTGGCCCCCTTGGCTCTGGTTGGTTTTCGGGAGGTCTTGATGTAGAACTTTCCTTCCTGCTGCATGCAGACACAAGGTAACCTTGCTTTGGACTCATAGCATGGGGTGAAAATTCCTCCACAAAATCCTCCAGGACCTGTCCTTTTATTGCTGCCCTCGGCAAAAACTTTATGTCAGACTATCCGAGTTAAATAGCCCATTTTGAAAGTTGCCCGGACAGGTCTACTTTCGACAAAATATTTTTGAGCAAAAATTCAGTATACACAAGGATGTCCATCGGTCGGGTTTGGTCGGGTTCGGGTCAGGTAAGATCCGACTCGATAAAAGTCAGATTGAGAAAATACTCACCCGAACCTGATCGACTATCTAGTCGGGTCGGGTCGGGTCGGGGTCGGGTGTGGGGGTGAGTCGGGTCTCGGGTCGGGTGGAGAAATTCCTCTTTATTTTTTGCACCTCTTAACAAACACTATTTTCATGTTAAACAAAAACTGCAAAGTGAGATAATTGATGGTGACGAGTTGAAAGTAAAAATATATAGGATCCATTTTCAACAAAATGATAAGAAAAATATATAGGAAAGCATTACATGAATTTGTAAAAATGAAAGCATTACATGAATTTATGTGGTCGGGTTGGGTCACCTGACTCCTTTATACCAATCACCCGAATCCGACCCAAAAAATAAAAAAAATTGGAATGTCCACCCTAACTCGACCCGCCACTGTAGTCGGGTCGGGTCAGGTTGGGTGAAAGTTTTGGACAACCCTAGTATACACAGCTACAGGGTGTGCTTGGAAATAGTGCATGAGTTTTTGCAAAGTCAAAACCAAGCTAGAACGAGCTTCTCCGATGGCAAGTACCTTGTCTGAAAATCCGTAAATATTTTGCTGACAAAGTAGATCGGGCGTGTTCTCTGTTCACCTCCCTTAACAATACCGAGCTAACGGCATGTTCCGAGACGGCAAGGTAAACATAGAACAGCTCTCCCTCATTCGATGTGAAAAAAAGCAGTGGTTGGGTTAAGTATTTTTTGAACTCTTGGAGTGCCAACTCGCACTCCTCATTCCATGAAACTTTATATTTTTTCATAGGAGTTTAAAAAATGGACGGCATTTGTATGAGGACTTACTAATGACTCTATTCAGTGCCGCTGCCATTCCAGTCAGTTTTTGCACCTCCTTCGCAGTCTTCAGGCTAAGATCGTTGATTACAGTTATTTGCTCTGGGTTTACTTTTATCCCCCGCTCATCACTAGGTACACTAAGAAATTCCCTGAATCCACCTCGAAGGCGTATTTTGCCGCATTCAGGGCTCTTCTTTGCTCTTGACTACCATATCGTCAATGTAAGCATCCATGGTCTTACCCAGGATCGGCTCGAACATTTTGGTGATCATACTTTGATACATGGCCCCAGTGTTCTTCAAACTAAAGGGCATGACTTTGTAGCAAAAAATGCCTCTGAGGGTGATGAACGCAGTCTTTTCTCGGTCTAACTTGTGCATGAAAATCTGGTGGTAATCTCGGTATGCATCTAAAAAGCTCATGCGGGCATGACCCGAGGTAAAATTCGCCAGTTGGTCAATTTTGGGCAACGAAAAGCAATCTTTAAGACAAGCTCGGTTGAGGCTTGTAAAGTCCATACATACCCTCCATTTGTCGGTCTTCTTATTTACCACTACTGTGTTGGATAGCCAGCTTGGGTAAAGAACCTCAGTTATTGCACTCGCCTCTTTTAACTTCTCCACTTCCTTGATCACTATGTCAACGTGCTTTGTTGTAGATTTTCTTCCTCTTTGTTTGACTGGTCGGGCATTCGGTAGAACGTTCAGTCCATGTCTGATGAAGTTCGGGTCTATCTCAGGCATCTCATAAGGTGTCCACACGAAGACCTTGATATTTGCTTTAAGAAATTGGATGACATCAGTTCTCTCTCGTTCTTCCAAGTTCGCTCCCGTGAGAAAGAAACGATCTGAGCTTGGCTCATCTAGTTCAAAGCGTACCAAGTCTTCCACGACCTTAGCCTCGGGGTTCCTCCTGACATCTTCCAGGACTTCACGTTCTTCTTCGACCAGATGTACTTCTTTCATAACTACCTTTGTGGAGACCGTAGCGAGGTAACATTGTTTGGCCGCCACTTGGTCTCCGTAAAAAGCTTCCTCGCTATAGAAAGTAGCGAATTTGATGACCTGGTGTAGTGTGGGCCACTAATCATTCTATTCTCCAAATTCTATTCTTAAGATCCGGGTGGTGTGGGCCACTAATCATGTGAATTGTTCCCAAGGGTAGATCCTCTTCTTCGTCTACCATCAAGTCGGATTCGACATTTCCACCTTGGTCAAACCTTAGGCTTGGCTTGGCCTGGTCTTTCTCTGCTCAGGTCTTTCCTTCGTCAATGAATTCTTTGAGATGTTTGTCTTTGACCAGCTGGTCTAAAAACGATTTGAGAGCTCGCAACTATCGGTTATGTGTCCTTTTTCCTCGTGGAAAGAGCATCTCCACCTTTGGTTGCGCCTTCTGGGGTCCTCTCCCATGGGCTCTAGTTTTTTGAACTATGGCTTGTCTCGAATCCAGGCTAGGAGCTTGTGTATTGACTCTTTGAAGACCACATTGATCCCTTGCCTTGCTCGAGACTCAAAATCAATCAAATTTTCTTTCCTCTTTTTGAACTGTCCCTCACCCCTAGCGGGTGCCCCTGTGATTTTTTCAGCTTGCCTAATGTCTTCCTCCAATCGGGCGAACATTT
>CM018914.1:15205984-15210984 GCA_009663005.1 Actinidia chinensis | reverse complement strand
ATGTTTGGCAAGCAAAATAAAATGCGGGATCAGCTCCCCGGGGTAAAGGGCAACTCAAAGGACAAAAGGACAGCTCAGTCGATCATGAGAGCCGGGCAAGGAGGGGAATCAACGTGATTTTTGAGGAACCGATCTATAAACTCCTTGCTCGAATCTGAGATAATCTATACTTCAAGAAGCCTGAACCCTTGGGAGGGGACCCCAAAAGGCGTAACCAACGATGAAAGTGTTCGTACTACGAGGAAAAAGGACATAAAATTAAAAAATGCCAAGCTCTAAAGACCTTTCTTGACTAGCTCGTTCAAAATGGGCACTTGAAAGAGTTCGTAGATCAAGAAAAGACTAGATCAGAGGAAACAGGGGAAGTCAAAGCCGAGGCCAAACCAAAACCCAGGTTTGACCGGAACAATGAAGAAATGGGTGACACCCTGAAAGAAGACCTTCCTCTAGGAATTATTCACTAAAGCGAACAAGTTCTGACCGATTTTTAAGTTGAGTTCTCACCCTGAATTGTGAGTCCAAAATTGCCAAACATTTTGTGGGCCCATCAGAGAACACCGCGGAGGGCAACGAGCAAAATGCCTTACTCATCAACTTTCGGGTTCATAACTGTAATTCCGTTGGAGGTTGGTTTGGCCACAATATGGACCAAGGCATGTAACGTCAACCATAATGAAGAAGTTTTTAGCTTGAAAACAACTAGCCGAGACATACAATCGGAAGGCCCAATGCGAATAACATGTAGTTGGAGACCACAAAATTTCAACAACCTGAGAAAGTTCTACCATTAATATGTATCAAAATTAAATATTTTTCTTAATTTTGCAAGAAATTACTCACTTTGAGACTTTTAATTTGTTTTTTTCAAAAATAAAACAGTCTATGCTGGGAAAGAACTCCCCATTTGCTAAAAGCATGAGTTTGAGATGTCTTAAGGACAAAATGCGGGCAAGGCCGTAGAACCGCACAAGCATTTGGCTTGAGTATTACAAGGCAAGTTCAAAAAAAAGCACTATGCGCTATGAGCATGCCAAAAACAACAAATTTTCGCTAGGGCATGACCTAACTTATTTGAACGAGCTGTGCCAAGCATGAAAAAGCATCCATCCTTACAACTTGGTCGAGCAACTGTAACATTAGGAAAAAGTTAGTAGAACTCTTTTTGAATTTTGAACTTTGTCCCTCGAGTTTTGCTAAAGTAAACCCGGCAAGGATTTCAAGAAAGAGTTAACCGATCTCTGCGTGAGTTCCTAGCTTTGTCCTATGAATACTGTTTAAGAAATTTTAGGAAAAAGTTAGCTGAATTCTATACAAGATCCGAGCTTTGTCCCCAGAGATTTGCCAAAGTATACCTAGCAAGATTTTCGAGAAAAAGTTAGCCAAACTCTATATGAATTCCGATCTCTGTCTTGGGAATATTGCTCAAAGTATACTTAGCAGAAAATTTAGGAAAGAGTTAGCCGAACTCTACACGAATACCGAGCTCTGTCCCTCGAACTGTGTCTAAGTACACTTAGAAAGAATTTAAAGGAAGAATTAGACGAACTCTATGTGAGTTCTATACTCTGTCCTGTGAGTATTGTCTAAGTATATTTAGTAAAGATTTTAGGGAAGAGTTAGCCAAACTCTATGCGAATACCGAGCTCAGTCCTTTAAAATGTGTCTAAGTACACTTAGCAAGAATTTAAAGAAAGAATTAGCTGAATTATATAGGAGTTATGTACTCTGTCCTATAAGTATTGCCCAAGTATATTTAGTAAAAATTTTATGAAGGAGTTGGCCAAGCTCTATGCGAGTTCTGACCTCTGTCCCCCGAAGATTGCTGAGATCCAGTTAGATAGTGAGCAAAATTGAAAGTATTAAAAGAAGTAAAAAAGTAAACTTCACGCAAAGGAGCTAAAAAATGAGAATGGAGCTCTATTACGAATCTTTAAAAAGGAAGTTGTTTACAAGTTCATACAAAGCAAATGAAAGCAAGAACACATCAGATCTCGTTAAGAGGATCTTGAGCCGCAGCTTCTCTAACTTCAGCAATTGCTTCTTTAGCTTCAGCTACCACTTTCCCAGCTTCCTCCGCAGCTGCTTTCCTCGTGGGCTCGGCAACCTCGTTCGCTTGAGCCTCCTGGCCATCCTCCTCGACGGGTTGATTCACATATTCCTCTTTATTGAAGCTGAGCAGGATCAAGGCTGGGTAAGACTTGGGGGACTCAGGAAGCTCGACTGCAAGATCAACCTTAGTCCAAGCTAGGTTGTCTTAAGGGAAGCCAAGCTCAGCCAAATAGGCAAGCCACCCCTTCATGTAAATTCCAAGGCAAAGTTTGGCAACTTGCTTGTCATAGTTATCTCCTGCTCAGTTGATCCCCCTATTGAAGACCCACTCATAGACAGGACTATAGGTTACCGCTTAAAGCTCGATAAGATCGTGAAATGCCTTGTCCCTCTGAGCCCCAGTAGTAGCACCTTTGTTCTGAGCCTGGATTGCAGCTGCATAGCTGGTATCCCCGGCCTATTCATCAGCAGACAAATTAGCCTTTAGTTGATCGGCAGCAGTCAGTGCGAGCTTGGCCTTGTTCAATTCAAATTTTAAGCTGCCCACCTTTTTCTTTGCCTTTTTCAACTCGGTTGACTGCTACTTCATGTGGTTCGAGATGGCGCAACTCTCTAAAGGCTCTGCAAGGCAAAAATAAGGAAAAAATATTAAGTATCAAAAGTGTATACATGTAGATCAAAGAATACTCGGAGTCAGAATGATTACCTGAATTTGTTGCATCACCATAAGATCCCAGATCTCCTTCAAACCCTCTTTCGCAAGGTCGGCAACATCCTAGGAAGCATGACCGCCTACGCAAGAGACAAATTAGTGTCATGATCCTTAGCGAAGTTAGCAATCATCACCTATTTGTCGAGCTCAACGGTGAAGAATTCGGGCTTCTAGAGCTTTCCTTGAACACTAGAGCTGCCCTCCCCTTTTTTTGTCTTAGGCTTCTTAGAGGGACCCCCTATAGGCTATTTCCCTTTGTGTTTGTCCAAAAAAGGTGGCCTCAACGAGCTCAGCTCGACCCCTAGCTATTCAACTAGTGCCAAAGCTAGAGTAAAGGCTAGCAGGGACACTTGGTTGATGGGGATAACTGTTACCTTAGGAGGACTAACAGCTAAATAAGCCCTTTTTTGGCCTAATGTTTTGAACTTCATATTGCCCGATATTGAGCTATTGCCGAGATCGCCACCTTAAACTATCCTAACCTCGCCTATGAGTTGGAGTGGGTTATGAGCGAGATTGTCCGAATAATCGTCGTCCAAACTAGAGATGGAGATGGGCCAAACAGGAGCTTCTGGCTCTATCTTAGGAATCACCCGATTCCTCCTTTTATTTAGCACTAACTGGGGGACTTATTCCCATTACTCTTCTATCTCGCACTCTTTCCAGCCTTAAACTTGGGCAAGGGGAAGGTTTGTGTTAAGCCCGGCTCCAAGACTTTCCAAGAAAAAGTCGTTATGCTGCGGAGCTCGGCCCTCGATACGCAAAAGAGGGAGCCCAATCTCGCTGAGCTCTTTGACCTTATGCAGGATCATGTGTCGGTAGATTGGTTCGTACACAAGAAGGTCGGCTACCTTCCTTGAAGCCTACCTATTATTAACGTCTTGAATAACGTCCTTGCAATCTTTAGACCGGCATTTGAATCAGTCGTTAAAGTCTGCACATTAATAGAAACAAGTATCAATATCAGCATAAGAAGTTATGCAAGTATAAAGGTTATAGATCCAATAAAAAGAAACATTTACTGTAAAGCAAATGACCGTTGTACCTCGGGAACAACTAAAGACCATTATCCCCAGCTCAGAACTTCCAATTACCTAAAACCCAAACAAACTCGTCGAGGAACAAGTCCTTGTTTGGGTTGTTAATAACTAACCTTGTTTGTGGCTGGCTTGGGTTCCTGAGACGCAATTAATAATTACCTTTTAAGAAGGGTGTGCACTCCCTCATTGGCCACACCACGGTATAGACATCCAGCAAGTCCTCGACACTAAAGGGAAGCTTTATCTGGCGCATCAAAGTGTTCACTGCAAGCACGTTTCGGACAAAGTTGATAGACACCTACATGAAGGTAAGGTGGAAGCATGCCATCACCACCTTGAGCATCGACTTGATAGGGAACCAAAGCCCAGCCTTTTAGATTAGCTAAGTACGAACTGGGATGCGGTCACCATGGCCCTCAACGAGGTTGGCATCCTCGTTTAGTCATGGGCACTCTATCTGAACATCCTCGAGAATAACATGGTTAGTTCGAAACTTATTTAAATGTCACGTCATCATGGACCAGCAACTGAGCTCTGTTGAACTCCATGTTTTGAAAATAGAAGCAAGTCAGTTAGACGAGCTTAGCCAGAGCGGTGATGAGCCTTTGGGAGCGGAGCCAAACAGCTCGCCATGAGCACCGAGCTCTGCCCTACTAAGATACTCACTATTTTCTAAGGAACGACAATCAGACCCTCCTACTACTTGGAACCTATCTTGACAATAGAAGAGTTTGGGGGGACAAAACCCTAAGACCAATTATTCTACAGGGCAACACGAACCCATTTCATTAGGGAAAATGGGTCAAAGGTGACCCAATTTACATAAACTAAGAAAAATTCAGAGCCCTAACAATGGCGAACAATCCAGGGTCAAGAACTCAAGACAAACACCAAAAAGGAGAAAATGAGAACCTACAAAGCAAACCAGAAAGGAGACAAAGATCCAAAATATACCAAAACTAAATCAGAAAATTGGAATGGTGGTCGGAGATCAATCGAAGATCAGTCGCCAAAAATCAGAACGGTGGTCAGATGAGCAATCGAACGGTAGTAACAGATTAAAGGGAACACTTTCTCTCTCTAGAACATTTTTAAGGGTTCATGAATAGTAATGACGGAAGTAAGACAAACAGACCCCTGTATGAAAGGAGGTGAAAAAGCGAGAAAGAAACCCAAATGTGTCTTAGTTGACGCGTGGG
>CM018914.1:15167887-15173384 GCA_009663005.1 Actinidia chinensis | reverse complement strand
AAAGCAATTCCTTCCTTCTTAAATAGAGCTAAAAACATTTATTAACCTTTGTTTTTTGGGGAATTTTTTTTTCGTTTTTAGTGTTTTTCTCAACCGTTTGAGCAAATTAATTTAATTTTTTTGATTTTTTTTAACGAGAAACGTTTGAAAAAACATAAAAAAAAATTATTTAATTTGGATTAAGTTCACTACGATAAAAAAAAAATATTTTTATCCCCCAAAAAATATCTAAAAACTATTTTTTAATTTAATAATTAAAACCATTTTTTTGTATAGGGCCATATTATGCATGATATGTGGCTATTTTCGTCTATAGTTCTAACAAATTTTGGATAAAGGGTTCATATTGCACCTGTCTTCAAAATTCACAAGGTTAAGTTTGTTCAAATTAAAATGTGAGAGGCGGAAAGTGAAATCTTGATGAAAGTTAGAGGGTGTAAAATAAAAATTATTCGCAAAGAAAAATATTTTTTAAAAAATAAACTATTATATTAGTTTTTTATTCAAAAAATAAAAAATATTTATTTTCTCCCAAAAAAATAGTTTATTTTATATTTTTTTATAGGATTTTTATTTAATTATTAAAATAGTTCCTTTGGAAATTAAAAAAAAATAGTAATTGTCGTTACAAATAAAGTTTGGTAAAAAAATATTCCTTTTAGTGATGGTAGAGAGAGAAAGTGGGTTTGTGTGCTATGCAATGTGTACTGTGTCGTACTGTCGGAGGAGTGGAGAGAGAAGGAGACGGAGAGAGTGAGAAATTTTTTGTGCCGATACGGTCCCATGGCTGCTCCTATGCGTGGATCCCTAGCCAACAGCCCCCGACAAGTGCACTCAACGTGGATTGTGTCAGATGAGCACTCCATCCGCAATGAACGACAGAGAGAGAGAGTCGACGGAAGTTTTCTCCCGTTCTCTTCTGTAACGGGTGATCTATTGAGCTGCACATACGGACATGATCTGAACCGTCAATTTGTTGGACAAGCTGTGATTGGTTCGTTCGATACCATGTGGTGGCATGAGCTAGTCAGCGATTCGTCCAACGAGAACTAGAGTCGAAAGGCGTGAGAGCGTCCGATTTAAAAAACTATACTATTAAGAGAGTCCGAGAGCGTTTATTTTTATATAATTTTTTAAATTAAAATATATTTATAATTTAGATTTTAATTTTTTTAAATACAATAATATTATATTTTAAATGAATTCTTAATTTTAAGTCGATTTGAAATTTTAAAAATTGTTCTAGAGTCACTAATTATAATTTAACTCAAAGTTAGGGGTTTATTTTATAAAACTTAAAAACTTAAAGTATAATTTTAATAACAAACATCGTATAATTTTTGAAATTTTTGCTGACATAAGCGTGACGTAGCACTGGGAACCGTGGGCCGCGTGGGCGCGTGACGCGCGTTAACCCACTTGACGTCTACCGCTGTCAGCGCGTGCTCGAGTGGAGATAGTATATGAATTCTCACTCACGCGCCTATACATTGGGAGGGTGCAATGTGACATTTTGGGCGTCTGTGTTTGATGAGTTGGACTCGTCCTCGTCGTTACAAACTCATTGGTGCTAATAAAAGTGCAATTTTGAACACTTTTAATTACATTCGTCGCTCCTCAAACTTCAAAACTCATATTTCTTTCTCTTTTCCTTCTCTTCGTCTCTTTCTGCTCTCCAAAATTTAAAATTCGCGTTCTCAACAAACATAAATCCCGCACTCTCACAAAATAAAATTCGCGAATTTTACCGACGTTTTTTTTTACCAAAACATTTAATTCAAGATTTTAAGAACAGACGAGACCCTGGTGGGAACGAATTATTAACCTGTGCATGACGGCCTTATCCGCACACAAAAACAATTCCCTCCAGAAATAGAGAAGAGAGAGGATGATAGTGACAGTGCCGTGTTTGAGATAGAAAAGGAAAAGAGAAAAGTCCAAAAAGAGACGTGTCGTGTCGGAGAGAGAGAAAAGAAAAAGAGAACCGTTAAAAGTGGAGGACATAAGGTCTTCAAGTTCCGTGACCGTGATTTATAATTTCTCCTCTTTCTCAACTGATATTTAAGAAGTCCCTCAACCTACACTTTGTGAAACTCTACAAAACAGTTGGCCGTGCAGAGCTGTTTTGCTGGATGACCCATGGTAAAGAGACACGTTCCTTAAAATTGCAAGGACTGCAAGGAAAATACCATTCTTAAACTTAACTTAACTATGGTTTAAGGTTTCAAAACCATGTTTGGAATCCTCTGCTCCACAATTCCCCTCCCTTCCTCCCCCCCCACCCATTCCCCCCCCTCTCTTCTATATATTTTATAATCCACGCAACCTCACCCATCTATCTGTATGACCCTATCTCTTTCCTCTCTCTATCCTTATCATGCACGGAGACTTGGAACGAAGGAGGCAAATATCCATTTAACCTTCCTTAAAAAAAATTTCTACATTACTAGTTTTATAATATAATTTATTATAAATATAATTTTGAATCTCATATCCCAATATTTTTATTTTTTCATAAATTCTATAAAATTCTATAATGTAACTTCGCTGAACATAAAATTTTTTGATTTAATTTTGACCCTTTTGAATAATTAAGTTATGATCTTTTTGACCAAAGTTTTGATAATTTTTTACCTAATTAAAACTAAAGTTTGGCTCCCATCCCTATAATTGAGATACTCAATCACCATACCCAACTCCCTGTCCCCTCTCTATTTTATGCATACGAATGTCATGTTTATATACACATAATGTATATATCTGTGTAATGTTATATATATATATATATATAATATATATATCTACTAGTAATTGTCTTCGTAGTTCCACAGGTCCCAGATCACAAAGTGCCCGGTAAGGAACTACTCCTAGTCTCTCCCCCCCCCTCTCACCCCCCGTTCTTACGGAAATAGGCGTATTCGTAAGAGTTTTTATATTTTTTTTCCTTATATTATGATAAATGTATATTATGATAATTTTATTTAAAGATTTTATTTTTACTCAAATATTTTTATTACAACTAGTAAATAAATTAATTTTAATAAATATAAAAATACAATTAAAGAAATTTGACGTCTGAAAATCACTTAATCACTACTCACCTAACTATTTGGGTAGGATTTTTTCATATCTGCTTTATTTTTCACATTTTATTGTCTTTAATGAATTTTTTTCAGCAAACCGGATTATCAATATTTTATATTTTGTTTTTTTTTTTTTTTTTTGTTGGTTTTTTTTTTCCTACCCCGCTTCGCCCCCTATCCACCCTTTATCTCCTTTGCAGACACGCTTTACTAAACTACAAAAAACCATTTTTTATTTTTTAATTAAAATATTTTTTTATATTTTTAGATTCTTAATTATCGTCAAAAGACTAACTAATTCAAAAGTGTGATTAAATAACAAATTATAAATAAATACCAAAAAATAAAAAATGAGGGAAAAAGAAAAGTGTGTTTTAGTGTTTTTTCGGTAAAAAATATGTCTAATTTTAGATATTTTTTTCCATTGGATCAAAACTTATATGGGCTCCACACCTTTAAGAAGAAGGAAATGATAGTTTTAGGAGGAGAAAAATAATCTAAGGTGAAATTTCAGCTATTGAATTCACTCAAATGGATTTCAACTATATAATAGCGAAGATAATTTAAATAAATTCCAAAATGATTGTTTTATAGTATAGATATTGATATTGATATGCTAGAATTCCAAGGTGAGGAAACTTAAATTCCAAGGTATAATTCCTCAGATCGAAGGTTATATTTGTCAGTAGTGGGTGTTATTTCGATTATTGCTGGCTCAAATGTTGGGATTCCACTAGTATTTGGCGGCTATGGCTGCTCATGGCTTTTCCTCCGCAAGCAAAGTGCAAAACATTTGAAAGAAAAAAAAAACAATTAAAGAAGCCAGTTCAATCTGGTTCAACACTATTTGATTTTACCGAACAATTATAACCCAAAAAAAATAATAATTCAGATCCCAAGTTAAGGTTGTAATTTATTTTTTTTGAACAATTATGAAAAAGGAATGGGTTTAAGGATAATTCTCCCCGGCCAAACCCAATTATACATAAAATTATAAAAAAAACCCTTGTCATTTTAAATTATTTTTCATTCTTACATTCGTAATGAACTGACTCTATTCATTAGCCAACACATGAAGTTCATTATTATTTACTCTTTATTTGTTTTAATATTTTTCCATTTAGACATGATTTTGAAAAGGAGGATATCTTAAGCGTTTTTTTTATGCTAGGGTGGTAATCTCTCGCTTCCCAAACTCCTAACCCCGTTATATCCTAGTTATGTTATTATGTTCATCACTTGATCGGGTTAAATAAGAGAACTTGGTGTATTTTAACTCATTATTGGGTAATAACCAGACACGTTGTTTGATAGAAGTAAATTTTCAATGCATTTGTGATACTATGCAGCAATGATAATGTAGTATCACCATCTAATAATAAACGTACAAATAAGATGAGAGAGTCCTAATGAGTGAACGAAACTACCCTTTTAAAAAATCAATAACCGTCGTGTTAATATTGTATGATTTATTATGCAAATATGATAACTTGTAATTAAACGTGCAAACAATGACGGTGTAACGAATTTTTCCTCGTTCTGCGGGCCCTGCCACTGCCCTGTCAAATTGGTTCCTGCTAGTCAAAGCAATGAATATTTGAAGCGATAAGCCTTGAGAAAGCTTCGATTAGGTGCTGAGTTGTTACAATGCCTTGTTATGTACCATTTTAAGGTAAGAAACTCGTAAATTTGATACAATTGTGAAGTGATTGCTACGACGTTGATTTAAGATCACAACCGTTAAAACACACTAGTTAAAGTAGACTTCAGATCACAACCGTTGAAAATACTAGCTACTTTGACTACGAGATCAAATTGAGTGTTGCTATATATTTTTCGCAATTATATTTTATGGCATAAGGGTCAATTGTATGATTTATTTTGATTATGCATTGAATAATTTTTTTTAAATAAGAAAAATCAATCACAATCGTCTATCTAGATTTTGAACATAAAACAGTAATAAGAATTCCATAAGCTATATAGCATTTCTTGATCAAATTATACATTTTTCTATTCTTGACTTGACGGTAAAAAGAAAGAAGAAAGTTGAGAGGAATTTTGCACCAAAAACAATGAAAGTTTGGATAGAATATAGTTTTTTCGTTCTAAAAGTCTGATTGCGTGCTTTAAGGGTGAGAAAAAATCCAAAATTTGGGCCCGCCAAAATAAAAGAATCCAATCCGATTTTCGGTTCTTACCGTCGGTTTTGATTCAATCAGGGAAAAAATGATTGAACCGAATCGAACTGAATTATATTTTATATATATTAATGTATGAAGCACATTTAATTTCGATCGTCCATCATTTTATAATCTAACCCCGTAAAAGCACCATTTTGGCTCATGTCAAGCCTAAAAAATTGAATTGGATTGACCGAAATTGATCAAATCTAAATGGACCGAAATCAATAT
>CM018914.1:15075387-15077887 GCA_009663005.1 Actinidia chinensis | reverse complement strand
CTTATCAACAAAGCCTTCATCATTTCTTTTAAAATTTTATTTTTTCTTTCAGCACTCCATTTTTGTTGTGTAGAATAGGGTGATGTTGTTTGATGAATAATACCATGTTTTGAACAAACTCCCCAAAAGGTGCTTCATAATTCACCACCCCTATCGTTTCTTAAGAACTTTAATATTTTTTACTTAATTGATTCTCAACCAAGTTTTTATAGTGCAATAATTTTTCTCAGTCTCATCCTTTGCCTTTAGTAAATACACAATCATATTTAGTGTTATCAGCAATAAATGTAATGAAGTACTATTTGTCCATCCACGTTTTTGAACATTTCAAGCACATATGTTGCTATGGATTAAATCCACAGGTTAATACTTCTTTTTATTGAATGAAAGATGTTCTTTAGCTAATTTAGATTCAACACAAGTTTCACATTATAATTTGCATCAATATTAACTTCGGCAAATTTCTATTTTAATTAATCTACGCAAAGATTCAAAATTAACATGCCCTAATCTACCATGCCATAAAAGAAAGACTCAAACAAGTAGAAAATAGATGTATCTTTTTAATTGATCACGATGGTACAACCGTCATTACATTTATTTTAAAAAGCCCATTGCTCAAATAGCCTTTGCAATATATACTCCATCCTTAGTGAGTACAAACTTTATCAAGAATCAAAGACTAATTTAAAGCAATTTTATGCTTAACAAGAACCAACACCTAAATTGTTTACGCACTTTCTGGCACATATAGTATACATTATTAGTGAAAGTTCCTTACCGCGATGTTCATCTTAGCACTATCTTCCCGTATCTTTCAACTTTTGCTATGAAGGAATTTTCTAAAAAAGTTTTTGTTCTCCATTATTCACTGGTTGATCGAAGTGAACATATTTTTGTTGCACAACTCTGTCGGGTACGCCAGTATCGACCCATCCATTCCTTGGGAATTACGTCTCCAACCATGTTAACTTCAGACACCACTGCAGACAAGTTTTAATTACTCCCATCATGGTGATAGATTTCCATTTTCAGTTACATGAACTTGAGCATGCTTTTGGCTTTTTAAATGAACTTTCTTGGTCTTGAACTTTTGGCGGCAATCCTTCTTCGCTCGATGTCCAGTACTTGTCACAATAAAGTATTTCCCCAGTAAACTTATCCTGCCTTTGAATCGTCCATTTCCCCCCTTGGAAGAATTTGGCAAGGATATTTCCTCTTGTTATTTTTCTGCCCTTGCTCCACTATATTCACTTTTGCCTTAAACTGAAAAGCTTGATTTCCTCTCTTTTCAAAAACTCGGTTGTTTTCCTCAATCCTCAAACGCACAATTAAATTTTTAAGATTCATCTTCTTGCGTTTATGTTTTAAGTAGTTTTTGAAATCTTTCCAAGATAAAGGCAACTTTTCAATGATTGCAGTCACTTGAAAAGATTCATTAAACTCATTCCTTCGGATGAATTTTCAACAGAATCATTCGAAATCTTGTACTTGAATGATGACGGTTTTTGAATCCACACATTAAAAAGTTAAGAAATCGGCCAACGACAAACTTCTTGTTCCGAGTCTCGGTCTGGACTTTATCTAAGAATATCCTAGAGTCCTTAGTAGTCTGTTGGTATAAGACAATTATATAATGTATTGTCCAAACCATGAGAAAATAATTTCTACATAGAAAGTCAAATGCTTCCCAAACCTTCTACCGCGCACAACTTGTCATTAGTTTCATCCTCACCCAAGCGCAAGAGCATTTCTGTAAGAAGAAAATCTTGTCAAATTCAATGTGGTCAAATAGAATAAGCATGTTCTGTTGCATCTTTTGAAATCAGACCCATTGAATTTTTTAGTTTTCACCATGGTCACAGGTATGTAGGCACACTCGGGATAATAGATTTATCACCCACAGAATCATTTTCTGTTTAAAAAAATAAAAGAATAAAATTTTTGAACAGAATATAAGTTAATTTTGTAATACTAGAAAACCAAAAATTTAAAGGCGGTGACAAATCGGGTTAAGATTGTTAGAAAATAATGATTTATTTTGTAAATTTTTTTTTAAAGAATTTTATATTTTGTTCAATTTATATTTCAGAAAGTATATAGAAAGGAAAATGTAAATAAAACTGGAAAACAGAATTAAAACTTACATAAAACCGGACTTAGAAAATGAATCAAAGGCTGAGGTCTAAGTTGAACACAATTTTTTTAAAGCAGATTTGCGCCCTCGCTACGGTGCTACGATCACTGGACGTCTGCTTCCCAAAGATACAACAGTCTATCACACACAATTACAGCACTATAATAGTGTATACAGCGAATAAGAACAATGGAGATTCTCTCTTTATGTGGAACTAATCAATATGCAAAGTGCATAGTGCTTTTGTGCATTTTGAATTGAATGAATTGAAAACCCAGGGGTGTACTGGTATTTATAGTGAAGTAGGGGACTGTTCGGGTGAAGTGAAAGGTTGCTAGTAAGGGTTGTCAATAGGCCGGGTCA
>CM018914.1:15062887-15070387 GCA_009663005.1 Actinidia chinensis | reverse complement strand
TAATTTTAATTTTCAATCCTTTTTCATTTCAATCATTGGCTCGTCTAGGCCATTCCCTTGATTCAATCAAGAATTCAAAACTTATTGGATTGGACACTTGACCGACACATTACCCGTTCAACGAACACCAGTAGTAATCGGGGCCGACCCTAACATAAGTATGGCATGATATAACCCTCCGATCATCTGGCCATGATCCCACCTTATTTCATCACACTCTCGCTATATTCTGGTTCCCCTAGCGGTCGCGGGCATCGTTCGAAGATTGTGTCGTCTAAAATCACATTTCACAGGTCATCATTTAACACATTCATGGACATTTTAAAATAAAACAGAGCAGACATTTATCCGTAAAATACAATCACATTTCAATAATTCAAAACAATACATGCTTTCATCATAAAATTCATTTTCAGTAAGTAAAATTAACAAGACTCACCGAAAGTAGGCCCAGATCTTTCGATACAAGCGACTATCGTTCCGGAACTAATGTTCCTTGAACTCGGATCCTACGTATTGATATTGAATCATTAGATTTAACTGTCTTGTAGCTATATAAATATACTAAATTTCATAATTTTCAAGTTTATATATTATTGAAATTAACAAGTTCGGTTATTTTTCGGCATAAGATTCTGCCAGTTTAATGTGAAACCAACCATTAGTATATACATTTGTATATATAAAATTCTTCAAAAGTAAGTTGAATCCCAAATTTTTACATACATATACTAGACATATACCTTTATCTACAGTAAATAGTTTTTAATTTAATAAGCTACGTTAAACTATTTGTTTTAGAATTTCGTTAAACATTAGTTTTGCCAGAAGGATTCAATGACAGGGCTCGATTGGTAATTATTTATTTTGATTATTTAAAACATTTCCGAATTTTATGAAATCAATAAATAATAAATAGGCACAAAATACATACCATATAAATTTATTAGATTTTGTTATAACACTTGCGAACTTATTTATAAAATACTAACAGTTCTGTTTCAACTATCTTAAATTCCAGTTTTGACGTCATTTTAAAGGTCAATTATATACTATTTAGAGTCTGAATGGATCTAACATTTCTCATAAAGGTTGTTTGGATAATTTTAATATCTTTCCAAAGAACTCTTAAATCAAGTAGTAATTCGGGAGATCATATTGAAAAGTTAGATCAAAATTACGGAGGCGCTTCCAGTGGACAGAATACCGATTCCGAGTTTGTCAAATTGTATTTTAAAAATACAGAAGGGCAATCTTTTGAGGATTTGGAGGGTTAAATTGTACTAGATACGGTGTTCTATACAAAGACTTAAAAAAAAAATTAATAGGAGAGAAAATCAGGAATTTAACCTCGATGTGATAGCAGTTCGTCGTATTTTCTTTCTTTTTCCTTTAGTTCTCAGTTCTTTCTTTCTCTCTTTATCTTCTGTTTGTTTTTCCTTTCTCTATATTTTTGCCTTTGTTTGTTGTAAGGCTGATATAGATTTTATTTATAGAAGGAAGAGTTTGTGTTATCTTTGTTTTGTTAGCATGAGATACAACGCCAACCCTCACATAGCTGTGACTCAGAAGGAACACATGCATAGCCTAACACATGCGTCCACCCTCCTCGCATGCGTGGTGGACACGGCACCACGTGTTTCGTGGACGCAACCCCGTGGCCACAACGTGTCGCAGTCATTCGGGTTACGTTTTTTTGTATAACTTTATTACAAAAATATTAGTTGCATTTTAAAATTTTAAACAAAATTAGGATTCGGTTATCAATTAATGCTTGTTTTTTTTTTTGCGGGTCGGGATATTACATCTCCCACCTTAGGAAGTTTGTCCTCCAAACTCGTCTATGTTGTATATATAAAGTTACGTATATGCTTCCAGGCTCGATTCGATCTATACTAACAATTCTACTACTGATAAGGTAAGAAAAGATAAGTGTAAGTGTTACCTAGTCAAAAAGATGTGGGTATTTCTGTCGCATATCACTCTCTTTCTCCCATGTTGCTTACGCCTGTAGTTCTTATTCTCCCACAAGACTTAAACCAATGGAATGACTTATCCTCAACGTTTCACCTAGAATCCATGATTCTCACTGGTTGCCTCCCTCATATTGCAAGTTCTTGTCCAATGCTATCGGTGGTTGTTGTTCTAAACATGCGTTGGATCTGCAAACATATTCCTCAGTATCGATTACGTGAAAAACATCATGAATATTTGGCAACTTTGAGGTCAAAGTAAGTCGATAGACAATGGTCCTATCTTCTCCAAAATTTAAATGGTCCAACATACTGCGGATTAACTTTTCCCTTCTTCCCAAATCTCAAACTCCTTTCATTGGCGAGGATCTTTCAAAAATAAACCCAATCACCTTTGAAAATCCAGTTCTCGGCTATTTGCATCAGCATAACTTTCTGTTGATCGTTGTTACCACTTTCAATCGATTCTGAATCAACTTGATTTTTCCGTTGTTTTAGCACAATATCTGGCCCGGTGTATCTCTGTTTCTCCAACCTCTGTCACAAAAACACGATGGTGTGATGACAAACTTCATGCCATTACAGTGCCTCAAAATGGTGCCATGCCGATACCGCATGATGATAGCCTATTTTTGTAAGTGAAACTCGCAAAACTAGATGTGCTCCCAATCCCTGGAATTCCATTGCACATGCCCGTATAGCAAATTCATCTAATGTCTGTATCATCCTCTTATGGTCCATCGTATGTGGGTGAAAAGCTTTTGTACTCAAATTAAACCGACTTCCCATGGCCCTTGTAATTGATGCAAAATCTAGATACAAATCTCGAATTCCCGATTGATGTATTGATGCTGGAGCTCCATGTAGTCGTACAATCTCTTTTATGTAGATAGCTGCATTGTGATCCATAGTATGCGTATTCCTGATAGGAACGAAATGTGCCGTCTTGGTCAAACGAAAACTATAAACCCAAATTGAGTTGTTCCCTTTCACTGTACGAGGAAATCCGAGTAACATATAGTCATGTGAGTCCTCCCATTTCCACTTTGATACCGGTAATGGTGAAGTAGTCATGCTGGCTTCTGACGTATGGCCCTTAATTGCTGAAAACTGTAAGCATTTGTTGGAAATTTTTTTAATTTCTTTGCATGTCTCGCTTCATACCCACATCCACACCCGTACACAGCTCTTCAAATCCTGATACTCTTCCTCATTTCCCGGATGTCAATTGCCACATTTGCCTCTATGTCCCTCATTCAATTATCTGCCGTTGAGATTCAGAAATGTCGGGCACGCATATCTATTTCAGAATTTAAAAATACCATCTATATGTTAAACTCTGAATTTTTCGGAGTTCCGTTGCGAGGTTGGTCGTGAATCTTTTGAGTTTGGCATCCTCCATTTGCCTCAATTTAATTCCTCTAAAAATTGTTGGTCTCCGCAATGATTGTATGCAACATCTACCCTCTCTTTCCCTTAGCGGACCACGTCCAACTGAAATTCTTCCATCTCTCTATGTAAAGATCGTTGTTCTGCAATTACTAACATTCAGCTTCCTGTTGCCTTCCGAACTCAAAGCATATGTACTGACATTTGCCTTTCCACGGATGGTATTGATGTCAAGATCGTAGTATTTCATTAGTTCCAACCATCTACGTTGCTGAGATTACCAACTCCTTCTGCGTGCGTTAGTAAAATATTTCAAGCTCTGCGTGGTCAGTGTAAATCTCACATCTCACCCCGTACAAGTAGTGCCGCCCATATTTTCAACGTATAAAAGATAATGCTGCTAAACTCAAGATCGGAGTAGGGTAGATGCCTCTCATGGGGCTCAATGCCATGGAGCATACGCAAGAACGCTCCCATTGCATTAAAACACACACAGTTCCCTGAAATGTGACGCATCATTATTGTAGATAGAAAAAACCATCAGTGCACCCTCTCGTAGTGCAAGTTACCGGTGCTGTCGTAAGCCGCTTTTTCGCTCTTGAACGCCGTGCTCACGTCTCTCAGTCCAAACAAATGGTATCTCCCTGCGAGTCAACCCTGTAGTGGCACTTGCCAATTTCGAAGGAAGTCCTTCACGAACCTTCTAGAGTAACCTGCAAGCCCCAAAAAGCCCGAAACCTCAAAATTTGGTCTGGGTTGTGGCCAAATCCACGATTGAATTAATACTTCCTGTGTATCACACTGAAATTCCCATCTCGTTGATAATAGGCCCCAAAAATACTTACTGTCAAGCCAGGAATTCAATTCTTGATTGGCATTACAATCTTTGGTCTTCAATGTCTGAAACACTATCTTCAAAGAGGTCTGGCATGTGATCTCACTATTGAATAGCAGATCAGGATATCGTCAATGAAAACAATCACAAACTCATCCAAGTAATTCTTAACAATCGGTTCATCAGATCCATAAATGCTGCAGGTTGGAATGTTACCCCAAATTGCATCACTAAAAACTCATAGTGTCCATACCGAGGTTCAGAAAGCGTGTCTTTTCAATATCCTCTGACTTCACCTTGAGTTGATGGTACCAGAACGCAAATACAATATTTGAAATAAAATACTTGAGCCCCTTGTAGTTGGTCAAACAAATCCTCAATTCTGGGTTAACGGATATTTGTTCTTAATTGTAAATTTATTCAACTCGCGGGTAGTCAATACATAATCTATCGTCCCGTCCTTTTCTTTAGCAAATAACACCGGTGCTCCCACATGTGTTGACGAAACTCGGTCGTATGTAAAATCTTTGTCTAACAATTCTTGCAACTGTTCTGTCTTAAACTCCTTAACTCCGCAGGAGCATACCGGATGGGTTGTTAAAAATTGGATGGACTTCGGGTGCAATCTCAATGGAAAAATTCAATTTTCTAGTAAAGGCATCCTGGTAACTCTCAGGAAATACCTCAGGAGGAAACTCACAGACTTACAGCGAATGTCTGTCAAAGACAAGTCTTCTGACGAAAGACGATATCACATTACAAAGGATACCCCGACAACCCTGCGCCAGAAAGAGTCGTTGGGCAGAAGCCCATGGAGATTACAAAGTATGGAGGCTGTTAAGTACTCTCCTTCTCCTTCTTAACGGGACCTCTTTTTGTTCTGAATCTGAAAAAATTACACAGTTTATCTGAGACAATGGATTGTGGCCCCCATTTTCGAAACAACCAATCCAGTCCGAATATGACATCAAAATGCTATTTCCAATGGGATAGATCTGTAGGTATTACTGTATCACCAATACAAACATACAGTCTCGATAGACAGTTGAACATATTATACCCTTATTCGTGGGGGTTGTGACACTACTAAATCAAATAGCCTAGTGGTTCAAGTTTATTATTCAATTTCTTAGCAAATTTAGTTGATACAAAATGATTGTGACGAGCTCCGTATCAAATTAAACACATGAGGCACGTAAAAGAGAAGAGGTAGTATGTTAATGCAACCACAATTTCATCATTTTGCATCGCCCTGGCATGAGTGCAAACGCTTGTCCTTTGTCTGTGGGTATTCCAGTTGCCACTTCAATTGCCTGGATACACTGACGAATTTTCATCCTAGGTCTAGCATTTCCTCCTCCTTGATTTTCCCCTCGGCATTATTGCCCCAGTTGTCCCAGGCACTTCGGACAATTATCTCTGATTGACCCACTTCGTTTAAAGAAGTTGCAGTAAAAAGATATAAACATTAAGGCCTCTTTCTACAGGGAATTCCCCTGAGTGATTTTCCACACCATTGCGGGCACTTCGGTCTTGCCACCTAGGATTTCCCAATTGGATTTGGATTCTGTTTCTTCTGTGCAACTAAAAATCGGCCCATTCATTATGTAAAATTCTGTCGGTTCTTGCTGTCAAAGTACTTCATCGTTCCATGACCTTTCTCATTCATCCTGCTCCACTATTATAATGGCACGGTACAGAACATCAGCATATGTTGGCAGTCACTAATGGACGTATACACCTCTTGAAGCTCGTTTATATCAATCCATCACTCAAATCTCAGCGCCCTCATCTCTTGTGGCAAAACCAAAAGGGCGCATACTCTGACCAGTTTGTGAATCTGCGCTCGTATCTGCAATAGGCTTCTTACCTGTCTAGTTTCTTAGATGCTCAAATCTGCACACTTCGCATTCTGCAACGCTGCTTGCACATACTTATCCTAAAAATTACCTTGAAATCGAGCCCAGTCATGCCTGGTTCCCTTAACACCTTTCAAGATTCCACCATCTGCCTTAGCTGCACCCGCGTAACAAGTTATAGACTTTATCTCCACTTTTGGTGTTCAACACACCTCAGCAACCTTACAATTCTTATCCATTTCTCGAGCACTCATTGGCTCTTTAACCGGATTCCATCTCGCCACTGAATGATGGGTGGCTTGAGTTTTGGAAACTGCTTTACTATAGCAACATTCTCAACTGGTATTGCGGATCCTCAGTTTCTCCCTATACTCTGATGTTTCCCCCTCGATTCTGATTCTCTACGCCATTAGAGTATTGATCCATGGCTGTTGTGGGTGCGCGGTGGTTTGCAGTGTTGTTGCAGAGTTAGAAGTAACAAAGTAGTTGATGTGGGTAGCCATGCGCCCAATAATGTCTGCATCAGATCCCTTAATTCATCCATTTGTGTATTGGCATTCACCCGATTTCATTGCCCGTTTGATCGAGTATTAACCATCTCTTCACAAAATCTATAGTGCATATGCGTGGTCATAATTTCATATAGTATATAATGCGCACTCAAAAAGAGTTCTAGACAAACATAAGGCAAATACAGTTAACCACCTATTCGCTACTGGGTTTTTCGTTAACAAAATCGTAGTAAACTACGCTATGATACCAATTCTGTCACGACACACCCATTTATACATGTGGGTCCACCTTTATACAGGTGTCATCGTGACCGGCCAGTGAGTGCCCACTCACTTAAGGCCTACTATTCAACTCAGTTTAGGGATTGTCTTTTTATTCAAGATTTATTCCATGAATACAAATTAAATGCGGAACGGAAGGAAGGGGAACACGTATTTAAACACTAAAAGAGCTTGACTTGTAGTCACCAATATATTAAAAGTATTTTTATATTTATATACAACTACGGTTCTGGCCACAGTCCGGCACAACCGTTATCAAAACTATACAAGACTAACGATCCTATACTGACATTACTAGGATAACAAAAACTAACTAAGGTGCATCTGCGCTTCAGTCTCGCCCCACATCTCGGTCTCAGTACCTGAACTGGTTACGCTTTACGACATAAGTCTTAAGCACTAGGCTAGGTGAGTCAAGTTATAAATACAAACAGGTGCCCCTGGAAAATTATAAAATATCCATTCATTTCAACAAAAATAATGTTAAGTTGTCAATCCTTTTTCATTTCAATCATTGGCCTCGTCTAGGCCCATTTACCTTGATTCATATCAAGAAAATCAAAACTATATGGTGAAACTTGCGACACATTACCCGTCAACGAACACCAGGAATCAGGGAGCGACCCTAACCATAGTATGGCATTGATGTG
>CM018914.1:15012887-15017887 GCA_009663005.1 Actinidia chinensis | reverse complement strand
TGACTCCGCCAGGGATCATGACACTATGGTGGTACTTGCACAGGCTGTCATGTTTCTGAACGATGTTGCTGCCCTTTATGAGGAGACCTCAGATATCATGAGAAGCCTGTTGGTGATGCAGCATGTTCAGGTAAAAATTATAACTGATGCTTTTGGTGTTGTGTATCTTGCGCTTACATTTTTCCTATGCTTCTGATTTATGTTGAGCCTCCAAAGAGCGATGGCAGTCTTGGATCGTATGGCGGAGGACTCAGCCGAGCTGAAGAGGACCAAAAAGCAGATGGGCAGTTTGGAGTCCGAGCTAAAGAAGATGAAGCTCGCACTTACTGAGGTTGACCAGCTGAAGATTGACTAGGCTATTGCCGAGCAAGCCCGGGATGCCAACTATGCGGTTGTAACCCAAGCTCAAAGCAAGGCTACTGCTGCGGAGGCTGCTCTTGTAGAACTTCAGGCGGCGGCATGTGGCCCCATGTATGAGTGATTCTTCACCCAGGGGGTCAATCGGGAAGGAGACAACTACAACAGGCAGGTTGCTAAGGTCTACTCTGAGTCCTTTTTGGAAGGATGACTGTCTTGCTTCAGAGAGCTTGGTATGCTTGAGGACAACCCAGCGTGGGATAGGGCTGCCCCTGCTCCCGATTTCCCAGAGTTTCCTGCACCTTATTCTCCACTGATACTTCCCAGCTTCGACGAGGAAGAGTCTATGAGGATGCTCTTGAAACTTTCCCAGCCCCCGTCTTGACTCCGGGCACCGAAGCTGCCAATCTTGCAGAGGAAGTCAGAAGAACGGTTGATAAGGCGTCTGAAGAAAGGTCCGCCGAGGAGATTGGAGTTGGGGGGGGGGAAGATGTAGATTGGAACCCCGCTTCTTAAGCTTTGTTGTGCTACTTGTTTTACAAAGACTTATTTGATTTTCACTTAGACTTAGAAAGACTTATTTCTCTTTTTTTATTTTGTATTAGAATTGCGCTTTCGCTTTCTGTTTGGATTCTTCTCTTATGCAAAGTACAAAAATTATTGTTTCGGGTTCGAAGCTTCTGGGTTGTCCACCCAAACTCTGGCAATGTGAACCTCGGCAAGACTTTTAAGTCAAGGTTCGGAGCTCTCGTAGAGTTCGGCTATCCCCTCCATGATTCTCGCCAAGAACACAAAGGAAAAATTCTCGGAGTTAAGTTAGGAGCCCACGTGCGGCTAGGCTATCCACCCCTTAACTCTGGTAGAGTGAACCTCGGCAAGACTTGTGGGTTAGGGCTTAAAGCTCTCGTAGAACTTGGCTATCCCCTCTATGACTCTTGCCAAGAACACAAAGGAAAAACTCTTGGGGTAAGTTGGGAGTCCTCACGCGGCTTGGCTATCCACCCCTTAACTTTGATAGAGTGAACCTCAGCAAGACTTATGGGTCAGGGCTCAGAGCTCTCGTAGAGCTTGACTATCCCCTCCATGACTCTTGCCAAGAACACAAAGGAAAAACTTTCGGGGTTGAGTTGGGAGCCCGCGTGTGGCTCGGCTAACCACCCTTTAACTATGGCAGAGTGAACCTTGGCAAGACTTGTGGGTTAGGGCTTAGACTCTCATAGAGCGGCGGCTAACCCCTCCATGACTCTTGCCAAGAACACAAAGGAAAAACTGTCGGGGTTGAGTGGGAGCCCGCGTGTGGCTCGGCTAACCACCCCTTAACTATGGTAGAGTGAACCTTGGCAAGACTTGTGGGTTAGGGCTTGGAGCTCTCATAGAGCGCGGCTATCCCCTCATCCCCCCCCCCCCCCCCCTGACTCTTCCAAAGAACACAAAGGAAAAACTCTCGGGGTTAAGTTGGGAGCCCACATGCAGCTCGGCTAACCACCCCTTAACTCTAATAGAGTGAACCTCGGCAAGACTTGTGGGTTAGGGCTCAGAGCTCTTGTAGAGCTCGGCTATCCCTTCAATGGCTCTTGCCAAGAACACAAAGGAAAAACTCTCAGGGTTGAGTTAGGAGCCCGTGTGCGGCTCGGCTAACCACCCATCGGGTAACTCCCCATCAGATCTCTCCCGAGTGTGATTGGGTGCACTTCGCTGGGACACGTGGCTAAGATGTAGGGCACCGTGTACTTGTTCATTGATGAACATTGACAGCAATCAATGCGCAAAACGTTACGTCTCTTGCTTTAAAGGCAGGACTTATGACTGATGGGATACACTATGTGTAGGACGTGCCATGTGTCCTTTCCTTGTAAGTCTGTTGACACCGGTTGGTGCGCAAAATGTCGCATCTCTTCACATGTCTTCCGTCTTAATGGTAGACTATTAGTCTCCTTATTAACGACGGTCTGTTTGACTTCCTTTGGCCATTATAAATAGAGCAGGTCATGGCTTTGTTTTTGCATCTACAGCCTTCCAATCCCTCTAATTTAGCTTCTCTCTCTAGACTCAGATGTGATGATCTTCAAATTTAGGCCCCCTAGGCCTTCTTCTCCTAGGATGGTCCTACTTCGCATCCATTTTTGTTCCCAAAAGATCTGTAATACGCAGCTGCTCTTCTTCTCCATGGATTTGGCAAACTCTTCCATTGTTTTTGCTTGTACCCGGAGCTTCTCTCTGGCTCAAATTTAGCAGATTAAAGAGAAGAAGCTAGTGCTATGACGTCTGAGTTATTTGAGACAAGGGCGATGTATAAACTTTACCATCGCTGCTCCCGAGATGCCGACTCATAAAGTTTTGTAATTGACTGGGTGTGGCCTCGGAGAGAACTTCTGGGTCATGTCCATTCTCTGGATAAGTCCTCCCGTAGTTCCTCTAGCCTATCTTGGTTTTTTCCTTGAAACTCTAGAGCTCGGTTTGATGCATCACCTAAATACGTGCTTTGTGAGTGATTGATTGATGTACTGATCGAACCGAGGTCTTGTTTCTTGATGTAACATGGGCCTTCAGCTTTGTACTTGAATTTAATAAAATCTCCTTTTTTTGCACTTTGTGTTTGTGTAATATTTGTATCCTTCATGCCCTCTTTCACAATTGTCTATTGTATAATTTGTGGGCTCGCAAACTTTTGCTTCCCATTATTTCGAATTTGACCAAGTATACTTTCCTAAAAAAATTAATTGGATAGAGTTCGGAGCTCTCGCGTAGCTCGGTTAACTCTTCCTCAAAATATTTCCATGTATATGTAGTCAAACAATTGGATACAACTCGGAACCCGCTAGAAGCTCGACTAACACTTCTCGAGTCGTAAAAATTCACTAAATATACTTTTTGAAAAAAAATTCAAGAGACAGAGCTCGGAACTCTCTTCGAGCTCGGCTTACTCTTCCTTGAAATTTTTTCAAGTATATTTTTTCAAGTAGTTTGGACATAGCTCGGAACTCTCTTCAAGCTTGGCTAACCCTTCCTCAATCGTAAAAATTCACTAAGTATACTTTTTGGCAAAAACTTCAAAAGACAAAGCTCAGAACTCTCTTCGAGCTCGGCTAACTCTTCTCTGAAATGTTTCCACATATATTTAGGCAAGTCGTTTGGACAGAGTTCAGAACTCTCTTGGAGCTCGGCTAACCCTTTCTCAATCGTAAAAATTTACTAAGTATACTTTTTGACAAAAATTTCAAGAGACAGAGCCCGAAACTCGCTTAGAACTCGGCTAACCCTTCCTTAACATCTGCTCGTTCAGATAATTTTAGGGCATACTCTAATACGTAGAATTATGAACAAGTGTATTGATGTAAATTTCAACTCGGGTAGAAAAATTGCATCTCAATTGTAATATTTTTTCAGGTTATTGGAATTCCAAGGTGTCAGAATTTTCGAGGTCCCCAACCATGGGCTCGGGCTTTCTGAAGAAATGTTTGATCTAGATCCAGGCGAGGAGTTTATAAATCGGTTCTTTGAAGACCATATTTATTCTCTGCCTCACCCGGTTGGCGTACTCGATCGAGTTTTCCTTGCACTTCTTGAACAGGCTTTCTCCTCGGTTGAGTGTCCTTGTAGCCTTCTCCGCCTGCTTGACGTCATCCTTAAACTAGATGAACATCTCGACCCGGGACATGAGGTCCCGGAGGTCGGTCGGAGGGCTGAGCGTCAAGTTTTTCTAGAGTCTCTCTCTAAGGGTCAGCCCGAGCTTGTAACTCGCCACCGCCAGCTCCTCAAAGCACTCTTTGATCTCATTGTAGGTCTCCCAATATCGCTTGTTGTAGTTGCGGATTGTCTTGCCCTTGCCTTTCCTTAATGTCAATAGAGAACCAACGCCCTTTGGAGCCTTTGTGTTGATCACAAATCGATCTACGAATGACTCTGTCAACTGGTGGGAAGTTCTTGATTGACGGCGAGGAGTTTATAAATCGGTTCTTTGAAGACCTCATTTATTCTCTGCCTCACCCGGTTGGCGTACTCGATCGAGTTCTCCTTGCACTTCTTGCACGAGCCTTTTCCTCGGTTGGGTGTCCCTGTAGCCTTCTCCGCCTGCTTGACGTCATTCTCTAACCGGATGAACATCTCAACCCGGGACATGAGGTCCCGAAGGTCGGTCGGAGGGCTGAGCATCAAGTTTTTCTAGAGTCTCTCTCCAAGGGTCAGCCCAAGCTTATAACTCGCCACCGCCAGCTCATCAAAGCACTATTCGATCTTATTGTAGGTCTCCCAATACCGCTTGTTGTAGTTGCAGATTGTCTTGCCCTTGCCTTTCCTTAATGTCAATAGAGAACCAACGCCCTTTGAAGCCTTTGTGTTGATCATAAATTGAGCTATGAATGACTCAGTCAACTGGTGGGAAGTTCTTGATCGACTCGGAAGGCAACTTGTCAAACCATTTCAGCCCGACGCCTCCTAGGCTAGAGGGGAACACCCGTCACATTAGAGCATCTATATGGTTCTAAAGTGCCATCATCTGCCTGATGTGACTTACGTGAGATCTCGGGTCAGATTTGCCATCATATAAGGTAAACCTTTGGGGCATGAACTTTTCTGGCAGGTCCAGCGCCTCGATTTCTTGAGAGAATGGAGTTTGGTATCTAGGTGCGGCCTTCTTTTGTTCA
>CM018914.1:14997887-15002887 GCA_009663005.1 Actinidia chinensis | reverse complement strand
TTCATATCTTCTGTTTGTATTGGCGATATCATAAAGTTAAATCATGGTGAGATTAACTTGGCTAAGCAAAACAGCCTTTTGTAATCAACTTAACTCATGGCGATCGTAAGTTTAGCAAATTGGCAAAATGTATTTAGCGCATATCACTTAATTCTTTGGTGAACAAGACTAATGGACAAGTTGAAAAAAATTGAAAATATTTACTCTTGGCACATTATCTTGGCGATAAAGAAATAACCTCGGCGATAAAGAAATAACCTCGGCAATTTTTAACTTAGGCGATATTATTGGAGATGTGACATCATATATAAAGCAATTTGGCGAATAAAACTTGATCAATTGGCGAATTCAACTGTTTGGTGAATATATATTCACCTTCATATGAAAATTTTCAAACTTAATCATGGCTATCAAATTAGCTTGGCGAGCTTGATTAATAGGCGATCAAGGCCGGTTCTTTTTTAATTTGGGCAAACAATAAACCTTACCATGATAAGTAATCAAGCTATTCAATCATTTGGTGATCAATGAATGGCGATCTTGAAATTGGCGAATTTAAATTTTTAAATTTGGCAACATAACTCTAGAGAACAATGGCAATAAAATCAAACTGGAAAGATTTTATTATTCCATGACATAGAAATTGGTGATCCTAGCAAGAAGTTTAGTGATTAACATCGTCCACATGGAGATTTTGGCGAATTCAAAACTATGGCGATCTCTAGGCGACTATATCCACATGGAGTTTGGCGATCATAAGACTGGCGATATTACTCTACATAGGCGATCTTATTTTCAAAAAAGCTATTGATAATATTTTTTTAAGTGTTCAGCATTCCATGGATGGGGTAATGTTTTCCCACTCATGTTTTCTAGCCAATAGGTTTTCGACCTGAAAACTTTAACAGCTTTGTAGGGGCCCACCTAGGTAGGACCGAGCTTCCCAACATTGAGCTCCTTTGTAGACAGAGTGATTTTCCTTAGGACTAATTCACCAGGCAGGAAAGATTTATGCTTAACGTCTTGGTTGGAGTACTTGGCGACCTGGTGCTTATAAGCGGCTTGGCGTACCTCAACTCGCTTCCTCTTTTCGTCAAGGAGATCAAGGTTGAGTCTTAGCTCAATTTCATTGATCTCCTTGTCGAAATTTGAGGTCCTAAAGCTCGGCATTCTTATCTCCATAGGTACGATAGAAAATGGCATCTTGCCCGTAGAAATTCTATTCGATGTATGGTATGCCCAGAGTATGTTCGGTAGGTCTTCTACACATTCGCTTTTGGATTTTTCTAACCTCGTCTTTAGATTCCTCGTGATCGTTCTATTAATGATTTCCACTTGACCATTCACTTGAGGATGACTAAGTGAAGAGAAATGATGGGAGATGGCGAGGTTTAAGTAGAAGAGCTTGAACTCATCATTGTCGAATATTCTTGCGTTGTCTGAGATGATAACCTTGATAATTCCAAACCGATAGATGATGTTCTTCCATATGAAATTTTTAATATTCCTCTTTCTGATTTTGGCGAGAGGCTCGACCTCTATCCAATTTGTAAAGTAATCTATGGCAATGATTAGAAATTTCCTCTACAGTGGAGCTTGAGGTAGGGGTCTGAGTATATCAATTTTCCATTGGTTGAATGGCCATGGGCTGGTCATTGGCATCATCTCGGTATGAGGGAGATGATATACTGGAGCAAACCTTTGGTACTTGTCACACATCCTTGTATATGTCGCCACATCTCGGTCCATGTGAGGCTAGAAATAACCTTGGCGAATAGCCTTCCTGACCAGTGACCTCGCCCCCGAATGGTTTTCGTAGATGCCTTCATGAATCTCCCTTAGTACATATTTTGCTTTCTCAGGTCGGAGATACCTTAGGAGTGGCCCTAAGAAAGATCTCTTGTGCAAAGTTCCATGGAGTAGACAAAATATGGTAGATTGATATTGAATCCGATGAGCTTAAAGCTTGTTTGATGGCAATGATCTGTTCTGGAGGTATATAATGATATCATCCATCCACGTCAGGCCTGCTTCTGTTTGATAGATGTTTTTGGCAATCTCAATGCTTGGATTTGGTAAGAATTCCATAGGTATACTTTTGTTTGATATGAAATCAAAGGCTGAGGCGAGGTTAGCCAGAGCATCAACCTTTTTGTTCTTCTCTCTAGGGATTTGGCAATTCTTGAAATCTTTGATTTTCATTGACATATTTTTTACCTCATCTAGGTAGGCCACCACCCGGAGATCTTTGGCTAGGTAATCCCCTTAGACTTGATTTACCACAAGCTGAAAATCACTGAAAGCGTCTATGGACTTCATTCCCAATTCTGTTGCAACTCTTAGTCTGGTGAGAAGGGCTTCATATTCAGTTTCATTATTTGTGGCTTTGAACCTAATACGTATAGCGTATCCATATGCTCACTTAATGGGGTCTAGAGAACAAGTCCTGCACTACAACTATGCTAGTTGGATTAGCTATCCACAAAGAGCTTCCGCTTGGTGAGGTCTTTGTCCGGGTTCTGTTCTTTTGGGATTTCCACCTCGGGTTCTGAAGCAACGTCATGTGTGAATTCAGCTATAAAGTCGGCTAGTGCTTGGGCTTTAATCGCCATCCTTGGTCTATAGTTAATATAAAATTCACTAAGCTTAATAGACCATTTGAGAAGTCTTCCCAAGGTGTTAAGTTGTTGGAGAATCTACTTCAAGTGCTAGTCTGTCAGCACAACAATGGGAGGAGCTTGGAAATAATGACGAAGTTTTCTGGCAGCGATTAGAAGGGCATAGGCGTGCTTCTCAAATTTTAGGTATCTAGTCTCAACTCCCATGATGATTTTTCTGACATAGTATACAGGTTTCTGAACTTTGTCTTTTTCTCGAATAAGTACTGCACTTACTATTATTGGCGAGACGGAGAGATATAAAATGAGATCCTCGCCTATGCTGGGAACTATAAGTAAAGGCGGCGACCCAAGATATTCCTTAAGCTGCTGAATGCCATCTTGAAGAATGGTAGGCTCTGTTCTTCCTTAAAATCTTGAAGAATGGCAGGCATTTGTATGCTGACTTGGAGACAAATATGTTAAGAGCGACTACTCGCCCAGTTAATTGTTGTATCTCATGTATGTTTCTAGATGAGCTCATAACTAAAAAAGCCTGAGTCTTAGTCATAAGGAAGCCAAGGAATTTACCCGAAGAGATGCCAAAAATACATATGGAAAGGTTTAGCATCATTTAATGCTTCCACAAGACCCTCAAATGTTTTCTCCAAGTGGGCGATGTGACCAATAGCTTTGAGGCTTTTGACTAGTATGTTGTCTATGTAGACCTCCATTGTTTTTCCTTACAAGTTCTTGAACATTTTACTGACCAACCTCTGGTACGTCCCCCCGACGTTCTTCAACTCCCAAAGCATGAACTTGTAGCAATATAACCCTTTCTCCGTGATGAAAGAAGTCTTCTCCATGTCGGGTGTATGCATCTTGATCTAGTGATATCATGAGAAGGCGTCCATAAAGCTAAGAAGCAGCCCATGCTTAGAGGTAGCATTAACAATCAGATCAATTTTGGGTATTGGAAAGTTGTCTTTTGGGCAAATCTTGTTGAGATCGGTAAAGTCAACCCATACTCTCCAGTTCCCCCATTTCTTAGGGGCGATGACAATGTTGGCGAGCCAATTCGGATAGTGAGATTCCTTAATAACATTGGCTTTGATGAGGTTGGCCACTTCTTTTTCTATGACTTTTAGGCATTCCGGTACAAACTTTCTTCTCTTTCTGGAGAATGGTTTGGATCGATGAACAACTTGTGAACTGTGAATTGGGGGTCTATCCCTGGAACATCGCTTTGTGACTAGTAAACACGTCATAATTTTTCTTCAAAATTTGACCAAAGCATTCTGCATATCCTCGGTTAGCTCGGTCCTGATCATAACATTACAATCTGGATAATCAAGATCTATGAAGATTGAAGCAACTTTTTCTAGAGGCTTGGTGTTTTCTGTCTCTCTAAGATTAGCAAGGGTAATCTCTTTTACCTCGTCTCTCAATGCCTCTATCTCAGCATCGTCAATTTGTAATTGCTATTGAGCCCTTGGTATCCGAGAAGATTCAGTCCTCACGGCCATGATGAAGCACTGTCTAGAAACTTTTTGGTTACCCCTCACCTCACCTACTCCTGTTGAAGTGGAAAACTTCATCATCAAGTGATAAGTCGAGGTGATGGCCTTGATCCTACCCAACATTGGGCGATCTAGAATCGCATTATAGGGCTAAGGGCAATCCACCACAATGAAATCTTGTCATACAGTGGTCTAGTGGGGTTCCGTCCCTAAGGTCATTGGTAACTTGATCCACCCGAGAGAGTGCGTCATGTTTCCTCCAAATCAGACTAGAGGGGTGTAAAAATGATAGATCTTATCTCGTCTAATCTTCATCTTGTCAAACGCCGAGATAAACAAGATATCTATAAAACTCTCATTGTCAATGAAGATACTCTACACATTGAAATTGGCGATGGTAGTAGAGATGACTAAGGCGTCATCGTGGGGGAGATGCAAGCCTCTCAAGTCGTCATTGGTGAACATGATGGGTTGATGAGTTGTAGCCGCAGGCGAGGAGAGATTGTAAACTTCTTCTTCAGCTCACCCATTAGCACTTTTGGCGTGTCTTTTTCGGGACAAGCTCAAACATCCTCCTGACCCAAACTCACTATGAATTACTTGGATATCACTTGTCGTTGGGTTGTTGTTGCCATACCTTCTTTCATGCGAGTCGGGACGAGGACTATCAGTAACATACTTTCTGAAGATATCCTCTATTGATTAGGTCGGCTATCTATTCTTTTAGCTGAAAGCAGTCCTCAGTATTGTGCCCATGGTCTCGGTGGAACTCATAATACTTGTTTTTGTCTTTTTTACGTGGGTCGATCTTGATCTTCCTAGGCTACTTTATGAAATCTTCGTATTTGATATCCGTGAGTATCTGGGCTATGGGAGTATTGAG
>CM018914.1:14960387-14962887 GCA_009663005.1 Actinidia chinensis | reverse complement strand
CACAAATAACGAATCAGAGTACGAAGCTCTCCTCACCGGACATAGGGTTGCAATAGAATTAAGGGTTGAATCCTTAAACACCTTTAGTGACTCTTAGCTTGTGGTGAGCCAAGTACAAGGAGATTACCTTGCTAAAAACCATCGAATGGTGTCCTACCTGGAAGAAGTGAAGGTCCTATCAGAAAAGATCAGAGACTTTAAAATTTTCCAAATTCCCCAAAAAAAGAATAGGAAGGCTGACGCCCTGACTAACCTAGCCTTAGCTTTTGATTTTATCTCGGACAGGAATATACCTCTGGAATTCTTGCCAAACCCAAGCATTGAGATCGCCAATACCATCTGTCAAGAAAAACCATGACCGACTTGGATGGATGATATTGTTATTGCCATTAGATAAGCTTCAAACTTGTCGAATCCAATACCAATCTGCTAGATTCTGTCTCCTTCATGAAATTCTATACAAGAGATCCTTCTTAGGATCACTCTTGAGGTGTCTTCGACTTGAAGAAACAGAATATGTCCTCAGAGAGATTCATGAAGGCATCTGCAAAAATCACTTAGGGGTGAGATCACTAGTTAGGAAAGTAGTTCACCAAGGTTATTTCTGCCTTCAAATGGAACGAGATGCGATATCATTCACCAAAAAATGAGACAAGTGCCAGAGATTTGCTCCAGTAAGTCATCTCCCTTATATCAAGATGGTGCCAATAACCAGCTTATGGTCATTCACCCAATAGAGAGTTGATATAGTCGGACCCCTACCTCAAGCTCCGTTATAAAGGAAATTTCTGATTGTCTCCATAGATTACTTCACCAAGTGGATAGAAGCTGAGCCTCTTGCCAAAGTTACAGAAAAAAACACTAGAAATTTTATATGGAAGAACATCGTCTGTCGATTCGGAATTTCTAAGGTTATCATCTCGGATAACACCAAGCAATTCGACAATGATGGGTTCAAAAAATTCTATTAGGACCTCGTCATCTCCCATCATTTCTTCTCGCCTAGTCATCCTCAAGTCAATGGGCAAGTGAAAGTCACCAATAGGATGATCTTGAGAAATCTAAAGGCGAGTTTAGAAAAGTCCAAGAGCGAATGGGTAGAGGACCTGCCGAGCCTTCTGTAGGCATATCATATAACGAGCAGAATCCTTACAGGCGAGATGCCATTTTCTATAGTCTATGGGATAGAATCAGTTATACTAGTGGAAATAGGGATGTCGAGCTTCAAGATCTCGAATTTCGACAAGGAGAGCAATGAAACTGAACTAAGGGTCAACCTTGATCTCCTTGATGAAAAGAGGGAGCAAGCTGAGGTACGCCAAGCTACCTACAAGCACCAGGTCGCTACATACTACAACCAGAAACTTAAGCACATATCTTTTTTGCCTAGTGACTTATTCTTAAGGAAGGTCACTTTATCTACAAGGGAACTGAAATGTTAGGAAGCTCGGTCCAACATGGGAAGGTCCTTACAAGTGGTCAAAGTATCTAGGATGAGAATTTATTGGCTTAAAGACATAAGTGAAAGACACTACCCCATCCCTGAAATGCCGAGCACTTGAAGAAATATTGCCAGTAACCCTGCTAATCGTCATAAAAAGAAGATCGCCTATTTAGTATGGTGTCGCCAAAAATTCTTATGATCGCCAACCTCAAGATGGATAGTCGCCCGAAGATCGCCATAATTTTAATTTCTCCAAAATCTCCATATATGTACAATTTTGATCTTGTTAAGTTCGCCAAAACTCAATGTAATAAAATCTCTCCAGTTTAATTTTATTGCCAATATGAAAATCGCCTATGCATTAAGAATACTAACTCGCTTGATTATTTATCTCGCCACGATGATGTCATACAGTTGCACGAAACAAGGCAACTTAAACCCACCTAGAATTGCCTAATAATCAAGTTTCGCCCAAAAACTTTATCGCCAGTTCTTGTTTATCATCGCCAAGAATTGATTTATAATTGCCAAAATTCAACCGATTTCCATTTGTTAAACTTTTGGTCAATGATCATGGCTCATTAACTTCGTCCAGTCACTCTTTTGTTTTGCCAATCTTGTGACGTGATACTTTGCCAAAACAAAACAAAATATGCACTGAGAAATATGAAGAAAGCAACAAAAACAGGAAAAGAAATTTATATTCTTACAAAAGTGGAAGGATTACAGTTGCCATTACAAGGGAACGGAGAAATTTTTTTTACAAAAACACAGTAGTCAGGAGAGAGGGCCTAGTGTCGCCCTCTCCTCCCACCTGTTCCTTTTACCTTCCTTATCCTGTCTCATTCCTACCTCTCGTCCTCGGCCATCCGCCGCGACCAGCAGGATCGTGATCGATGCCCATGGCTCCAAGTCGATTGCCGAGATTAGGATGGATGGTGAGCAAGTTTGCTATTTAGAAATTGAAGCCTCACCAAAGATATTTGGAGGCCGCGAATTCCACAGCCTAATAGAAAATCTTGAGGACTGTAATTCCTCCACGGATTTCTTTTCAAC
>CM018914.1:14895387-14900387 GCA_009663005.1 Actinidia chinensis | reverse complement strand
CACGGTTCGGTTCAGTTCGGTTCACCGATTTTCAAATTTTTTTGGATACCCCTAAGGCCTACTACTCAACTAGTTTAGGAATTTTTCTATCATTCAAGACCTTTATACTCAAATACAATGATACTACGGAAGCGTCTTTAATCTAACCAAACTGACTTTCATAGATAATATACAAATATCTATATATGTTTTTGAATAAATTATTTATAACTACGGTTCTGGCCATAATGTCCTGCATAACCGTCAACAAAACTATATAACTTCAAAAGATCTAACATTTCTATACCAAGCACGCAACATATGTCTTTCAAAATCAACGCTATGGTCACCCACCCTTAATCGCGTTCCATTTCGTTCTCATCATCTGAAATGTTTACGTACAAACTACGTCTTAAGCACTAGTAGTGGAGTCGAGTTTTATAGTATACTAATACAAGTGCCATGAAATTATAAAACATAATTCGTTTCAACAAATAAAAAAAATATTTACTTTTGTCAATCCCTTTTCATTTTAATCACTTGGCTCATTTAGCCCTAACATTGATTTCATATCAAAAATCAAAATTATATTGGATTGACCCTTACGATACATACACCCTCAACATTAACCTAGAAATTAGGGCATGACCCTAATATAATATGTGGCATGGTATCACCCAAGATCATTTGACTATGATTCTTCTATTACATCACCTCTCGCTATATATTTTTTTTCCTAGCGGACAGGACACCATTCGAATCACGTGTCGTCTAAAACATACTTTTTTAAAGTAATCATTTTTCACAATTCATGGCACATTTAAAAATATAGCATGCATTTAATCACAAAAATATCATCATGTTTAATAAACAAAATCATACATGCTTTAATCATAAAACTTTACTTTTAAGCAAGTAAAACATAACAAGACTCACCTTATGTTTATATACCGTTCTTTCTTTCAGTATTCGTTTGTAAGCTAAGGCAATAGTTCCTCGGGTTCCGGTCCTATAAGTACCAATTTCGAACTTAGTATTCTTCTTTCATTATCCTTTCATTTACCTTATTTGTCTATTTGAATTATTGTTTAATGTGTCTAATCTAAGAGTAGTAAATGTGTATAAGGTATCGAGAGTAAATCAGGTACTAGACAACTCAATTGGGTTTTAAATTTATAAAAATATTGGGTTTAAACTGGTTGGGAACAATCTGGGCCTAACGGAGAAAAACTGGACCGATTCAGGATACAACAGTAGATTTCTTGTAAAAGTCAAGAAAAAGATGGATCGGTTCAGGGAGTCGGGGTTGGTGGGGGGACAAAAGTTTTTGGGGAACACTCTGGACGCTATTCCCGGATAAACAAAAAAAAAAAAGAAAAGCTGGACCGGTTCAGCAGTCATAAGGTTTTAACTGAAAAAACTGGACCGGTCGAAAAAATACTGGACCAGTCTAAGAAAAAAAACATATTTTTTGGCTTGACCTTCCAAGCCTATTTTTGAGATAATAAAACCTCTAATTAGGAAAACACTTAAAAAAAAGTTTTAGGTATTTGAAATATTTTTTCATACGTAACTCAAATCAAATCAAAATGTTATCAATAGATGAAGTTACCTTTTAGAATATTAACTGATTGCTTTACGAAAATACACGACTACCTTCTAATCGGATTCAATGCGCCTACACGACGTATCTGACCTATTTTTGACGTATTTTTCACTTTATTCTATTATATAGCATGTTACTTCTAAATATGAGATAATTTATATTTTTTGAAGTGTACAAAAATTACAAAAACTAAGAGTCTCGGGAAAAAGTTTTACTTGAACGTAGAAGAATTTTGCTATATTTCTATTTCTATCTTTTTCTTTCTTCTTTTTCTCTTCCTCTTCTCTCCCTTGTTTGTTTTGGCAGCACACCTCGCTCTCTCTCTTTCCCTCTTTCGCTCTTTCTCTTCCTCTCTTTATTATCTCCTTTGGCATGAAAACTCCTAGCTTGCTTGCTGGGGAGGACAAAGGGGTATGGGTCTTACTGATTTTGGTGTTGGTTGGTGTTAACCCCCATGGCCCCCCATGGCCCATTCCATGTGTGACTGATATTGCTTTTTTTTTTGTTCCGTTTTATCAGAAAATTTGTTTTGGTAAATTTTTGTTATCATAAATAGCCTGAAAATTACTAAAATCTACTAGTATATATAATATGTTTTCATACTTTAATCAGGTAAAAATAATTAAGAATCGGGGTATTATCTTGCCCTTGATTCATCTTGTTGCCAACTCGCATTTTTGACTAGACAATGTCCTTCAAACCCCGCTTTTATTGCACTGTGGGTTGAGTATTTTAAGAACTCTTCACAGTGGTGGTATTTTTCAATTAAGGGCAGCTACTTGGAATGGTTTTAACTTAAGCCATTCTTTCAGCATGATTTCTTGCAAATAAGTGAATTCTTGCACGGGACCTCATGATGGTCTTTGGACCCGTCATCCTGAATCAAGAAACCTCACCACGACGAACTTCTTGGTTGGGGGGTGGGGGGGCATCCTTTGTCTTGTACTTTTTTGTTTAAAGAATCTAGAATTCGTTGGCAATAGGAAATGGAACAATACACTTTGTATACTATAGTTTTCAAACCATTCATTGATAGCTTTCGCAGAGAAAATCTGCATATTTTTCATGCTCCCACCTTTCCACAGTAGACAGTCCATCTCATTTTCATCCAAATTGGGGATGTTTTCATGCAAATATGCAGGCATAAAAATTCAATATTGTCATAGATATCTTTTTGTTTGCCACATTTAAAAATCCAAATCCATAATTTCATCTGTGCTTCTCTCCATTTCCAGTATGACCAGGAGTAGGTCCTACGCACCGTATTTGATGTCGCCATAGTTTGAAATTGCATTGTTTTTCACCATTGTTTGTTTATTCACCAAACAGTTTTCTGAAATTTAATACATAAAATCCAGAAATGGTATAAGACAAAATATAAACTTTTTTTACTTATAACCAGAAATTTTTTTGAATAAAAATTGTATAAGAGATAAAAAAAATTAAAACAAGCAAGCAGTAAACGCTAAGATTGTTTCAAAAATGTGTTCTTTTTCTTTAAAACAGAAAGTTTACACACAAAAATTGAATCTTTTAAGTGTAAAAAAGAAGAAAAAAATAATTAAATATAAACCAAAACTTACAAAATTATACAAACAACAAATTGGAATTTGACTGAACCTGAATATAAGTGTCATTACGTCTTTATACACACATCTTAGAAGATGTTAAGATGTCCCTTTCTAGAGGGCCCGTCCTATTTGGAACGGACATATTCAACCAAAATTGTACTCATTCGACCAAACAAATGCTTACATGGATCTTTTTGCATAAATTAAAAGTCGCAATTGTTTCGTATTAAAGAAAATTCCAAAAATAAATCATAATTTGGCCTTCTGCTTAAATCCGAATGGTGTGACGCTTGCGAAAGAAAATGAAATCCGGGAAGAAAGTGTATTTTTAACCTTTAGAAATTAAAATAATTGAACAGATTTTTCTCTAAAAATGAATATTCGTGATTAAATCCAGGGTTGGGGCAACAATTTGCGGCGCAACTGACACAGTCAAAACCATATACTAAGTGGATCAAATCCACCTTTGTACATAACTCCCCCATCTAAAAGCCTTGATTGCCCAGGATTTCAATTTTTAGAGTCCAAACTCGAGGTTTATATACTCACTAACTTTCTTTCTTTTTTTCAATGTGGGACAATCCCCATTTTTTTTGGTAAATTTATTTGAGAAACAATTTCTTCATTTCAAATCAACTTGTTTTAGACAAATGAAATACACCATTCAATCTAGCATTTAGGAGAATATGGAATCGATCATTGTTCATCTCAATTTAGTATATGGAACTTAATAAAATTTAGTCTTAAAGTGTGTTCATAACACATTGTCAAAAATTGACGTCTAAGCAGATATATCTCTATCTCCATGGCTACGTCTCTTAGGTTTGCCCATGGTCCTAGGAGTCCAGCTTTTTTAGAGAACCAGGTATCAGATTGATAATCCCATTCCACAAAAATTGAGAATCGAACCAGATTGGATCGCCTTTAAGTACCGAATTACTGTGTATCGAGCCCTCGTTAGTCCGTCCCTATTCCAATATGTTAAATATAATTTTAATCTACTGTGCAAGTCCAAATTTTCAAAAATAAAAAAACTTAAATTTTTACCATGTACAAACCAACTAAATATGAAGAACATTTAGAAATTCAACATAAACCCTTGATCCAATCACATGCAAAATAGGTCTTAACAAGATTTAATAACTATTTATAATTTTATACTTTTAACTGTTACTATTTAAATTTTAACTACAGTAACAGTTGGTTTTGTCCAAGATTTAATAACTATTTATAATTTAATATACCTCTTAAAAGAAAACCGATGTGTATATTTAAAAAAATTATCATCCCGCCCGATTCTAACAGTCAGTTCCAAAACACAGAATTTTGTTTTTTTTCTACTAAAATCGAATCGAAAAATTGGAAGAATTAGAAACCATAGCTCCGTTCGGTTCCACGGGTCCTTCTTGCACCCTAACTGCCGTGCCTTATCTCTCCTCATTTCTCTCTTCTTTTCTCTCCATAGTTGCAATCCCATGTAGCCTCTAATTTTTAACTGGCCATGGCATAATCTGTGGCCTCAATAGGTTCCATTTCTTGAGTGATGAAAACAAAGATTATGATCAATTGATCAAATCAAATATTTACGAGGTTTACGAGGTATAAAAGTGATCAAAATACAAAAATGTGCTGCACGCTATTTTTTTTTGTGTGTATATATATATATGATGTGTGTAAATATAAGTTATTTCTTAGCGTATTAAAAAGATAAAAAAATATTATTTAAAAGTGAAAAGAGAAAAGTCAGGGGTTATTGTTTGTAGACATAGTTAATAATGGTCTCTTGAAAAATAAGATGTCTTTTTACTAAAAATGTGAAGGAACAAGGGGGTTATTGCTGGTAT
>CM018914.1:14875387-14882887 GCA_009663005.1 Actinidia chinensis | reverse complement strand
AACTCATAAAAAATGAATATGATTAACATCTAACATAGATATCCAGAAATAAAGTACAATCATGCAATAAATGTATCACCACATGTGTGAGCCATTTCGATAACATTTGTTGGCCAATGAGTAATGGCTCATTATCAAAAGGATGCCCACAAGTTCGACACCCTATTAAATCAACCCCCACATCGGTCAATCTTTATGTTATCCCGCACATTGCGAACCTTTCCATGTAATGCACTAGCATAAAATATGCAAATGCCACTCCTCGTATATATATCAACATCAACATTAACATAGGGTCATTTAATTCAATATGAATAGACCATCTATATTTTTCTCACCTGTTACTAGCACTTACACTTTGTAGACACACAAATTTGGCCAATCAAAAATGATAAGTGTCTTATAAAGTCACAAATTTTGGCATCAAATATTGCCATGGTCAAGTCTGCAAGAAATAGCGAATAAAATATCGCCACATTTCAGATGATACGGTCTTTAAAAAAACGACAAGTTTTAAACTACTCAAAGTGCGCTACTTGTCCAAATTAAATAAGAGATAATTATTATTGATTATTTCTCTTAAAATTCAATAAGAGATAATTTCTTTGTAAAATATAAGGGTTATTATCTCTTAAATTAAACAGAGATATTATCATTGATTATTATCTCTTCAAATTAAATAAGAGATAATTATTTTTTAAAATTTATTATTATCTCTCAAATTAAATAAGAATAATTTTTTTTTAAAATTGTATTATCTCTTCAAATTACATAGAGTAATTATCATTAAGTATTATCTCTTCAATGAAATAAGAATAATTATCATCAAGAAGTTCATCTTATCAGAACTTCACCACCCTCAACTATACATAGGGGGTGATACTTCAAAGAACGGAGACAGAGACCAGATTTAAGAAGAGCTCTGAAGATCAAGCATTAAAACCGGAAAACGTTCCCTTCAATCATCTTTTTCGCACATGTCGGAGAAGACACGTCGTGTGAATTCGGGAATCAAGCTTTAAAGAGCCCGCGGTCAACATTCTAAAAGAGAAGAATCAGAGAATTAATTTCGGTATTTAGAATTATTTCAGAGATTGTAATCCCTTATTCCAAAGAAAGAAAATTTAATTTGCACTAAAACGATTTTCTGTCTTATTATTTAACAAGAAATTTGTGTGTATAAATTTCTGGCATGCCCATGAGACCCAGCTGCTGACAACTCCTCTAAAATTAAAGATGTTACGAGTCTTCCGCCAAACAACAATAGACTCAAATAATCTTACAGTTTTCGGCTGATGGATCAATCCCTATCGACCAACTAAAGGAAATCAATTTTAGGTGCTATCAAGATAAGGGAATTTCAAATCTTCTCTTACTTATGCGTAAGCCCTACACTCAAAGGATTGATCAACTGAAGATGCCTGTGGGTTACCACCCCGAAATTCCTAGCAATTCGAGGTGCAAAGTAATCCAAAATAACAATTGCCCATTTTGTGGAAATGTGCAATAATGCTGGAAACTGATGGAGACTTTTTCAATCAATTTTGTTCGTACACTCAAGGGCAATGCTTTGATTGGTAATTGCGATCTCGAGCCTCGCATAAGTGATAGTTAGAAGCAGTTAGAACAAGAGTTTTCTTCTGAATCGCTTCTATAGCACTCGTCGTACTGCTAGTATGATCGACCCTTACTAGTTCTCCCCAATGGAAAATATGAATCGTGTCATTTACATCAATTGATGAAAACTTAAAGCCCTAAATTGCAAGAATAGGTTATTGAGACTTCTTCTGCCATTGAGATGTGCTTCAGGCATGCCCTGGAGTTTGCGTCATATTTTTCAAGATCAGCCTATAACCTTTGAAAGAACTGGCTAGGCGAGCACATGATAAGGAACTCAGCATGCTGCAAATGAAGTCAAGGACTACTTTTTCATTCAAGATCCCCACAAAGGAGAAATCTCATAACCCACAATCTAAAAGGGAGCAATAAGTCTTTCTCCCAAGCCGATACTAAAGCCTCAATGGCTGTAATCACTGCACCAGTCAGATCTATGCTAAGTCCAAAAGAAAGAAGTAGAGAAAGTTAATTCTACCCAAAAAAAAAAATGGAAGAAAAGCTCACCTCCAAGAAATGCAAGAGCAAAAGTATCCTTTTCCTACGCTGAATCCCCGAATGCTTGCTCAATTACTGAATTGAAAGTCATTTGACTCCCGAGATAACAACTTGAGGAGGCTGGAAGGTTAATGATTTTCCAAAAAAAAAACTATTACAAGTACCATCGGTTTGGGTAGCCACCCTACTCAACGTTGTTTGTGTTGAATAAAAATTTTGGGATTAGCTAAGCTAGCTAAGGGAAATTACGCTGGAAGAAGAAAAAAAGTGGCAATGCTAACCAACTGCCATTTGCCTTGGATCCTTTGATCCTATACTCTTCTGCATGAGACTCAAAAGCTTGAAAGACTCATTCTTACAGACAAATCGTCAGATCAGAACTCAATTTGGGAATCGATTGAAACCAGTTTGACCTTGCAATCGCTTGCTCTTGCAAAGCTGCATCCATAAATGGGGGCAATGATGGTAATGTAACAAAGTTGGCTACTAATTACGAAGGTGGACTCTTGTCACTCGGAAGAAGAAAAAGAAATCCAAACCAAAGTCACAATCGTTCTCTCAACACATGCATCAAACCGTGTTTGCCGTTAACACCCAAGTAAGGAAGCAACAGAGAAAGAGAAAGGCTAGGAAGGTAGCATTCGCATTGCCAAAAGATTAATATATCAAAAGCGACACACTCCTATTACTTTTGTGGGGTTCTTGCCAAGTCCAATATGTCAATTGATGCGGTAGCATGTAATGAATAACATCGAAGAATCCCTTAAGTAGAGTTGATGACTTACATTCTTCACCTAACACAAATCCCAGTGAGCATGCACGATCAGTTTGTTCAAATAATTGTGTACGTATATCAAAAATCACTTCTCAGATGGAAGATTGTTACTTGGTTCAGCGCTACACAATCGTCACTCTTCATACTGGATATACGGAGAGCCAAATATCAATTAGGATGCTCTTAGATGGTGGATAGCTATCAACATTTTGCTCTCCTGTATGAAAGAACTTGGCGTCATGATGGAGGAGCTTCCCTAGTTGCTTGATGATACAAGGGTTAATCAAGGGGACAAAGACCTATGGAGTTCTTCGTCTTGCACATACTTATCGATGACAGACATCAGTGCATTATGTACATTATTGGATGTAAGACTAATACAACATGCTGCTAGGAGACTTGGCTCCATGAGAATGGTGTTGTACCATCTACCCTCCAACCAATGTTTCAGTAATTGTCGCAACGGTGTCATAAAAAGAATTGTTGTGACGACAACCCTTTACTGAGTAGAATCATATTTTGCTGATTATAGGTTTACATGGGCGAATATTCAGAATGAAAGAATTACAACCTATCGTCTCTCATCGATCTATGAAGTTTCAAAAGGTGATGAAGTCTCATCTTGAAACTTTACCTTCTATCAACAAAAATAAGAAAAAATCATAACGAGGATAAGAAGCATAAGACAAAACTACAAAAGGCGCCTCTAGTTCTTCGATATATGCCAGTTAAGAAATAGTGAGGATCAAGTTTTGAAATATTTGACTTTTCTATCACCAACTTTAACTAGACAAACTTAACGGCCATTGAACGGGGATTCATACGACAGTAAGAGTCCTGAAGTGGGCATGGCAATTGCCTTCACAAAGAATTAAAATAAGGTTTGGATCAATTGCCTCCAAACTCTTGCAAAGGCTGGATATAGTCCTAAGAGTCAAACTACTTTAGAAAAGCTATCTCTGAAGTCATTGAGGAAATAGGCATGGTTTGAAATTAACTCAAAACATAAATCAAGCAAAAGGGCTATGCTGTTCACATCTCATATTGGCTTGGGTACACTCCACATGGCTCATATGCATATTGTGATAAAGAAGTCAAGCAATCACCATAGAAAGATGATAAATGCTTCACCAGGCTTCAACCAAACCATCTGTTTGATCGTCTAGGTAAGCCAAAATAAGAATCTAGGTCTTTGATCGGATTAGCGGCCATCAAGAAGTCTTTACTTCACCCATCCAGAAGTCTGTGCATGAGAGGCTGGCTGTTTCAAAATCTCTGAAACCCAAAGAAGCTAGAAAAGAAAAAAAAATTGTAATTTCTTTCTTGGGAGGATGATAAAAAGTTGAGAAGTAATACCATTCCGTATAAAACGCCGACTACTATGTAGTGGACTACTGATGAAGTATTGACAATAAGACTAAAATAGTGGTAGTTACAAAACTCTCCACGAAGCATCAGATGTCCCGGCTCTGAAGAAGTGCCTGTGTTTTCATACCATATTACTGCTCTTGATGGAGAAGACCCTCTTGAAGAAGATGCAGAGGATGCTCCGCTATATTTGAAGAAGGTGTTAAATTCAACCACTGTTGAGAATTGAATGGAATCAACCTTGTACATGGATGAACCCACGACCGTTACGTAATGCTCTTCCTCTCACTTTTTCCGAGGAGGAAGAATTGTAACATTGAGCTGCTTGTCTTAATACAAGGAATGTTTTTGCTTGGAGCTAAAACAAAAAAAAAAATGAAAGAATCCTGGACTATAGATCCTAAGTGGCCTGTCCATCACTTTATAGTAAATGTGGCGTTCAATTCGACCGATCAACCAAGCACAGACGACGCTTTTGACCGGAAATTAATATTCCTAAGATGAAACAGAGTTCAACGAGCTGATTGAAGGCTGGCTTATATTGAGAAGGCAAGTAAGCCAACATGGATTTTAAAGTATTTGTCCCCCCTGTTAAAAAAAAAATGAAGAATTCTAATTTGGTGTTTGATTTTTCGATATTTAAACAACTCTTCTTGTCCAAAAGAAACTTTCCATTGCTTATAACTAGTCTCATATATATGCTACTCTACTACTATGACGATGCATTATCTTTTATGGATGGGTTCATCTAGATACATCAAATTTGGATGGCTCTACGAGACGAGGAGTTGACAGCCGTTCGTATGCCAAAAGAATCTATTGTTCAAAGTCAATGCTTCCGAGTAAACGCTGGGGATACATATCAAAGAGCAATGCAAAAGATCTCGACGACATGCTTCACAAAAACGTCGATCTCGATGTTATGTTAATGATCTCTTGTCGTAAAAATGATAGACTGAGGTGATCATCTTGAAGATTGAGAAGGTATTGATCGATTGCGATGATACCAACTTAAGATGAATCATGAAGTGTGCCTTTGGGTTTACATCCAGAAAATTCTTGGAATTCATTGTACGACGTCATGTAGAGATTGAATAGTAAGATTTGAAGACTTTTTGAAGATCCGGAACTCGAAATATCCACAAAACTCAAAGTTTGCCAAGGGCGGTGTTGACTTATCTAGTGGACGCATATCAAAATTTGGTTGGTTGTTGTCAATCATTCAATGCATCATGAAAAAAAAGAATTCCCTTTGAAGGGATGAAGCTGCAATAATGCCTTCCAGTGTATCAAGGCTATTTAAAAAATTCCAGTGTTGGTTGCTCCTATTTCTGGACGACCATTAATTGTTGTACATTGCTACTCAAGAATGTTCAGTAGGGGCTCTTCTTGCTCAAGAGAATGATTTGAAGAAAAAAAATACTCTTTATTACTTGAGTCGAATGATGACGCCTTTACAAGCTGAATTATTCACAATTGAGAAATGTGCTTTAGCTCTGTTCTTTGCCTGTTAAAAGTTAAGCCATTACTTTCAAGCACACACCGTTCATCTCATATCTAAAGTTAACCCTGTAAGTAATCATGACAAAAAAACCAGTTTTGTCTGATGAATAGCAAGATGGTCTCTTCTTCTTCTAAAGTTTGAATCATCCACGTGCTCAAAAGGCTATCAAGGACAAGCCTTGGCTTGATTTTTTGTTGGCTGATCACCCATACCCGCTGATTGGGAATATCGAAAATTTTACAAATGAAGACGTCCTTCATTGAAGTACGACCGCCATGGAAGGAAAGAGTCTTTGATGGGCTTTCATAGTGAGGGTGCTGGGGCTGGTATAGGTTGCTCACTTGGAAGAAAATGTGACCTACCTTATGGCCTTCACTGTAAACACATTAGCTCAAAATAATAAAGCTGAATACAAACTCTCATATCGGGATGGAAATGGCCATTTGATAAAGCAGTTGTGGCTTGCGTATATGGAGACTCCCAACTGATAATAATCACTATTAATATTTATGATGAAAAGCATGACTGCTACCCTATATAATTATGCCACTCGAATGATTGGATGGCTTGGTGGTGTCTCTTTAGAGCATGTGTCGAGAAGAAAGAATATACAGGCATGATTTACTAGCAAACTGCATCTTCTCTTACCTATCCACGTAAGAGGCTCAGATTCCAATATGTCAGATGGGTAATTCCTCTACACTTTGATGGTGAATATATGACGAAAGGATTTCTAAGCCATTTCGGTATTTGAAATTAGAAAGATTGGCGAAATCACTCATAAATATCTACAACATAGAAAGTTGCCCAAGAATCTTGCATAGAAAACTGACATAAGCGCGCACTCCAGCTTTCATTTATTACAATGATACATTTTATCACGTTCCTTGAGGGGCTGCTCCTTCGTTGCCTGAATAAAAAGAAGCAATACAAGCCCTTAGAGAAGCTCACTCTATATTTGTGGTGCTCCGCAATCAAGCCCTAACTTCATTTTCGAATTAAAAGAATGGTTAATTATGCACCATGGTAAAGGACTATCTAGAGTTTCCCAGAGGTGTCAAGCCTGTACAAGTTCCAGCCAATTTTCATACCTCAATCGCCAGAGCCGCGCCATTCCCAACTGTTGCCTTTGGCCATTTATGTATGGGGGCTCGATGTAGCAGGACCTTTGTCTAATCTTCTGCGGGTCCATCTTTATATTCTAGTTGCAATTGATATTTCTCCCAAAGGTGCTGAAGCTGTGCCCCTAAGGGAAGTAAGAAATAAATCCGTTGTGGAGTTCATTCGTACAATATCATCTTAGATACGGTGTACCGCACTACATCATCCATAGACAATAAAAAGTCATTTTATTATAGTAATTATGAATAAACTTTGTGAGAGTTTTAGTTTTAAGCACATAAGTCGTTCATGTACAATGCACCAGCAAATGGTCTCGCCGAAGCCTTCAACAAAATCCTGAGATCTTCTAAAGAAGGTGGTAGCCATCAAAAAATATTGTACGAGAGAATCGGAGAATCTCTTGGCAATATCGAACAACTCATCGAACATCACCTAACTACTCCTTATTCCACTAGTTTATAGAGTGGAAGCTGTTTTGCCTATTGAGTAACCAAATTCCATCATTAAAGTGTCATTCAAGAAGGTTTCACCAAGAAGACAATACTCCGTCTACGTCTTGAAAAATTGAAAGCACTTGATAAAAATAGACCCTTGAAGCGCAACAACAATAGGAATGCTA
>CM018914.1:14865387-14867887 GCA_009663005.1 Actinidia chinensis | reverse complement strand
AAAATTCAACAAGATTAACCTATAACAAGATGGAAACTTCTTCAATTAATAAAAACAAGATTCAAACAAGCCTTCCTCCTTGATTCTATTTTTTTTTTTTCCTTCCTCTCTTTTCCTTTCTCTTTTTTCTTTGCTTCCTATTTTCTCTCTCTTTCTCAGTGCTTTTCCCTCACTCCTTCCCTTTCTTCTCCTTCTCCTTCTATCCTATCTATCTATCTATCTACATATTTACAGCATCAGAGAAAAATGCTACGTGACTCTCCAACTCTTTTGCCAATTACACTCTTTCCCTTGGTTCTATATACTCTATCCACACATTCAGTTTAAATATTTACATTTGCACCCACAATCTTTTAATAACATTACTTAAACTCAGAGATTAATCATACCAAAAATTAAATTTGTAAACCACTAAAATCCAACAGAGACTGGTCTCACATAATGGCTAGACTAATTGGGTGCCCTAATTTTTAGCAAAAATTTGAGAGCGTAGGCGCCCTCATGTGATTTTTTTTAAGTTATTTTCTTCCATTTTGTCAGTGTTTATATCAACATTGAAAAAACAATCTTTGCTTTTCGCTTAAAATTGTACTACCAAACTTACCACGTGTGTTATATGCACGGAATAAATTTACTTTACTTCACTGTACTTTAATATGTATAAAAAAATGACATCTTAAACGAGACCAAGCATTAATAATCTTTTTCTGTACTTTTTTTTAATAATCACTTTTTTTTTTTTCCTTTCAAGTTTGATCATAATTTCATATTTTTATTTCGTTCTGAAATAGAGAATCTAAACAGCTTCAAACAAATGAATCACATTTGAAAAAAATCCCCTAAAGAAAAGATCTCCTAAGTTGTCTTTATTACTTTTATTTTCATTTTTTAAATTGTATTTTTGGAACACACAAACAACTTATTTGGGTAATATTAGTTTCTGAAAAATTTTTCAATATATTTTTATTGAAAAAAATAACTCACCTTAGAAAATATTTAACAAAGATTTTCAGATATTAAAAATAATTAAAAAAATAGTAAGATATCCAAAATTATAATGTTCTTATTTAAAAATACGATTTCATGAAAAGTCGAGATATCTCAATTTGAAATGTGTAATCAAAATAATGGACAAAAAACATAAAGGTCAAAAAGTTGCAAAAACAAAAATATTGGTTAAAAAGACTTTCTGAAAGCCTCTACGATTTGGGGCATCCATTAAAGTAATCATAAATACAAAAATCATCATACATAGCAGTAGTAATTATTTGAATTATATTATAAATGCCTAGCTGAAGGTATGAAGCGACAAGTCAACCTAATCTTCATATAAGCTCATATAAAGTTTAAACAACTAAACATTATTATCATCCCACAGTATGAAATGCAAACACAATGTATAAATAATGATCATCAATGTTTTTGGAGACGAATACACGTTGCCAAATAAGAGATCTTTTGAAATATTTTTAAATTCTTGCCTAGAAGAAGTTTGCAATTTTAATGTTAGCTTACAATAGAGTGCTGGTAGGTTTAGTAAAACATTTTTGGATAATATATGGAGTTTCATGTGTGAGGGTGGGTCTGGGAACTACAACTTATTTTGATGTTTGAAATGTGAATATCTAGGAATCTATTTCTAAATTAAAATCATTTTAAATTTTGAATTTAAAATCTTGAAACAGACAAGGAATTGTTAAAACTTAAAATACATTCAAAAAATTATTATGAGATAAATATCATTTGAAACAAGCCAACCATAGAACTCTAACATAGTAACACTTGCCTTCGTTAAACTTTCTCACATAGGTTGTGTTTGATAGTGTCTTTTAGTGTGTAGAGGACGCTTATTCTGAATGACACACACTGTTCTTATTTATTCTTTGGTCACAGCAGGATTATTGTGGTTATTTTGAAGTTCAAAAGTGAATGTCTTTTCCGTTTCATTCCACATAATGGAAGCTAACTTCTATGATTGATTAGTTTTGTTTAGTAAAAAACTATACAATAATTTGCCAACAAAGTAACGTAAGAAATGTACAAAACATACTCATTTACTATAGAGATATAGTTAATTTGGTATACACATACTTGAAGTGACAGTAGAAACCAACCTACAAAATATTGTTGTTCAATGTAAAATTTTTTAAAATTTAATTTTAAGAAACTACGTTCGTCGTAATGGAAGATAATGTTAATTTAAGAGTCTGGTAGATGAGTACAAATTTGAAGTTCGGCGTTTTTATAGAGATAATATAGTCTGTTCAAATTACAAAATATAATTATAAATTTTTGAAGTTTGGTTGGAAGATTAATAAGGTTTTTTTTATAGATAATTTTTTGTTTTTGAAATTGCCCGATTGCCCAATATGCCTTGTGTTTCTATTTCATCGGATGTGGCACCTTCCCGTATCCAAAGTTTTATATGGAGATGAACTCTAGGAGGTCTTATATGCAGTCCATATATGCTACATGATGCAAATCCAACTACCTGCAAGTA
>CM018914.1:14820387-14855387 GCA_009663005.1 Actinidia chinensis | reverse complement strand
GGGATGATTTAACCAAAATTCCAAGGGCGGGGCATCCTAGTAGTAATGGAAAGAGAAGTTGACCAAAATCTGGCACGAAAAGGTGCATTCGATAGCAGTGTTTACATCTGTATGAGAGAAGTTTTCGCCAATGTGGAAATTGTTAGATTTGGCGAACTTTACCAATATCCGGCATCGAAAGGTGCATCAGTAGCAGTGTTACTCTGTTCGGGGAAGTTTTTTTCCCGGCGATTGTCGGAATTGGGTTCAAACTTTTAGTTGAATTTGAATTCAAACTCCAGTGATTTGGATTCAAACTCCTAGCCTATATATACAGCTCTATGGCCTGGTATTTGGTGGTAGAATTGTAGAACAATGTAGTGGAGCAGAGAAAGAAAGAGTGAGGGAGGTGGTGCCACCACCAGACCACCAGTGAGAGAGAGTGAAGATATGTAATATGTAAATCTTCTAATATTAGGAATGTTGAACCACTCGAGGACATAAACGAGTTGATGAAACCTCGTAAACCATGTGTATGTGTGTGCATGTGTTTACGAGCGTGTGTGTGATGGTGTGTATCGATTTAGGACACAACAATTGGTATCAAGAGCGGGTTGGAGTCACCAGATCAATTTTGCGAAGAAGGAGCAGATTTGATACTATCCATATCCAAAGTTAGCTCGGAATTAGATTTTGAGCATATACTAGATTCCTCTCTTTGTGACGAGTCCGTCGATATAAAATCGGAGGCAAACGGACACCAAGGCGCACCCACCCGCACTACTAGAAGTTTTAGCCCAGCATTACCGAGCCGTTTTGACCGTATTGACGAGTAAGTAGCATTGTAACGACCCACGACGCCCACGCGGCACCGGGGTAACGTCACATCGTTTCCCTTGTCCTTTTTTCTTTAATTTTTTTCTTTACTTTTTTTAAATCATTTTCATGTGCGGAAGCGAAACGTTGTATATTTAATTTTTTGGAGCCAATAGAAATTCAGTATGAATTCATTCATTCAAAATACATGCCCTATAGAGAGACTTATATCCTGTAATATTATCATACATACAACTTGTTCAAAAGACCTCAGACATTTTTTGATCTAGGCTAGACAACATCAAATGTACTGTTCCGCTACATGGACGTGACGTAATTAATCTTAAAATGTATTTATTGTCACATGAAACTCAAAACGGGGGTTCTGTCGATCTACTCCGCTTGCTATCTTTGTTTCTTGAACATATTCCTAAACATGATGCTTAGCGTATACACATAATCTCTAACATGAGGGTTTTGGATATAACAATCGAGAAACATAAAATATCATGGTAAGGGATATAACATAACTTAGCGTAAGAGAAACATTTTGCTCTTTCAAAAACTGTTCAAAATTCATGCTTGACATGTGTTCCGCCTTAGTCGAGTATCATCCGTCATACAATGGCCATTCTTATATTAACAGAATTCTAGAAACAAACATTATGGCACACTACATTATGCATTATGACCTTCCCTACTGTTTTGTTTTTTTTTTACTAGTCGGGTTTATACATAATTTCACACACCACACATAAGTGAGCTGTGGCCGGCCGCGCCCGAATACCTTCTCAAAAAGTAAAACATGTGGTACATAGCATATTGATGCGGAGCAAATTGTATTTGTTTATTATAATTATTGTATTTTATAATTTATAATAGTTGTTTAATTTAAGTTAATTAGAATTTTATTTAGTGAGAGTTCTTATTGTGTTAGGAGTCTTATTCAAAATTTTATTATTATCAAATTAGGTTTTAGGAGTTATCAGATTGGGTTAGTTTTATTCTATTTTAAGGATTTTTTTGTTACGATGAATGAGATTGATGATGATGAAATAAGAGAAACTGATGGTTTTTCTTTTCTTCCAACCTTTGAATCTGGCGGAAGCCAAAACTCTCCCTCCCCTTTCTGTTGATCTGGTGGGTGGAAAAGCCGAACTTCCCTCCTCCCATTCTACCTTCTGGTTACGATTATTTATTTTGGTTTACTATTGATTGTTTCGTCCGGCCTCCAAAGTGGTATCAGAGCCGAATCGTTCCAATGGTGTCACGCCAAACTCCCAATCGACAACTCTAGAAGTACTTCACTGAGTCCCACACAGCTCCAATCGACTCCGGAAGGAACGATTTGATGAGTAGTCGAACGTCGATTTGGTGAATACGAAATCCGGAAGGAAGGAACGCGGGTCTATACGGAAAGTTGTCAAAATCGGACTTTTGATAGCACAACGTGCTCTCCTCAACGTACGAGTCAGAATCATCAAAAAACAGTCCAGATTTCCACCGCCGGCACGCGCCGTCAAGCGCCACCAACCTTCGGCGCGTAGATCTAACTCTCGCTCACGCGCCGAGGATGGAAGGACGACGGAGTGACCTCAGTCGCCCTACGCCACGCGGCCAAACGTCAACAGACACGTCAGCGTCGGTCACCAACTACCACGTCAGCAGTGCCATGTCAATTGCCCGCCACAGCACAGTGGTGGTAAATTACACTTTGAACCCATGAACTTTGTGAAATTAGCAGTTTAGTCCCTGAACTTTGAAAAAATTACATTATTTTGTTATAAAATTATTTGAAATTCATAGAGGTGACGAAAAAAAATCCTCACAAAAGAAAAGTATTGCGTTGCCCTGTGAACTTTGGGCAATTACATTTTGGTCCCTGAATTAGGATAAGTACCAGTTTGGTCCCTTAATTCTGAAAAAGTATAATTTGTCCCTAAGGTTTTGAAATTACAGTTGACCCCTGAGTTTCTAAAATATCATTTCAGGTGGAAAACAATATGAAATTTCAGATCAGTTGGTACGGTTTCAGAAATTTCAGATTAGTAGTTCAAGTTTAAAAATTTGATCAGTAAGAAAAATTTTTTAGATATTTCATCATGTGAGAAAAAGTTTCCAGAAATTCAGATCAGGGGGAGGATTTTCTAAAAATTTCAGATCAATGGAAATATGTTTTGAAAATTTTTAGATCAGGGGAAGATTTTTTGAAATTATAATTTGATATATTAAAAGTGGGTCCTTCATAATTTGAGTTTCGATGCCAATATCAAAATGAAAATCCTACATCTTATGACCACCTCGCGTCCTAAAACCTTATCGATTGCATTCGTGGATGGTTGAGCAAAATTTGGAGTATGTCAAATGAGTTTATATTCTGATTCTGAAGAGCCCTCTACCCAGCTAGTTGTGGACTTGACTCTAAATGCCTTTAAAAAAAATGAAAAGTTGTTCGCGAACTCGGAGCTTCATCAAGATAAGACTGATTGTCGAATCATGTATCAAATCTTTAAATACAGTGAGTTCATTATTGCTAGGCTCTTGGTATAGACTTCAATAAAACGGTGACTAAAAATCCATCCTAGTTTGGGTAATAATTTTGAAGGACGAAGAGACTGACCAATAAAACGATTATGGGTTGGGAAAATACAATACAACAATTGCGAGGTATTAAAATGAAGAGAGAATTCAACGATCAAAGAGAAAATCAAAGCTGCAATGTTATTCAGACTTATTGCGTCGTCACAAGGCATATTCTCTTAGCGTTTCAAAAGAAGCTACTAGTTTTTCAATATTTTTGGAGACGAAGAGTTGTTGGAAAGAGTTGGGAAAGGTCAAAATGCATGCAAGGTTACCAAAAGTGGAAAGAATCGAATTGATTGGTGTTGACAACTTTCTTTTGTCTTGCCTCCATATTTCGTAGATCCGTCAACAAATTTGAAGATGGGCGTTATTTGAGTTGTGCTTGGAAGAATTAAAATTTGAGAAGCCATGCGAGGGTGTTGATTTACTCCAATACGTGATCTTTGGCATGGACGAATCAGTATCTCCAATTTAACTCGAGGTCGAGTTGGGTTCTCAATGAAGGAAGGAGAATGATGCGGAGCAAAATTGTATTTGTTTATTTATTAATTATGGATTTATAATTTATAATAGTTGTAATTTAAGTTAATTAGAATTTATTAGTTAGAGTTCTATGTGTTAGGAGTCTTTATTCAAATTTTATTAGTTATTCAACAAATTAGGTTTTAAAGTTATCAGAATTGGGTTTATTCTATTTAAGGGTTTTTTTGTTACGATGAATGAGGATGTATGATGATGAATAAGAGAAAACGATGTTTTTCTTTTCTTCCAACCTTTGAATCTTGGCGGAAGCCAAACTTCTCCCTCCCCTTCTTCTGTGATTCGGGCGGAAGACGAAACTTCCTTCTCTCATTATACCTTCTGATTTACGATTATTTATTTTGTTTTCCTATTAATGCCGTCAGGATCACATATACATATAAAAATCTTTTTGAAAGAATCTTATCTAAGACATGAATTTGATTTGCATAAATAATATAATTTCATTACATAATTCGTAGCTGAAAAGAGTAATTTACTCTACTTACAGATTAAGAGTTACGTACATTGCTTGCGTATTGCGTTACTTCTCGTTCGTCGTGTTCCTTAGGCAATCTGATTGATTTTCATACGTATCATTCATTTCAATGAATAGTATTAAAGACTATGGTTGGATAAAAGTGCATAGTGAAGGAGCTCTCAAAGGAGGTTTACGCGACAAAGTTTTTAGTTCAGTCAAAATTTGGCTAAGTGTGGAAAAAATTAAAATTTTAAAAAGTATTATTTTCTTCAAATCATTTTTTCCAGGTTAAATTGTCTCTTAACTTTGAATAATCAAAAACTGATTTTATGGGTTTTTATCAGAACGTATACATTCAATAAGAAGAAGAATCATTTAAAATAATTGATAAAAAAATATTGTACTAAAACTAAAATGTTACTTTTTTGATTAGTTGGGAATTAGTAATTGCCCAGGGCACAGGCACAAGCAAAAAAAAAAACAACAACAAAACTCTTGGTATACATAATACAGGGAAGTAACCTTTACTACTGCCTGTTGGTTGTGATACAGAGAAAAAGGAAAGAGCATTTAAAACTTTATAAACCCCCCATTCCTTTTTCTCTAAAAGAAAAAGATAATTAATCCACTTTAATTGATAAAAAGTTAGCTATGGCCAGTTTTCCATTTTTCTTCTCAACGACCTAAACATCTATAAAAAGTGTAAACTTTATATTTGTGTTCCGAAGTTCCCTATTCCACCACACTAATGTCTTAAAAAAATCCCAATGGACCTTCCCACCCATGTTGCTCCAAAAACTTTATTACCCCTAAAAAGCAACATAGCAATATGCATAAAATTCTTTTTTTCTTTGGGTTTCCTTTGACATAGCATACGTGCACAGTTGATGTTATTGTTGTCCTATACTGATACACACATTCTATATATGAACCTCATACACACCCAGCCCTCACAGGATTTTTATATCGCACAATCTTCTACTAAAAGTGAGTCTATTCCAATTCAATATAAACATAGTAAGTAAATTAAACCATAAGAAAATACAAAATCCAAACGAAAAGAAAAGAAAAGTCACATCCCATAGCTTACTAAATCAAGCAAACCTATAAACTAAGAAGCCTTACTCCCAATCATTAGATCAGCTACATCTCTTTTGCCATTAAGGGTCAGATATTTATTCAGTTAAATACATTCATAAATCCCTATCCTTTTCATTGTTCCATAATCTTATCACTTTTCTCTTGTTACCAAGCCATTACTCATGACAGGGAAAAGAAACAAACATAGCAATTAAAGATAGAGAAAAATCCAAAATATGAAGGAAAATAAGATTTTCCAAAATAAAGAAGAAAGAGACCCAAAAAGAATAGATAGCATAACATATCTAACCTGACAAATGCCAAGGTTAATGTGCCTAGTTCTACTACCCTTAGGGCACATACCTTGTCCAAATCTGCTCCATGTCCTGCTTCAACGTTTCTAATAATGTGGAAGTTGCTTCGTTTATACGATTGTGGATCTTCAAACAAATTATTCCACAAAAAGTGATGAACTATAATTTTAAGTCCACATTTCTCTACGACGCCATCAATGTAAGCTAAACGAATGCTAAATTATTAGCAACATAAAGCTATGACACCGACCCTTTTGAACCAATCTGCAGTAATTGTATAAAGTTGACCTCTTATAAATATTAACAATGACAACTTAACTTGTTTTGTCGACCAAGCAATTCCACATAAACCCTACAACGGATTTGCATGAGGACATTATGTGCATAGAAATAGATGATACAATATTGCAAAAACAGCACCAAACTGTTCTCAACATAGAATAAATTTCATGGCTATCTTTCCAAAATAGAACTACTTCACTGATTTAAAAGACAGCAAGGAAAACTTAGTTTTGGTATCATCACTCCACCCAAACATCCAAGTAAGGCACTTTGGGGATATCATAAACCTCGTCATAAACCTTCCTATCTTAGGGTGATAATCGTGTTGTGCCCAAAACGAGTGGTTTACCAGTCACTCTAACCAAATCAACCACACACACAAGACAGCTTTACGTGGTTCGGCCAACATGCCTACTCCACCAGAGGATCTGATAATGTCACTATCAAGAAATGACTTACAATAAATACAAGAGGAGGAGCAACACTCAACTCACTCACCTCTCTATCTCCTCAGTCTTTGCTCTCTGCTCACAGCAGCCTCCTGTAACTCTTTACGAATTTCTCGCCTGCCCACTGCTCTGTTCTTTCTCCCACAAACCCCAAAATCTTCCCCCCTCTTTATAGACCACAGATAGAGAAGGCTGAGCTCTGGCTGAGCTCATGGCTCCGCCATTGTTGACTCATGAGGAGTGAAGGAGCGGCCTTCCGCTTCAACTCTTTTCGTTTCGGCTCCTCCTCTGACTGCTTTTCTGTCAGAGCATCTCTTTTCCATCTCTCTTCTCCTCTCCGTCTTCTTCTTTCCCATTCTATTACATTAGAGGAATGAGTTATGGGCTTTTCCACTTTTGGGCTTGGGCTTGGAACCTTGGCCTTCAAATTTGGGCGGACTTCCAACAATTCTCCCCCGCCAGCCATTGGAGGGTAATCCTGATCCAGCTCCCCGTAAGATCTTCAGACCTGCAATCCAGATAATACCTTACCCTCCATCAATGGGCAATGCACTTCCATACTGAAGTGTCCCTGCCCTTCATCTCCTCTAGGTGCCCTTGCTCTCCCCCCCCTCAACCGGAGAGCTCCACCAAAGTCACAATCACTTTGTGAGTCGTCGTGGCTTCTCTCTCTTCTCTCTTGTGTACACAATCTGTAAGAGATCATTGCCACTTAATCAAATCGAGAGCAAAAGAGACTCGTTTCGGCGACGTCGCGCCTGGCGTCGATTACAACTCTTCAGAATCGACTTTGTGTCTCCTCCTTCCTCTCTGGACTTTTCTATGGACAAATCCTGCCACTGGCTGCACTGGGTCTTTCCTGGTCACTTCCGCACGTGTCGCAAAGCTCCTCCTTGCGTACACTCTGTCTCCTCCAGGTGTCGCGCGCTTGCTTGTCGTGTGCCCTGTCGGGTGCACCTGTGTGCTCTCCCTTGTCCATTCTTCCGTCCCTGATATCACGGACCATGTCGGACAGCATCTCATCCTGTCTGGACAATTCCCCTCCAGTCTATATATTCCTTTTGTCTCTTTTCCCCTCAGCCATCTCTTTGTTTTCCTTTGGACATTCTCAACACGATTCCTCCCTTAGCTGCATCCTGCCCAACCCCATTGAATCTAGCCAATTCCGATGGCTAAATCAAATTCTTTCGTACAGTTTGGGAACATAGCCGTACCTTCGGTCAACGTCACAGACCTCCGTCTGCCCATTCGGACCGGACTGTTCCCCTTCGCCAACAACTTTTGTTGCTCCGCTGTTGTCTCGCCCCCATCCGTAAACACGTCCCTCGCATGCTGCGCTATGTAGAGAACCATCTTCTGTCTCTACATAAATGTTAGGCCACTTCCTGAATCCAATACCCAGTCTGCTGGATCCTCCATCTGCCGATGATACTAGGCAACCGGCATAATTATCGATCTGTCATCACTAATGCCGATGCTGATGCTGTCCTCTGAAGACTGGCATATGATGTTTTTACTTTGTGCGCAATTCCTCCTGATATGGCCCCCTCCTCCTGGTCACAAGAAACAACACCTTAAAACTTCGACCCCCCCCTTGATTGTGCCCCATCTGCCTCCCCCGCCTCCCATTATTCCTCTGGTGACCACCGCGACTCTTTCCCCTGCGCTTTCGTCTGACTACTTTAGGCCCCCAACCCCCCCCCCACCCCCGCCCGCGCCACCGCCCCCGGCCCGAACCCACCTTACCCCACCCTCCCCGCGTCAGACAAGATCCCGCGTAGAGACGCCCGCCATAGCCACCCACCCGCGAGCCTACTGGCACGCCGGCTGTCGAAACCCACACCCCTTCAGCTCGCTACACCAAGTGAGTGCCACAAGCAGCGACCAAAGGAACGCGCACAATTCCACGCGCAGAGCGTAACAGCGCTACCGCACCACAGCCCCCAACATGCGGAACAAACCCAAAGCCCCAACTATAAACTCACACTGCCACCGTCTCGCGCGGTAGACCACGACCAGCCGGCGACCACCTCCTCAGGCCCCCTTCCTCCTCCCTAAGTTCTCTCTTTCCCTTCGTTTCCCCCCTCCCTCCTTTGCTCCTCTCCAATTCTCTTCCGTGCTTCTACGATTGGAAATAGGGCACCCTTGCCTGTACCAGAGTCAACTCCCATCCCACCTCCCATCTGCGCGGAAATTACTGAGAGAAAACGCACCAACTAGTCTCCCAAATTTTCTGGTAAAGACTCAGACAGGCAGACTAGACCCCTCCCAGCTTTCCCCCGTCCAAAATGGAGGTCTATACTGGCCACTGGTGACCAGACTCTCTGGACTCTCACCTCCGATGTTCGCCACGTCCCTCTCTGAAGTTTCAGACTTCACAAGCCTTTCTCATCAATAATGCCTTGTCCGAGGATGTCTACGCTTGGTACACTCCCTTCCCTCCAATAATTTGGTCCATACCAATCGTAACGCACTCGTCTCTTAGTGCTACGTGGTGGAGACACCCTCGTTCCCAATTAACTGTCTGATCTAAGCTCCCGATTGTTTTTTCCCTGTTCACATCTCGCCATATCTTTCATACCTTCTTTTCGTAGGTTTTTTCTCCCTTTATTCTCCAAAGGATCCTGCAAATCTTTACATAATAGGATGTCTTCCATCCCTTGGTTTCCATAGAGCTTATGTGTAGCTCGAAAGCACTGATCATAACAGCCCCCAAATTAGACTCACGCCATCTTACTTCCCCCCTCCTACAATAGAAGCAAATATCAGAAAACCGCGACCCCGCGGATGGATCCGCGAACGCCCCTGGAAAACTCAGAAAGGGCTTGCCTCCCTTTTCTCCCGTCGAAATCATACTCTTTGCTGGGACCCAAATTGGATCCAAATCAAAACTTCTAGGGACTAAATTGAAATTTTCATTTTTTCCAGGGACCTAATTTCAATTTCCAAAACTCCAGGGGCTACAATTGTACATTTCCCCAAACTCTCAGCGGACGCAAATCTGAACAATCTACCCTCAGAAAGTTCAGAGGACCTAAAAGCTGTAATTTTTTACTTTCTGCGGGTCCACGTCAAGTTTGACCCGGTCACGTCAACTCCTGGGTTGACTGGTCAAACGCCGCAGGTCAAACGGCTGGTAGCCTGGCTGGCTCGCGGCTCGGCTTGTCAACGCGGTCAACGGCTCAGAGTTGACCGGTCGTAACGGCTCGGGCCTCCGTCTCTGGGTTTGACCGGCCGGATGTCGGCGCGTAAATGTGGCGCGGCTTGGCGCGCTGCCTCGACCGCGCGTCATCACGCCGCTCACCGCGCCGTATCAACTTGCTGGCCGCACCGCGTGAGGCGCGTGTCAGTGACTGCCCGCACTCGCCGCACGCTCGCCTTCAGCGGGCGCCGTGCGCGGGCCGCGGCGGTTGATGGCTTGCGAGTTGCACCGCCACTCTGCCGGCGCGCGTAGTATAGTGCTCCGTGTGGGCGCTTGACGGAGCTCCCACCTGGGCGTCGCGTGGTTTCGCCGCATGGGCGCGGCTTCAGTCCCTCTCTCGGGCGCGTGCGCGGGCGCGTCGCGGCGACTTCCCGCTCGCGCGTGGCGGCGCATGTAGCGTGAATCTCAGTCGTCTTCAACCCTCTCGCCCCACCACCCCCCCCCCCGCCAGCGGACCGCCGCGTGTGTGGCCGTCGTGGATCTAGACGCTCACTCCCACCGAACTTCAATCGGCCGCGTGAGGCTCGTTTGGAGTCCCGATTTTTGACTCCGTTGGTGCTGGAAGCCTTTCGCGTATCGACCGAGACGAAGGTGATGCGTATGCTTCAATCCCTCAGTTCTTGAGCAATCCGAACTTTGTCAGAATTCGAAGATGTCTCCGTTGGCAACTCCGGTACTCTCCGAGGCATCATTTGGCTCTGATAACCGATTGTTTTGCCCCAAAACGAGTTCCATCACTCTCCCAACATCACCACACCACAAGTACACACGACATTTACGTGGTTCGGCCCGCCACAATGCCTACCTCCACGGCAGAGGCATCTGATAATTCACCATCCAGAAATGAATTACAACTAAATACAGGAGGAGATCACAACACTCACTCACTCACCTCGCTATCCTCTCAGTCTTGCTCTCTGCTCACCAGCCTCTCTGTACCGTCACAGATTCCTCTCCTCCGCTGCCCACTATCTGTTTCTTTCTTCCCACAACCATCAAAAAAAAAAAAAAAACAAAAAATCTATTTATAGACTCACACGACAGAGAAGGATGAGCCTCATGGCTGAGCTCATGCGCAGCCTCCATTGGTTGACCTGGAGGAGGAAAGGAGCGCTTTCCGTCTTCACTCTTTCGGCGCCTCCTCTGACTGCTTTGTCAGAGCATCTTTTCCCCATCTTACTCTCTTCTTCCTCTCCGTCCTTCTCTTCCTTTCCCATTCCTATTTACCTTAGAAGGATGAATTATGGGCTTTTCCACTTTTGGGCTTTGGCTTGGACCTTGGGCCTCTCAATTTGGGCTGGCTTTCAACAAAATCGAACCAGCTACGCGATCTTGGCTCGTGTTCATCTCGTTAAAACGCTTGGTTAGACGGGTTCGTTTTGATAATAAGCCAAATCAAACCTATTTTTTAAAAGCTAAGTAACGTCAAACCTAAGGTGAGTTATTGTTGAAACCAAGAATTGAACGGTCTAACTGTTCGGCCAATGTTTGACTCTAGTAACCCACATATGTTGCCAGCACCACCCCCACACAACTCTAACAAAACTAGACTCTACTCATTAAACACCTCATAACAATGATCCACACTTAGAGACCTTGAAGGTCTACACTCCTCATTCAAAGAACAAAAGAAGAAAAAACTTCTCCCAAATTTTCAAACAGTGCCTACATTTCTCTTGTTGACACTCATCAATCATATTTTATTACTTAGAATAACATCCAAGTGCAAAGTTTCCTTTCCAAAAATTCCCACCAGGCATTGAAACCCTTTGCCACCCAAAAACATAGGAAAATGACATTATAAACCACCTCACAACAACAATCTCAACCACAACATTTTTGGTAGAACATAGAACATATAATCATAACAGAACTATCAGGGGCAGCTCAAACAACGTTGTGGCATGCCGAGATGAGGTTTGTGAATTTAGAGCACTTAACCATCCCTCACCCTTAAGCATAGTTCAGCACTTGAAGAAAAAAAGGTAGAAAATAGAAGAAAACGTTTCAAAAAATAGCATTTCGAAAGATTATCAAAAGAAATAAAAAATTAGGTCAAATAATTAATTACCATGAGATAAGCTTCAATTCAACAACAATTATGAAAAAAATGAAAGTTAAAAAGAATATGAAGAAGAAATAGAGTAAATAGAGAGAGGTCTGAAACCAATTTTTGATCCGCAAAATGGAGCAATCATTAACTACAAAAAAAAATGGAAAAATTTAGCAAATGTGCTCTTACCAAAGAAGAAAGCTGCGATCAATTGGCGTGGGCAAAGTGATGAGAGAGAGAGATTTTGATTATTGACTTTTGAAGAGATAGATAGTGATGATAGAGGGAATTTGGCATTTTGATTTGATAAGAGTGGGGAGGCATGACTAAAGAGAGAGAGGGTGGCGTTAGAGACATAGGGAGGTGCGTGAGAACGGAGGGGTTGCTTGAGAGATATATCAGTAGAAGGAAGTGGTTTGTCTGTAGTTGTGGTTTTTTCTAAAAGAAATCCTTGACAATGTGGTTTTAAAAAAACAAATCAATCTCATCATTGGAGAAGGAAGTGCTTAGTTTTTGGGAGGAAAAAAATAGTATTGGTGAAATCTTAGTCCGTTGGATAAACTCAAATGAAATTCAACCGTAGATACAGTGGGGAGATAGATTTGAGATTCAAATGAATTGTGATTTATATTATAAACTAGTAATTGGCCCGTGGCCCCCCTTGGCCTACGCAAAAAAATAAAATATTTTCATCAATTTTTAAAATAATTCTTTATACAGAAAAACAATAACAATAAAAATAATCACAAATAAGGTAGATCTCCAGTACTTTCTCAGAAAATTACGAGCTAAATCTAAAACGAACATAAGAGAGCGATTTTTCTCACCCTGACATCGTCTTCCCCACCTCCTCGATGTGACTTTTTTTTTTAATTTTAATTTTTATCCTCAATTCTTTCTTGAACTATAATTTTGCTATTAAAAACCATTTTATATTCTTTTTTAATAACCCTTTTTCTTTTTTTTTACTTTTCACTTTGAATTTTATACATATAAAAATTATGATAAAATTTTATACCCCTTTATTTTTTTTCTTTTTAATACCCCTTGATTCTTGTTTTTTTTTTTTTTTACTTCACTTCTAAAATTTTTATATAAAACAATTATGATAAAAATTTTATATAACTTTTCAATCCACTCACTTTAATGTTTTTTATAAAAAAAAAATATGAATCTAAATTTTTTATTATTTTTTAAAAAATTTTAATGGGTTGATAGTTATATATTATTTATTATTTGAGATTATCCTTAAAAATTCTACGTGTTTTTTAGTAGTTTTAGATTTAATCATAAAAATATATAAGAAAAATAATAATTTTAACGTAGTCATACGTAGTAAATTTCACATTACCTCAGACATCATTTTCATCTCGAGCTTCTCTCTTTTTTTATTAATTTTTTTGTCTAAAATTCGGAAGTACAGTACCCAAAAAATGAATCAGAGCTATTAAAAGAAAAAGAATAACGAGGTTAACATTTTTATATAAAAAACTTTTATTAAAAATTTAAAACTCACGTCCACAACTAAAATACAGGTTAGTACCCACACCCAGTCTAAGTCACAATGTAAAGTGCTTGTAGGAGAGAGAGTGAGAGTTTATTATGGAGACATAAAGTAAAAGTGATGGGGAGAAGATAGAGTGAATGTGATATTTTTCGACGGGAAAAAATAATTTGAGGTGAAATCGAACCGTTGGATCAAGTCAAATTAATTTTTAGCCGTAAATAGCGAGAGTAGATTGGATTCAAACGTAGTTGTCATTTGTATTACAAATATTCCAGCGAATCCTATTCATATAGTTCCATAGTGAATCAAAACAAGATAACCAACAACCACTAAAATACGAGTCCTGATCCCCTACGCCCACTTTTTCTGTCCTCACGCCCCTGTCCCCCCCCCCCCCTCCCCCCCCCCCACCCCCCCCCCCCCCCCCCCCCTCCCCCTAATTTTGACACCACGGTACAGGACACCGTTCCCCCTTTCCCCCCCAATTACTCTCTACTTCCTTTGTTCTTTTGGGCGACTGAAGTTTAAAAAATGTTTTTTCGAATTTAGTCCCTTAAACATTGAATTTTTATTTTTTTTTTTAAGTTTTGAAATTTTGAGATAAGAGAGAGATTTTGGAAGAACCTTAAATGAAATAAAATGAGTAAAAATTTAGAACCATATCAATCAAGTTTTTAAAAAAACTGGATAAGTTTTCATTTTTTTTGTTAAAAGTGAGGGGTATTTGTCTGATTTTTTAAACTATTTTGATCGATTTGTTATTTTTCTAAATTTTTTTAAATTTTTTCAACCATTTGATAACAAACTTATATTTATTCGGTCCTTATTTTCTAAAGGCATTCCAAAGGTAAAAAATTTAAATTTAATTCAACAAAATCACTAACAAAAATAAAAATATATATAAAAATAATATTTTTTGTTATTATTGATCTTTTTTTTCACATTATTTTTTGATCCCTCTGCAGAAGAAATCAAAATAAAAAAAATTTTTGAATCAAAATGGTGATGTTTTTCTAATGACAAAAAAACTAAAAAACCTAACTAAAAACTTTTTCAAAAAATTAGTTATTTTTTGGGATTTTTAGTAAATTTGTCCAAATTTTTTTTGTCTAAACACGAAGATAGATGAGGACATCACCAACAAGCAGGAATTTATCTCAAAATTTATTATCCTGTCTGGGGTAAAAAAAAATTTAAATTTTTTAGTTATTGTTTTTTGAGATTTTTTGTCTTTTATAAAAAAAATCACCATTGATCAAAAAATTCTATTTTTTATATTCTTTTCTGAGAAGAGGAGTCAAAAAATTAATTTATTTTTCCTGTAAAAAAGATTTAAATACAAAAAGAATACCATTTTTATATATTGAAAGTCTTGAAAATAAAAAATCAGACCATAGCATTTAAAAACTCAAAAAAATACCGTTCAGTTTAAAAAAAATCCAACTAATTTTTAAAAAAACTTTATCTGATATGGTCTCAAGTCTTTACCTCATTTATTTCATTTAATGTTCTTACAAATTCTCTCTCTTAAAAAAAAGGGAGAATGACATTGACCTCCCCTAAGGTTTTAACCTATAATACACAAGTACCCCTATGTTTGAACAATTACAGTAACCTCACCCTGAGGTTTTACAAAATTCTGTTGCCACCTCCCCCCCCCGTTGCCCACCGCCCCCCCGCCCCCCCCTTTACACACCTGACTTTTCTTCTCACCTTTTTCTCCTTATGAAACGCCAAAATGGCCCCCCTCTCTCTCTCATCATCATCTCTCTCCCCTTTCTCTCTCTCTTTTGCACCCTTTTATTTTTATTTTTTTTACTTTTTATTATAATTTTTTTTAATACCCTTAATTCATCTTTTTTAATAAAAAATAAATTTTCTTTTTAGTTTTTTATTTTATTTATATTTTATATTTTATAATTTTTTCTTTTAATCCCTTTGATTAATTTTATTTAAAAAAATAAATTTTTTTTTTGTTATTTTTTGTTTTTTTTTTCTTTATGCACTCTTATGTTTTTTTTTTTTACTTTTTTTATTATTGTCTTCTCTTTAAATAACCCTTTGTTAATTTTTTTTAACAAAAAATGAATCATCACCTTTTTGTTTATCTTTTTACTTTTTTTTAATTTTTTTTTGGTCCTCGTTTATTTTTTTTTTTTTATTATTAATTTATTTTTAATACCCTTGATTCATTTTTTATTTTTTTTTTTTCTTGTTACCCTTTGATTCTTTTTTTTTTTAATATACTAATTTTGGGAGACATTATTTGTACACATTTAAAAAAATAAATCGAAGAGTATTAAAAGAGAAAAAAATAAATGGTATTAAAAAAAATGAGTCAAAGGGTATTAAAATAAAATAAAAAATAACAATAAAAAAATAAAAAAGAACAAAAAAAAGTAACAAAAAAAGGTGATTCGTTTTTGTTAAAAAAATTATCAAAAGATATTAAATAAAAAATAATAATAACAAGTAAAAAATAAAAAATAATAGAAAGAGTACTAAAGAAAAAAAATACAAAAATACAAAAAGATTTATTTTTTGTTAAATAAAATTAATCAAAGGGTATTAAAGAAAAAATAATAATAAATTCAAATATAAATAAATAAAAGGGCTACAAAAAGAAAAAAATAAGGAAACGTAATAAAAAGAGAATTTATTTTTATTAACAATCTGAAATAAAAAGAAAACGTAATCACAAACGGCATTCCATATATCAACCTCTGGGTCCCATAATTTGCTTCAACCTTGTCGTGAACCTGTTCAATAGGGCCTTCTCTGTGTTCTTTCTCTGTTAGGTTCTTCCACTCTCCCCCCCTGTGATCTTTGATAACCTGTTAAAAAACTTAATTTTCCAATTTTTGAATTAGAATGGGATTAATTGAAAAAACTTTAAAACAGAATCCAAAAAAACTTCAATTACCTCCAAACACTATTGTTTCTCTAAGTAAAAACTCCTCGTCGCTTGCTCGTACAAAGGAAAAAATGCCGACATTGGGTTGCTCAGTTTCAAAGGGTCTTTTCTTTCCTTCCAAACAAAATATGAAAAATTTTGTATGTGATAGTGGGAGTAAGAGAGAGAAAGATGAAGAGATGTTGATGACCTACTAATATTCTTGGTAATCCCAATTTTTAGGTGATGTTTGGTAACTGTTTAATTTCTATTTTTCTGTTTTTCTTTTGTTTAATTTATTAATGGAAAACAACTGAAAACTTGTTTGTGTTGACCAAAAAATAAATGAAAATAAGGCTTAAACAATTTTTTTTGTCACGATTTTTGAAAATAGTGAAAATAAGGAAAAAAGTTATTTTTGTTTGTTACAAAAATTTGTTTTATAAATTTTTTTATCCCAATTTTTCAACCTACCCCACCACCACCCTCCGCCGCCGCACCTCCTCCCCCCCCCACCACCGCCGCCACCTCCTCCACCTCCTCCACCGCCACCACACTACCGCCTCCTCCTCCTCCTCACCGCCACCACCGCCACCTCCTCCTCCTCCGCCACCACCACCACCCACCAACCACCAAGCCTCCTTCACTCCTCCACCTTCTCACCACCACCACCTCCGTTCTACTCCACCACCGCCTCACCACCATCCACCACCACCACATCCCACACCACCGCTCCTCTCCACCATCTCATCGACGCTGCCACCACCACATCCTCCTCCATCACCACACCACCACCTCCTTTCCTCCCACCACCCGCCTCAATCATCATCGCTGCAACCATCACCACACTGCCGGCCTCCTCCAAATACTCCTCATCCTCCTCCTCCTCCTCCACCCGCCGCCTCCTCCTCCACCATCACCACCACCGCCACCACCTACTCACCACCACCTCCACATCCACCATCACCTCCTCCTCCTCCGCCACCACCACCACCTCCTACTCCACCACCGCCTTACCACCACTACAACCACCACCTTCTCACCACAACCACTACCTCCTCCGCCACCTCCACCTCCTCCTACTCCACCACCGTCTCACCACCACCACCACCACCGCCTCCATCTCCACCACCTCATCACAGCCACCGCCACATCCTCCTCCATCACCACCACCACCACCACTGCCTCCATTACATCCTCCTCTACCACCTCACCACCACCACCACCGACGCCTCCACCACCACCATCACCACCGACGCCTCCACCTCCACCTCCACCACCTTCTCCACCACCACCTCCTCCTCCACCCCCGCCTCCACCACACACCTTTTTTTTAAATAATTTAAAAATAGGTGAAACCAAACATATTTTTGTTTTTAAATAGTTTTTAAAAAAGTGGAACACAAAATAGTTTTAGTTTTGTTTACAAAAATTAAACAAACAAAAAAAAACAAAAATTAACAAACACAAAAAACAGAAAAGCAGAAACATTACCAAAACATCCCCTTAATGTTTTCCTGTAACAACCTGGCTCCTCTTCCAAGCTATGTTTACAATAATGGTGGTACTGATAATACTATAAATAAGGTGCCTCATTAATACCTACGGTTCTAGTCAAAGTATGTGAAAAACAAATTAATATAAACATTTAGGATCCCGGTGTGTTCGTCACGCCAGGCAGAGTCCAAATATGAAATTAACAAATCTGTAATTCAATTAGCTGAAGCGAGTTTGGATGATATCATCATTCATGTGTCCCCAAATAAAGAATAAGGATCAGGTTTTTTAACCAGCTGTTTCAAAACACTCATTCTCACACCCGAAATAGAAGAATTATAAGATTATTTTAGCAAAAATAGATTGGAATGGTTGAAGGGGTATACTGAAATTATTCAAAACAACTATCAAACCCAGATCAAAAATCAAGGATTAATTACCTTGTTTGGAAAACACAAATCCACGAAAAAATCAAGAATCATCTTCGAGTTTCCCTCTTTCTTAGGCTTCCTTATTTCCCCTAAAATTTTTTCAACAAACAAACACATAAAGAAAAAGAAAGGGAATAAAGAAAGTCAAGAACACAAAACCATGGGATTGCTGCACCTCATGAGGTTCATCCTTGAAAGTCCACGGAACCAAAAACCCCCTTGATCTGCTAGTTTCTCAATGATCTGGAAATGGGACAAACAAACCAGAAAAAGATCAGATTTGATCAGATCTATAATATTGAATCGAATAATAATAAAATGAACTAAAAGCGATAGATTTCAAAATCTAAAGAAGATGACCTAACCCATTTGATTTTGGGAAAAATAAGAGAAGGACACGGCAACAGGAGACTGGTGCGTCGCGTGCCGCTGCTGTTTGAACGTGAGAAAGAGGAGAGTGGTGTGAGAGGAGAGTGGCGTGGAGAGGACGAGACGGAGAGAATAGCATGTCATATAGAGGAGCGGAGAAGGAAGTAAGTTCACCGGGGTTTAAAGTAAAAATTAAACCTTAGCCATGGATAAGGAAGTGATATTTTGTGCAGAAAAAATAATTCAGTTGAAAATTTCAGCTGTTAGATTAACTCAAAGGATGTCAAACCGTAGATAGTGAGGATAGATTTAGATACAAACGTGAGTTGTTGATTGGTATGATAAATTATATTTTTTATATTTTTATTGAATTTCAAATGGGGGTATTTTCTTATCTTGTAAACTTAAAGTAAAAAAACAAATGGCAAGGTTTTTTTTTAAATAGAAAAAGTCTGATTGATAGTGTGCCAACAAGGGAGGTTCAGTGGTCAAAAAGCGGGGGTCTGTGAGGCTCAACTGGTCGGAGGAAGAAATGTTCAACCAGTTAGGGAAGCTTCAGTACCTAACCCAAATTCTCGACCGGTTGGAAAAAAAGTTGACCATGTCAGCTGGAAAAAACCGCGGACCTCTAGTGTTTCTTTCTAACGTGTAAGCCTATTTTGGGAATCATCACCTCAAATGAAAAAAATGCTATTGAAATAATAAAGTTGTTGTAAATATTGAAAGTAGTTGTCTCTAACCTTGAAATCAACTCAAAAGGTTCGTATCAGGAAGTTTGTCAAAAATACTGACTAATTTGAAATAAAAATATGGCGTAATTTTGATTTGATTCTTGATCTTAAAATGGCCCCCTTGTCCTTATTTTCACGTATTTTAACTTTTAACTAGGATAGAGTATTCACTCATCGTTAGAGCATTAAACCCTTCGTTAAACCAAAAATACATAAAGAAAGAATAGGAAGATTCGTGAGGTTACTAGTGAAATAATTGGAGTTCACTAGCCTTTTCCTTTCTCTCTTCATCTTCTCTCTTTCTCAACAACTCCCTCTCTTTATCTATTTTCTCTTCTATTCTTTATCTCTCCCTCTGTCTCATCTGTTAAGTGTCTAGTCCCAGCATAAAGTTGGGAAAGTGATGGGGTGAGGAAGTGGTTGAGGAAAAAATTGGCCAAATTTTGGCAATTTTGTCTTGGGATTGGGTTATTCACATGAGTCTTAGGGAGTGATTTATGCCTACTCGTGGTTCCTATTGATCCACAGGTTATTCATGCATGCTTTACAGTGTTATTTTCACTACGCTTTACAGAAAATCCATTCGGTAAAACTTTCTGTTTTCAGAAAAATTCACAAAAACCATACTTAATACGTAGATCATAAAAAATAATTAATTGCACTATAATTAAACATTTATGTTTACATAATTCGTATTTATCGTGTCTATTTTCTGTTATACTGTAACAAAAAAATATGTTCGGTACAAATTCAAGTTCTAGTTAAAAAATTTCGAAAGCCTACTTAATACGTAGGAATTATAACATACATTAATTGCACAGAAATAATATGTATTTAACCTATTGGTATTTTGTGTCTATTTTAGATATCTAGTATACTTAATTAGATATTAAAATTTTGGGATGTTACAGCGTTTAACTGAGCCAAACTGAATATGATGGAATATTCCGAAAGTTTAGATAATTACACTTCATGTCCGTATCTTTTCTAAAAATATATTTTAGTACTGTAGTCTAAAATTTATTTTGTCCCTAGAATTTTTAAAAAATTACAGTTTGGTCCCAGGGGATTTTGACAATTGGTTCTCAGAGAAGTTTTTGCGCTTTAGTTAGCCCTGCCTTGGTTACCTGGAATAACGTTCCCGCCAGGACATAGACCAATAACATTCTCAACATCACATATGTTGTCCAATCCTTAAAAATTTAATAATCCAAAAGTAAATAAATCCATGTAGGACAAGTCAAGGATTCATCATATTCCTTGAATAGTTCAAGTAACATAATATCATCCCACCACTCTGAGTAAACAAGTTTTATCCACCTAACGTCCAAAATGATGCATAAGTGAAAAGTTTAAAAGTTATTACAATAACCAAATCGTCAAAAGATTAATTTAAATTGAAGTTATAAAACCATCTTTCAAAAATATTAAAACACAAATGGGAAAATAACTCATGCTCGAGAACTCCAATGTTAGGCAACCACACTTCAAAGCATTCATATAATGCTCCCTGTCGAGTACCTGAAAATTTAGGTTGACCTCAACTAGCCCAGTAGGAAAACTATTTACCATCGCAAGGTGTATAACATGATACATTGCATAATGGTGAGTATGATGATGGACACGGCCCCATGTAGAAGGATAGGGATCATGAACAAAAGGCTCTTAACTCCACATTAAGTATCCGAAAATATGTTATGGTAGTCTAAAATGTGTCCAAGTGTTCCCAAATTACGTTTAGTATCCACCAAGGTCCAAACAGTTACCAAAAATTCTCATTTCTCACCTTGAACAATCATTTTCGTCAAATTCACTAAAATGATCAAAATACATCAAAGCCGACATTCAAAGGAAATGCGAAAATTTATTAGGCCAGTATTCCTTCCGCCAGATTTCGTTGGGCTCAGTGCACCTTGCTAGATTTCGTGGGCTTAGTGCAACCATGACTAGGGACAACAAATGGATGATGATCCCTAGAGTTCATTTTATCCATTAATATTCATCTCAAAATAATTCGTCTTTCAAACGCTCCCAAAAAGTCTCATTAGTCCAAAAAGTTCACGATTTTCGCCAAAAAAAATATTCAACAGACGCGTGTTTAATTTATAAATAAGAAATTTATTAAATCCGGTGCTCCAAGGGTTAAATTTATTATGATAAAGTGAATGCGGTGTTCAAGTGATGGTACGGGTCAAGAACACGAAGGATATGACCATCGGGGGGCCATATGGGCATCAAAGGGTGGCTGGAAGCCATCCAAAAATAGGGGACAACCACTGGAAAATAGGGCAGGCAAGCAGCCTAGAATAGGACGGCGGCCGGCAGCAAGGGAAGATTTCACTTTAGAGGGGTGGATTTTAACCCAAAACAAGTGAGATTTTCAAGCCCACAAAAATTTTGATATTTAGAGCAATAAATAGACATCAAAGGAGTGCAAATCAACCATCAATTCGCACAACACGTCTTAATTCGTTTAGATTCACAAAAATCAAATTCAAACCAAACCCACTTGGGGCAAATGATAATTTAGATGGTTTGAGCAATACGACAATGATAAATGGCTATTACATCAAATTGATACAATCTGAGGGAGTAGTAGAATTTGTCTTCCTATCTCAAGATTGAGTGAAGGAATGGGAAAAACTGAAAACCCTAGCCTCTATATGAGTCCAATTCGAAATGTGAGTTCTTGGTGCAAAATGGAACGCGAGTGCAAGGTGAAAAGCGTAGAAGAAGCGAATTTTAGGCGTGAGGTTTGAAGGGGACTGAAGTTTGGTGTGAATTTTAAGATCTTGAGTAAGAAAAAAAAATGGAGGAGAGGAGGGGGAGAGAGGAAGGGAGAGCTGGGTTGGCTATTAAAAAGGGGGTGTTTTTTTTTTTTGTGCAAGGCTAAGAAGTCTTATATACTTTACCCCTAACACTTTTCACCCCCAGGACTTTCAAATGTATATTAACCACACCCAAATGATTCTACCCCATCACATAATCTCTCTTAGAAAATTTTCAATCCTAAATTTACCGAACATTATGTCAGGAAAAGTTTATACAAAAATTCGGGGGGTCCTACATATGCGAACTCAAAAGAGAAATTTTAAAAACATCAAGAAAAGGTTCAATAACATTATTAGCATTTGAGATTTAAATTAAAAACAAGAAAGAGAAACGAACATGCTAACATATGTGAAAACCTTTAAAAGAACAATTTTAACACACAAGAAAAAGGATTCAATCACATTCTCAGTATTTAAGACACATTCTAGTATTTGAGATTTAAAATTAAAAAGAAAGAGAATGACTGCTCACCATGGTGCAACTACAGTTACCCCCCAAAGAAATAGGTCAATCAATTCTTAGCATTCGAGTTTAAAACTGAGAAGAGAAAAAGAAAGAAGAAATTTTCCGACTGCAACTCTAGTTGCCCCGCCAAGAAAAGATCAATCACATTCTCAACATCTAAGATTAAAAATTAAAAGAGAAAGAGAATGGATTACTAACCCTGTGGCCTGGGAACTACAGTTATGCCTGCACCTAGAAAACTGGTCAATCACATTCTTAGAATTTAAGTATTGAATTGAGAAGGAAAGAGAAATTGATTTGGCCACTATTGTTACAACTATAGTTGCCCTGTCTAGAACACAGATGTCAATCACATCTCAAAACATCTAATATGTGAACTTCAATAAAATTTTGTAATATTCAAGAAATAGACATCACATTCTCATTTATATTAGCATTAGAATAAAAGAGAAAGTGAATGAAACTAAATTTGGCTAACCATGGCTGCAACTCTAGTTGTCTCCGCTAAGAAAGGGTTGAATCACATTTCTTTGGGATGTTTGGTCCTAACGTTTCACTTTTTTGTGTTTTTTTTGTTTAGTTTTTTGTAACAAAGAAACTAAATATATGTTTGTGGTCACTTTATAAAAATTATTTAAGAACAAAAATATGTTCTATTTTTACCTTTTTTAAGCAATTAAAAAAGGTGGTTGGCGCAGTGGTGGGAGGGGGGTGATGGTTGAAAAAGTTTTATAAAAAATTTTGTAAACAAAACAAAAAACATATTTCATTGTTTTTAAATTTTCAAAAATAGTGACATAATTTTGCTATTAAATTTAAATAGCACACAAAAAGTGTCGTTCAAGGTGAATAGAAAAAACAAAATTAATAAAAAAAATTAAGCAGTTAACCAAACATCACCTTTGTCTTTGAATTTTGAAATTGAGAAGAGAAGAGGAAGGATTTTCGACCATGGCTTTGTAATATGTTCCCTGCAAGAAAAACATCATCACATTCTCAACATCTCAGATACGAACTCAAAGAGAAATTTTGTAACAAACAAGAAAGGGACCAATCACATTCTCAGAATTGCGAGATTAAAAATTAAAAGAGAAAGTGAAGGATTGCTAACAATGGCTACAACTACAGTGCCTCGCTAGGAAACAGATCAATCACTCTCAAACATCTCACATGGCGACACTCAACAGAGCAATATGAAACATCAAGCAAAGGACCAATCACATTCCTCAGAATTGAGATTAAAAAATAAAAGATAAAGAGAATGGATACTAAAATGGCAAGGAGGTCATGCTAACCATGGTGCAACTTAGTCGCATCCGCCCAGAAAATGGTCAATCACATTTTTAGCATTTCGAATTTTTAAACAGAAAAGAAATAGAAAGAATTGCCACTATGGAAATGTTGTAACTTTAGTGTCCGGCCAAAAAATAGATCAATCACACTTCTTAAAAATTCTCATAATGACGATCTCAAAAAAAGAATTTAGAAACATCAAGAACTAGATCAATCACATTCACACCATCTGAGATTAAAAATTAAAGAGTAAAGAATGAACTTGTTAACCACGGCTGTAAACTATAGCTTGCCCTGCAAAGAAGAAACAGGTCAATTCATCTTAACATCTCGAAAATTCAAAATTGAGAACAAAGAGAATGAGCAAGGATTTGCCCACCGTGGCTGCAACAATAGGTGCCCCGCCAAGAAAAAAAATCAATCACATTCTGAAATCTCATATGCGAACTAAAAAGAGAAAATTATGAAACATCAAGAATAGGATCAATCAACATTTTCAGCATTTGAAATTAAAAATAAAAAAAGAAAGAGAATGGACTTGATAAACAATGGCTGCAACAACAGTTCCCCGAAGAAATAAGTCAAATCAATTCTTGTGATTCGAATTTCAAACTGAATAGAGAAAGAGAAAGAATTTCCCACCATGGTAAGTAAATATATTGTCCCACCAGGAAACAGATCAATCACATTTCAACAATCTTCATATGCGAACTTAAAGAGTGGAATTTATACATCCAAAAAGGATAAATCACATTCACAACATTGAGTTTTCAAATTAAAAGGAGAAAAGAATTTTGATTTACGACCACGGTGAAACTATAGTGCTCCGCAAAAGAAAGTGTCATCACATTCTTAGCATTCGAGTTTTAAACCTGAGAAGCGAAAGAGAAAAGATTTTGTCCACCGTGGTTACAACTACAGTGTCTCGCCAGGAAGGAAACAGTATCAATCACATTCTCAACATCTCATATGCGAACTAAAAGAGAAATATGAAAAATCAAGAAAAGCGACAATCACCCATTCTCAGGAATTGGAGATTTAAAATTAAAAGATTAAAGAGAATGGACTTAACTAACCATGGAGGACAGATGGTCATGGTAACATGCTGCAACTATAGTCGCTTCCGCAGAAGAAAAGGGTAAATCCTATTTCTTAGCACCATTCGAATTTTAAACTAGAAAAGGAAACTCAGACAGATTTGCCCACAGTGGAGGTTTGTAACTTTAGTTGTTCCCGCCAAAAAAATAGATCATCACACTTCTTAACATCTATATGCGATCTCAAAAACGAAATTTATAAATATCAAAAAATAGAGTAAATCACATTATCAACATTGGAGATTTAAAATTAAAGAGTAAGAGAATGGATTGTTTAACCAGGCTTTGTACTCAGCTGCCCTGCCAAGAAGAAACAAGTCATCTCATTTTACATTCGAATTTCAAATGAGAGAGAATGAGAAAGGATTTGTCCACCGTGGCTGCAACATAGTGCCCGCCAAGAAAAAAATCAACACATTCTTGAACATCTATATGCGAACTAAAAAGAGAAATTATGAAACATCAAGAATAGGATCAATCACATTCAACATTGAAATTTAAAAATAAAAAGAAGAGAATGGACGTGCTAACCATGGCTTGCAACAACATGGTCCGCCAAGAATTAAGTCAATCACATTTTGGCATTCAATTTTAAACTGAATAGAGAAGAGAAACAATTTGCCCACCGGGGCTATAACTATAATTGTCCAACAAGAAAAAGATCAATCAAATGTCAACATCTCATATGCGAACTCTAAAGAGGAAATTTATAAAACATCCAGAAAAGGATAAATACATTCACAACCACGGTGAAACTATAGTGCTCGCAGAAAATGGTCAATCAATTCTTAACATGGCGAGTTTTAAAACTGAGGAAGAGAAAAGAGAAAAGAGTGTCCACCGGTGGTGCAACTCTATTTGCCCCACCAAGAAACAGATTAATCACATTCTTAACATCTCTATGCAGAGCAAAAGAGAAAAACATTTCAAAAACATCAAGATATTAGCTCAATCACATTCTAAGCATTTGAGATTTAAAAAAAAGGGGAAAGGAAAGAGAATGGATTTGCTAACCATTGGCTGCCAAACTAAAGTTGCCCTCCAAGAAAATAGGTTGAATGTCATTCTAGCATTCGAATTTTAAACTGAGAGAAAGAAAAAGGATTGCCCCACCGTTTGCATGAAATTTAGTCCCCGCAAGAAAATGGTAAATTCCTTTTCCTAATATCTTATAGCGAATCAAAAGAAAAATTTATAAATTTCAAGAAATTGATCAATACACATTCTCACCATCTGAGATTTAAAATTAAAAAGAAAAGAGATTGGATTCATTAACATGGCTGTATGTATTACAGCTGCCCTGCAAGAAACAGTTTAGTCAATTCATTCTTAACATTTGAATTTAAAATTGAGAGAGAATGAGAAAGGATTGCCACCGTGGTACACAATAGTTGCCCCGCCAAGAAAAAAAATCAATCACTTTTGACATCTTATATGCAACTAAAAAAGAGAAATTATGAAACATCAACAAAAGGATTAATCACAATCTTAATATTGAGATTTAAAATTAAAAGAGAAAGAGAAGAGATTTTGCTAACTATGGCTGGCAACTAAAGTTCCTCTGCTAACAAAAGGGTCATCACATTCTTAGTTTTTAAATTTTAAAACACGGAGACGATGAGAGAACTGGTTTGCCCACCGTGGGCTGATGAAAACTATACTTGCCCAACCAAGAAACAAATCAATCAAATTATAACATTCTCATATGCGAACGCAAAAAAAATTTTGTAAACTTTAAGAAAACGTTCAATCACATTCTCAAATCTGGATTTAAAAAATTAAAATAGAAAGAGATGGCTTTACTAAAACTGGATGCCACTATAGTGCTCTACCAAAGAAAAGGGTCAATCAAATTCTTAATATTGAATTTTGAGAACAGAGAAGAGAAAGGGAAATGATGGCCCACCGTGGCTGCATTTCCAGTTGCCTAACCAAGAAACCAGATCAATCACTTCTAGCATTTTAGATTTAAAATTAAAGAGCAAGAAAATTGACTTGCTAACATGTTGTAACAATAGTTGCCCGCCCAAGAAATAGGTGAATCAAATTCTTAGCATTTGAATTTTAACTAAGGAGAGAAAGAAAAATGATTGTCCCACCGTGGGCAGCCAACTATAGTAGCCCGCCAAGAAAAAGATCAATCACATTCCTGACATTCTATATGCGAACTCAAAGAGAAAGTATGAAACATCAACAAAAGGATTAATCATATTTCTCAACGTTTGAGATTAAAAATTAAAGAGGAAAGAGAATGGATTGCTAATTATGCCGTTGCAAACTAAAGTTCCCGGTGCCAACCAAAAAGCGTCACATCACATTTTGGCATTCAATTTTAAACTGAGAAGAGAAATGATTGCCACCGTGAGAAACTATAGTTACCCGGGCAATAAATAAATAAATCAAATCAAATTATAATGCGAAAACTCAGAAGAAAAATTTCTGTAACATCAAGAAATGGTTCATCACATTATCAGCATTTGAGATTTAAAATTGAAAAACAGAAAGAGAATGGATTTAAAACCATGGCTGCAACTATAGTTGCTAGCCAAGAAAGGGGTCAATCACATTTAGCATTCGAGATTGGACAAAAGAAGAGAAAGAGAGAAAGAATTGCATACCGCTGGCCCAGCAAAATATAGTTGTCCCCACCCAAAAATAAGAATCAATCACATCTAAACATTCTCATATGCGAACTCAAAGGAAAATTATGAAACATCAAAACAAAAGGATACTCACATTCGCAGTAAATAGATTTAAAATCACAAAGAAGAGAAAATTGTTTTACTTAATCATGGTTGCAAATAACAGTGGCCCGCTAAGAAAATGGTCAATCACAATTCTTAGCATTCGAGTTTAAACTTAGGAGAGAAAGGAACTGAATAGCCCACCATGGATGCACCTACAGTTGCCGCCCACCAAGAAACATATCAATCACATTCTTAGAATTCAGATTAAAATTAACAAAGAAAGAAATGGACTTGCTAACCATGGCTTGCAACTACAGTTGCCCCGCAAGAAATAGAGTGAATAACATTCTAGCATTTTGAATTTTAAACTACGAGAGCAAAGAAAAATTGATTTACCCACCCTGGCTGCCAACTATGAGTTGCTCGCCAAGAAAAGAAAAATAGATAATCACATATTGACATCTCATATGTGAACGCAGAAAGAAATTATGAAGATCAAAAAAGGATTAATCATATTCTCAACTTTGAGATTTAAAATAAGAGAAAGAGAAGGATTTGCTAACCATGACTGAACCTAATTTACTCACCAACAAAATGGACAATCACATTCTTAGAATTCAAATTTTAAACTGAGAAGAGGGAGAAATGATTTGTCATGTGGTTTCAAGATAGTCCCAAGCTAAGAAACAAATCAATCACATTTGACATCTCATATGCGAACTCAAAAGAGAAATTGTGTAACGTCAAGAAAAACAGTTCAATCACATCTCATTATGTGAGATTTATAAATTAAAAGAGAATGGACTACTTGTTTGCCCAAAAAGACAAACCAAGAAGAGGGGGAATTGGATTTTTTTCAATTTAATGACAATTATGATTAATTAAAACTTAATCTACTCAATGCAATCTATGAATCAATTATATGCAAAGTAATATAAGCAATATATTAAAGAAAGAATCAAGCACAAGAAAGGGACACAAATAATTTTGAGGTTCGATCAAACTGGTGATCTACGTTCTCCCAAGACCTCGGCAAGATCTTCTTCCACTACTTGCAATTAAAAATTACAATGTGGGGGCTGATTTCCAAGTGCTCAGTCACTTACAAGTGGTTTTTTTGTATAAACTCCACTCAAAATCCAGTATTTACTTATAAGAGAAAAGACTTTAAAAACTCTTAAAGTATTGGCTTTGTACAGAGAAACACTCAAAACTCCCCATAAGTGTTTTTGTCTAAGCTACACCAAAACTTCCAGTGTTTTACTTACAGAGGAAACACTCAAACCTTAAGTGTTTGATTGTACAAGAGCAATACTCAAAACACTCTCACCAAGTGTTTTTGTCCAAGCTACACTCAAACTTACAAGGATATTAGGTGTATGAAGATGATACAAGGTAAAACAAAAACTCTCTTGGAAGATTAAATAAGAGTGGAATAGTTCACTTGATGAACAAGAATGGACTTGCTAACCATTGGCTACAACTATAGTTATCCCGCTAGAAATAGTCAATCTCAATTCTAACATTTTGAATTTCACACTTGAGAAGAGAACGAGAAAGGATTTGACCCCACAGTGGCTGCCAACTATAGATTGCCTCGCCAAGAAATAGATCATCACATTCTTGACATCTCATATGCGAACTAAAAAAGGGAAATATGAAACATCAACAAAAGGATTAATCAACATTCGCAACATTGAGATTAAAATTACAAGAGAAAGAGAAGGGATTTGAACAACGGTTGGCCCAACTAAGTCCTCTATAACAAAAGGGTCCCCAATTCATATTCTTAGAATCAACTTTTAAACTGAGAAGAGAGAAATGATTTGCCCCACCATGGATTGATGAACTATAATCGCTCGCAAGAAATAAATCACAAATTCTCAAATCTATATGCGAACTCAAAAAAAACTTTGATAACTCAAGAAACGGTTTATTATTTAAATACATTCTCAGCATCTAAGATTTACAATTTAAAAATAAAAAAGAATGGATTTGCTAATCAGGCTGCAACTATAGTTGCTCTGCCAAGAAAAAGAGTCAATAATATTTTATATTGGATTTTAGACAGAGAAAGAACGAGAAAGAAATTCCCACACCATGCAGCATACATTGTCCACCAAAAAAAATAGATCCAATCACATTCTAAACATTCTAATATGAAAACTCAAAAGCGAAATTATGAAACATCAAAAAAAGGATATACTCACATTCTCAGTAAATTAGATTAAACAATTAAAAGAGAAAGAAATTGGATTTATTAACCATGGCTACAACTACATTGCCCCGCTAAGAAAATGGTAATCACATTCTTAGCATTCGAGTTTTAAACTTAGAAGAGAAAGAAAAATTGGAAGGGCCCCACTTTGCTACAATTACAGTGCCCTTCACCAGAAATAGATCAATCACATTCGTAGATTTAGATAAAATTTACAGAGAAAGAAAAATGGACTTGTTAACCATGGCTTTGCCAACTACAGTTGCCCCTGCCAAAGAATCGGGGCAATCACTTCTTAGCATTAGAGTTTTAAAACTAGAAGAGAAAAGATAAATGCATTTGCCCAACTGTGGCTTGCACAAACAGTTACCGCCAAAGAAAACGATCAACAATTCTTGAAATCTCATATGCAAACTAAAATAGAAATTATGAACATAAACAAAAGGATTTAATGGTCATTTTCAAATTGAGATTTAAAATTAAAAAAGAAAGGAAGGGATTTGCTAACCATGGCTACAACTAAAGTTCATCGCCAACAAAAGGGTCATCACATTCTTAGCATTCAAATTTTGGAAACTGAGAAGAAGAGAGAGAAGATGAGTGTCACTTTGGCGCAAACTATAGTTGCCCCAGCCAAGAAACAAATCAATCACATTCTGACATTCTCATAGCGAACTAAAAAGACGAAATTATGAACATCAAAACGGATTATTAATGTAATCTCAACATTTGAAGATTTAATTAAAAGAGAATAAGAGAATGGATTTGCTAACCATGCTACACTAAAGTGCCTTCACCAACCAAAAGGGTCAATCACATTCTTAGCATTCAAATTTTAAACTGAGAAGAGAGAGAGAAATGATTTGCCCACCGTGCTGCAACTATAGTTGCCCAGCCAAGAAACAAATCAATCACATTCTTGACATTCATATGTGAAAAAAAAAAAGATAAATTATGAAACATCAACAAAGGTTATTAAGGTCATCTCAACATTTGAGATTTAAATTAAAAGAGAAAGAGAATGGATTTGCTAACCATGGCTACAACTAAAGTTCCTTCACCAAAAAAAGGGTCAATCACATCTAGCATTCAAATTTGAAACTGAGAAGAGAGAGAAATGATTTCCCCACCGTGGCTGCAATATAGTTGACCAGCCAAGAAAAGAAACAAATCAATCACATTTTTAAACATCTCATATGCGAACTCAAAAGAAGAAATTGTGTTGTAACATCAAGAACAAATTCAATCACATTCTCATTATGATGAGATTTATAATTAAAGAGAATGGACTTGCTAACCATGGCTGCAACTACAGTTGTCCCGTAAGAACGGGTCAATCAGTCATAGCATTCGAGTATTTTAAAAATGGGAAAAGAAGAAATGGATTTGCCCACCATGGCTTTGGAATATAGAGTTGTCCACCAGAAATGATGATCAGGTCATGTTCAACATATCAAGCCGGACAAAAGAGAATTTTGTCTTATCAAGAATGGGTCAATCAATTTTAAGCATCTAAGATTTTAAAACTAAAAGAGAAGAGAATGGACTGGTAACTATGGCTGCTGCAAAACTAAAGTGCCCCGCAAGAAACGGGTGAACCAAAATCTTAGCATTGAATTTTAAACTGAGAGAGAAAGAGAAAGGATTTGCCCACTTATGGCGAAACTACAGTTGCCCCGCACCAGGAAACAGACAATCACATTCTCAAAATCTCTCATATGCGAACTTAAAAGAGAAATTATATAACATCATGAAAAGGGACCAATAACATTCTCAGAAATTACAGATTTAAAATTAAAAGAGAAAAAGAATGGACTGACTAACCATGGCTGCAACTATAGTCGCCCCCGCCAAGCAAAGCAAGAAACGAAATCAATCATATTCTTAGCTCGAATTTTAATCTAATAAGGGAAATAGAAAGATTTGGCTACCGTCGTCTGCAACGAAAGTTGTCTCACCAAAAAGATCAATCACATCTTAACATCTATATATAAAACTCAAAAAAGAAATTTATAAAATCCAAGAAACGGATCAATCACAATCTTAACACTCTAAGATTTTTAAAATAAAGGAAAGAGAATGGACTAACTAACCATGGCACAGGGATGGTAATGTTAAACCATGACTTGCAACTAAATGCCCCGCCAAGAAAACGGCCACTCATATTTTAGCATTTCGAATTAAAATAAAAGGAAGGAAATAGAGAACGGATTTTTGCCTACCGTGTATGCATGGACAGTTGTCTCACAAAAAAACAGAACAATCACATTCTTAACATCTCATATACAAACTCAAAAAAAAATTTATAAACATCAGAATGGATCAATCACATTATCAACAGCTAAGATTTAAAATTAAACAGAAAAGAATGGACTTGTTAACCAGGGCTGCAAATATAGTTGCCCTGCCAAGAAAGAGGTTCAATCTATCTACATCTTGAATTTCAAATGGAGAAGAGAATGAGAAAGGTTTGCAACGTGGTGCCAACTATAGTTGCCCCGCCAAGAAACATAGCATCCATTCGTGACATCTCAGATGCGACAATAAAAAGCGAACTTATGAAAAATCAAGCAATAGGATCAATCACATTTTCAGCATTCGAAATGTAAAAATAAAAAAAGAAAAGAATGACTTGCTAACCATGGCTTGCTGCAAAAACAGTTGCCCGCCAAGAAATAAGTCAATCACATTCGTGGCCTTCGAATTTTAAAACTGAATAGAGAAAGAGAAAGAGAAAGAAATTTGCCCACCGTGGCCGTCTATAACTATAATTGTCCCACCAAGAAATAAATCATCACATTTTCAACCACATCTATATGCGAACTCACAAGAGAAAGTTATAACATCCAGAAGAAAAGGATATAAATCACATTAACAAAACATCTGAGTTTTCCAATTAATTAAAAGAGAAAGAGAATTTGAGTTAGAAACACACGGTTGCCAAACTATAGTTGCTCGCAAAGAAAATGGTGCCATCCACATTCTAGCATTCGAGTTTAAATTGAAAGAGAAAGAGAAAAAAAAAAAGAGAAGAAAAGATTTGTCCACCGTGGTGCCCAACATAGTGCCTGGCAAAAGAATAAGATTAATCACATTCTTAAACAATCTCATATTCAAAGTCAAAGAGAAATTTCAAAACATAAGATACAGGATCAATCACATTATAAGCATTGAGATTTAAATAACAGGGGAAAGGAGAATGGATTGATAACAATGGCTGCAACTATAGGTGTACTCAAGAAATAGGTATTGTCATTCTTAGCATTGAATTTTAAACTGAGAGAAGAAAGGATTTGGCCCATCGTTGCTGCAAATTTAGGTCTCCGCCAAGAAATAGTCATTCCCTTTCCTATATCTTATATGTCGAACTCAAAAGAAAAATTTAAAATGTAAGAAATGGCTCAATCACATCTCACCATCTAAGATTTAAATTACAAAAGAAAGATATGGATTCGCTAACCATGGCCTGCAACTACAGTTGCCCCACTAAGAAACGTGTGATCACTTTCTTAGGCATTCAAGTTTTAAAAACTAGAAAGTGAAGAAGAGGATTGCCCACCGTGACTGCACTATTTGGCCCGCTAGAAACAAATCATCACATTCTTAAATTTTCATATGCGAACTCAAAGAGAAATTGTGTAACATCAAGAAACTGTTCAATCACAATTCATTATATAGATTTACAATTAAAAAAGATAATGACTTGTTAATCTTGTTGCCACTAGTCATGCTAACCATGGCTACAACTATAAGTCGGCCATATCGCTCGCCCCGCCAGAACGGCCTAATCATTTCTTAGCATCGAATTTTAAAACTAAGAAGGGAAATAGAAAGTGTTTGCCTACCGTGTCTGCAACGACAGTGTCTCGCCAAAAAATAGATCAATCACATTCTTAACATCTCATATACAAACTCAAAAAGAAATTTATAAACATCAAGAAACGGATTCATCACATTCTCATGCATCTAAATTTAAAATTAAAGAGAAGAGAATGGAACTTGCAAACCTGGTAGGCGATGGTCATGCTAACCATGGCTGCAACTACAACTTGGCCTGCCACAACGGGTCAATCTCATTCTTAGGGGATGTTTTGGTACGTTTTTTGTTTTTTCTATTTTTTGTGTTTGTTTAATTTTTGTTTTGTTTTTGTTTATTTTTGTAAAACAAAACTAAAAGTATGTATGTGTTTCCACTTTTTTAAAACGTTTTAAAAACAAAAATATTTTGGTTTTACCTACTTTAAATTATTTAAAAACAAAGTGTGTGGTTGAGGCAGTGTTGGAGGAAGGAGGTGAGAAGGTGGTGGATGGTGAGGGGTGATGGAGAAGGTGGGTGGAGGTGGAGAAGAGGAGATGGTTGAGGTGTGTGTGGTGGAGGTGGAGAAGTGGTGGTGGATGAGGTAAGTGATGGTGGCCGTTGGAAGGTGGCAGCTGTGGTGGTGGAGGAGAAGGTGGCGGTGAAGGTAGCGGCAGGTGGTGTGAATGGTGAGGCAGTTTGGTGGCGAGAGGTATTGTAGAGGTGGCGGTGGAGGTGTTTTGAGGCGGTGGTGGAGTAAAGAGGGCGGTGGTGGTGGTGAGGCAATGGTGGAAGGAGGAGGTTGTGGTGGAGGTGAGGTTGGTGGTGATGTGTATTTATGGTGGAGGAGGTGGATACTACTGTAGGAGGCGGCGGTGGAGGTGGTGGTGTGGAGGTGGTGGTGGTGGGGAGGACGAGGCGCGGTGGTGGCGGTGGTGATAGGACGAGGCAGTGGTGGCGGCGGTGGTGGTGGTTGAGGTGGCGGTGGTGGCGGCGGCAGTGGTTTAGGATGAATAGGAGGCGCCGGCTGTGGAGTGATGAGGTTGTTTTGGCTTTGATGGTGATGGTTGGAGAGGCGGCAGTGGAGGAGGAGGAGGAGAAGGATGTGGTGGTGGCAGTGGGTGGGCGGTGGATGAGGTAGTGGAGGAGGAGGCGGTGGTGGTGAGGATGAGGAGTAGGAGCGTAGTAGTGGAGGTTAAAAAATTTAGATAAAAAGATTTGTACATACTTTGTAAAACAAAACAAAAACAACTTTTTCTTATTTTCACCTATTTTTCAAAAATAGTGAAAACTTTAGCCTTGTTTTCATTTATTTTTGCAACACAAACAGTTTCCGTTCCATTAATAAATTAACAAAATAACATACAAAAACAAAAATTAAACAGTTACCAATATCACCTATATTCGATTTTAAAACTGAGAAACA
>CM018914.1:14813199-14820287 GCA_009663005.1 Actinidia chinensis | reverse complement strand
AATTATTCTTTTGTGTGCTTATATTACCGATTCTAAGCCTTGATTTTGCCCCTATTTATTTTGGATCACCTGTTCAAGTCCAACACATGGCCAAATTAGCTTACCTACTATGGAATATTCTGACTAAGTCCTTCAAATATTGTCAAGCTTGACTTGAACAATGAGAAGAGAACCCCGCCCCAAACCATTAGTGAATGCATACAATGAACAGACTCTAAAAGAAGGGTTATATCTGAAAAACACAAATGGACTCCTAAATCCGAAACCCCAACAAAAACAAACCAAGAAAAATGGTGAGGAAAGTGCTTCAAAGGAAAAAGCTCCTTCTTAGGGCAATGAAATGGAAATTGGTGGTTTATATTGTTCAAGTAATGGAACTTTTGCAAAAATTGAATAAAGAAAGTCCGACAATGGCTGCAACAATGATGTGGCGTTTGGGAAAGGAAGTAAATTGAAAAGGAGGTGGTCATGACTGAGAACAGCAAAAGAACATGGAATTAGATGAAAAGCTAGAAAGAGGATGAGAATAAGAAGGAGAAAAAACAATTGAAAAGGATGAGACAATGAGGAAGAAGGTGAGAAGGTGACCAAGAAATAAAGAAAGTGAAATGCTGCGCAAGATGTTGAAGTCAGAGGAAAGGACTCGTCTGCCAAGGATCTGATGTCCCCCCCCCTCTTATTTGCAAACTGTCACAAAATAGCGCTGAGACAACGGGAAGGGCAGAAATTCCTCCAACACCATGGATATTCCTCTCATCCTAACCCACATCCCTAAACCACACTGCCTCTCCCCACATAAAATACCATCCTCTCATGTCATGTCACTTCACTCAATGTTGTATGACGTTTTGTAAGTGATTGTGGGATAGTTTTCTCTAATTTTGTTTAAATTCGGGTAGATACCTTCATTGCAACAGCAACTAATACTTTATGGTCAATCTTATCTCATGCCATTGTTCGTTGCCTAATTGCTTGTTCATTGCTTACATTTGTGTCATGCTCATAGTACTTGATAGTTTAATGGTTTTGGTGATCATCCTATTGTTTTGGTTTCATGTTTCGTCATGATTTTATAACTCCATGGCTTAATAATGTCATAACTAACTATTGTTGTGACTTGACAAAAGGGGAGAAAGCAATAATATTTGGTATCCCGAGAGGTATCTCAATAAGAGATGGTATTTATGCATGGTCTCAATAAATTAGGAAGTTTTGAATAGTGAAATGGATAATCTTTTTAATGCTCTAATGAAATTGCAATGAGAATTGGGTCTGATCAAGAGCAGGGAGAGCATTAAGTGCAAATTATAAAATAAAGGGGAGCAATATCTGGTATAGATTTCTAAATTGTTATATGCCACTAAGATAATTGTAGTTTCTAAATTTATTTGCTCATAATCGGATAAAGTTTTTTGTCATCCACCAAAGGGGGAGATTGTTGATCATTCCTTCATTTTGATAATAACAAGAACCTGTGTTAAGTAATTTATGATCTACTTAGTTGTGCAGATTTTGTTGTACTTTAATTATCCATTAGATCACAACAATTCAATGAAGAAGAATTGGATTAAGTCTGCAAAGCTGAACTTTCCTGGGCAAGAAGTGTCGACAAGTGAGTTTAAGATTCACACATGAAGACAGTAGACTTGAGTCTGGAATGAAAGTGTCGACAACATGAAATCGTAGACTTGAGTCTGGAAATGAAAGTGTCACACAACGGGTTTGAAGAGTCACACATGAGACAGTGCAAAAATTTTAAAATCTTGAAGCAAGGGTCGACACATGGGTTTTTAAGGATTCGACACAACATAGACATATGCCAAATTCTAAGAATGAATGATCAGGAGTCGACACATAATCTTATGTGCCAACATCATGTGATCAGAATGCCAAAGTTTGGAAAACTTATTATCAAGAGTCGACCCTTGGAAGTTAAGGTGTCGACACAACGAGACAGAAAGCAAGCACTGAAGAATGAAGGCTTGAAGTGTCGACACATGTTCTTGAAAGAGTCGACACATGAAACCAGTAGCCTCATATAGCGCAGAAGGTGTCCACACATGTTCTTGGAGAGTTGACACATGAAACACAGAAACCCCAAACATCGCAGAAGGTGTCGACACATAACGGCTATTTTTTGAACGCTGAAAAGTCTAAACTCGCATTTAATGAGCCCCAACTACCTCCAACGGAGCTGAAAATTCCTTACATTTCTAAGAAATTCCTTTTGTCCTAAATGTTGGCATTCATTAAGCTATTCAATCCCTATATACGCTTCATAGAGAGTTTATCTTTCACTTGTATAACCTTCATACACTTGTTATTGAGAGTTTGAGTGTTCTCATTGTATAAACAAACCTTGTAAGTTGAAGTGGGTCTTGGACAAAAACCACTTGGAAGAAACTCTGGAGAAGTTCTTGTGTAAAAGTGAGCGGAGCACTTGGTTAATTCAGCATGCCCTACTTTGTAATTGTTGATTGCATAGTAGAAGGAGACTTCGATGGAGGTCTGGGGAGACGTAGACCACAAAGTTTGTGGTTGAACTCTCGGTAAATCTTGGTGTAACTTTTTTGCCTTACTTTGAACCTTAACTTGCATTGCTATATCTTGATTGATTTACTGTTCCATTGATTAGATTATTTTAATTATAATAGTTACAAATTTTTTGAAAAACCCCAATGACAAGATGATATTCACTTTCAAAGCTATATTGAGACCAAGGGGTTTAACGCGCAACGGAAGCATCGATTACAATGAGGTATTTTCTCCGGTGTCAAGCATGCTTCCAATTCGAATTTTGCTACTTTTTAGTAGCATCAGTATGATTTGGAATTGGCTCAATTGGATGTGAAAATGGCGTTCGTCCATGGTAATTTGGAAGAAGAGATATATAAGTCTCAACCTTATAGGTTTTAGGTTCTGGTTAGGAAATTTTGTTTGGGCAAATGAGAGTCTCTTATTGATTGAAAGAGTTACCACCTAGGGGCAGTTTTGATCACTTTATGGCTTGGACAAAAGTACACAAGAGTCAATTTACTCACTGTGTGTATTTCAAAAAGTTTTCTTGATGGGTCCTTTATTTATTTACTTTATATGTCATCATATGTTAGTGGGCGTAAACGGAAGGTGGAGAGAGGTACTTCAACTCCAAGTGGAATAGGAATTTGAATGAAAGGATCTAGGAGAGGCAAAGAAATACTGGTTATGAAGATTGCAAAGGATGCGGTGAACGGCATTGTTCACCTTACACATAAAGCGTATTTTAAGAAAGTGCTTGACGATTTTGTGAGACCCTAATCCTAACGTCCGCAATTAGCTTAATTATAGTCTTTAGATACGATACTTATGCTAATTAAAGGCCGCTTAATTAACTTAGTTTAATGAATGTGAGTGGTGGTGGGATTTCATTTTTTTTTAAAAAACGTAATTAGCGGGTGATAATTAGCTTAATCCAAACTAATTACTTAGCCTAAGTGAGAGTAATTATACTGTTAGGTGCATGTTTGAAACTGTGTGGGAGTGTTTGGAGTGTTTTGGGAGTGTGGTGTGTGTAAGTGGTGGGGTTCAAATTGAAACTTACAACGTTATTGATGAAAATAAAGAGATTTCAAAATTAGAGAAAAAGGTTTAATTTTGAAAAGAAAACAAATTTGGCTTAGTCAGAGGGCACCCTCGCCGATTCCTTTCTTGTGCCTATATATTATATGTAATGATATATCTAGAGAACCAGAAAAAAGGAAAAGAAAAAACAGATAGAAAGAAAGAAAGGAGATTGAGAGAGGGAAGAAAAATTGGAGAGAAGAGAGAGCAAGTGAGAGGGAAAGAAGGAGAAAGAAATTCTATTTTAGGTAAGTTATACTCTCTTTCTTTGAATTTTTATCTTTGAATTTATTAATGAGTTATAGAAATTTGTTAGATATAATCGAAAATCTAATGTTTTATACATATTTATTATACAATACTGGTTGGTAAGAATTGATTAATAAGACTAGAGAAAGACAGAAAAGAATTACAGAAACAGAGAGCTGAATGCGCAGCTTCTGTTGGGTTCTCATGGCTGCCACAGGCTGGAAATAATCCCAGTGTGGTCAAGCATGGCCTTATGGTGTACTTAGTTAAAATTGCTCAATCGGAGGAATTTTGGGTCGTGTGGATCGTCGTTTTCTTCTATTTTTTTCAGTGTTCCAGATCGATTATAGGGTCAATTTACCTAATTATAAAGATAAAATGCGTGGTCCATGAAGTGGTGATCGGTAGAATTTCGAAGCGTGCGTTTAGGTGATACTAAAAACCCGGGGAAAATTGGTCCTGATCGCCTTGAAAATTTACTAGTTTATATTGATAGCTAGTGGAAATAAAAGTAGCGACAATGTTGAGTAGCCTATTGGTTAGGAGATCCTACATGTTAGTAGCCTAAACATTGTTTTGAAGATTTGGAGTCACATTTGTGACTTGCTAGCCATTTTGTAGACTTTGTGATGATGAGATGATCTCATTGCTTAGTCTCATCATCTCTAGTTTTGCCCTAGAATAGGCCTTATGTAATTGGTGGAAATATATATTGAATACATATTTTTCTCATTCTTTCTATTTTTTTCTACTTGGTATCAGAGCCAAAGCTATTTCTTGGTCTGCTTTTCCCATTCCTCCCGCCTCCGGCCGACCGGCTCTGCTGTCGCCGGATATTGTTGTTGGGTGTTTTATCCCCTTGTTGCTCCTGCAGCCTCTTGCTGCTGGGTGTTGGCTTGCCCCTTGGTGCTCCGTGCAACCGCCTTTTGCCCATTTGCAGCCCTTGCTGCCCCGGGCTGTCGGTTTGCGCCCTTAGCTGCCCCAGATATGGTCATTCTCACATTTTTCCTATTTCCGTAATTCACGTGTTAGGCGTTGCCACATGTGCGGGAGCGTGTTGGATTTTTTCCACACCCATATTTTGTTTCTCACGCGTTTCCCCTTTCCGTAATCCGCGTGTTTGGCATATCCGCACACGTGCGGGAGCGTGTTGATTTTTCCGCTCCTGGAGCTTCCTGCAGCCTCTTGGAGCTTTCTGCAAGCACCTTTGCTTGCCTTTTGGAGCTTCCGCCAAACCTTCTGGAGATTCCTTCCTGCTGCCGTCCTATAGCTTCTGTGGCTTCGTTCCTTACTGACTGAGTTGGTCTTCCCGCTGCTGGCTCATCTACCTTGTTCTGTGATAACAAGTCTTGCCATTATGTGACCTCTGATTCAGTACCTCCATGAGCGCACCAAAAACAAATCGACGTGGATGTTCACTTCATCGGGAGAAGAACAGTGAAAGAAAGTTCGTTGGCGAAAAATTACACTCCACACTTCTGTTCGTCCTCAGAGCAAGCAGCTGACAGGTTCACTAAACCATTGGTTCATCATTGTTAAAGACTTCTCTTAGTAAGTTGGTCTCCGTGGCTATCTTGCCCCAAGCTTTTTTGGGGAAGGGGGGGAGTGTTGGAAATTAAAAGTAGCAATACAATGTTAGGTAGCCTATTGGTAGGTAGCCTAACAATGTTAGGTAGACCTAACATTGGTGAAGATTTGGAGTCACCATTGGTGACTGATAGCCCTTTTGTAGATTTGTAATGATGATAGGCATTGCTTAGCTCATCATTCTAGATGTTCCTATAAATAGGCCTTATGTAATTGGTGTGAAATTATAATATTGATTTTACATATTTCTCTTCGTCTATTTTCTACATAGCATTTAATGCGAAACCATTGGGCGAGATTATACAGTTTTATACAGTAGTTATAGGATTGCCATTAATTATGTGAATTATTTGTGTTATAGGTGATAAAGCGGAATCATTACTATAGTTGAACGAAAGAGTGCTCAATCAATTTGTAAGCGTGGTAACAGGTTGGGATATAGAGTCTTATTCATACTAATTTACTTTTGGTCTTTTATAGTCGGTGTGATAAATAATCTATGAGGTATATTGATTGATGGTGTGATTATATTATGAGATGATTATTATCATGTTGATAATGATATTACATATGAGGTGGCAGGTGGGAAATTAAATACAGATGTTTAGTCTTATTATATTGGAATTTGATTGCCTTTGATGACATGTGGATGTGTGATTATATATACATGATTGTGAATGATATTGTTGATGATTGATTATATATAAAATGAGGGTGAATTGCATGTTGTTGCGTTGCATTGCACTGGAGAAAGGTTATGCCAATGTGGGGCCTAAACTAATGATTAACCGACGAGTGGGGGTTGATCTTAACAGGAGGTTATAAGTGGGACATCCTAAGGGTGTTAAAGTGGGACATCCTTGATAACGATGCCGTCGATTATTTGGGCCAAACGTTATCTAAACTTGCGCGCCAATGGGGTGATGCATTATGCATGACATTATTTTATTGCTAGTATTAGTCATGGCTGGATATCTTTTGGACTATGTTGTTTCTTTATCATTGTATTTATTGTTGGGATTATCATTGCTTGGATATCTATGCTGGATCGGTCTTGTTTCTATATCATTTCATATGATTTTATTATCTGTTTGTGAGCACGTTGAATTATTAGCTCACACCCACAAAGACCTTTTTGGCAGGTGAGGTTGATATAGAAGTTATCTGGTTCACTGTGGTTGCGATCCTAGACGTGGTGATCTTCTTGGTCGAGGTTGAGTCAGAGGCAGGACCGGGATAGTTCTCGCCTTTATACAGTTTTGTCTAGTTTTTACGTGGTTGTATAATGTAATTAAATTTACAAAGGGAATGTTTATATGTTAGTGTAGGATATAGTTAATATTATAGTGTTTGGTTTTAATTTCAAGTGAAAGTTTAATAATATCACGTAGTCATTTGAGTATGTGAGAGACTATCAGGAGTCGTTCGCAGGCATGGTGGCATGTGCGATCACATCCATCTAATTAGCATTAATATGTGTTTAGGTTGGGGATTGTGACAGATTTGGCATGGATGGCAACTCAAAATCGGTGAGTACAACATTGGCTCCACACTTCAAGTTGAGTGCTTCGTTGTCTCCGAGTACTTAAGAGGAACGTGATTACATAGCTCAAGTTCCTTATGCAAGCTTAGTTGGAAGTTCGATGTATGCT
>CM018914.1:14808199-14810699 GCA_009663005.1 Actinidia chinensis | reverse complement strand
CACCCCATTATTTTTTTCTCATTTCTCCCCAAACTAACAATATTTTTTTTAAATTATTATTTTTTTTAATTTATTTTTTATTTTATAGCAATGTATCTCTTTATATATGCATGTAATGTATCTCTTATTTGACGTTTATATCTTATATGTGTTTAAGTTGTAAAACTCTAACGAGTACACTAAAAATATTATGTTTTTTTTTTGACATAGTATCCGTGAACACAGATAATTATTAGTTTTTAATATTCTATATCGTGATCACGTTTGTAATAGATTTTAATTTTTGCATGTTTGGGTAACAGTTTATTGGTCTTTTAAGTTTTAATAGTTATTTGATTTTTTAGTTTTTTTTTTATTTTTAGTGAATATTTTTTTACTCGTTTAATTAAATATTTATACTTTTTTATTGCTATTGACAAGAAGAAAATTATTTTTTTGTTATTTGAATTTTTTCCGAGCCAGAAGATCGAAACAATAGTAAAATTTTAATTAAACGATAAAAAACATACTAACAAAAAAAAATTAAAAACTATTAACTTAAAAAAGAAACAAAAAAACACTAATGCTGCCTTGTGTGTTTTAACAATTCAATTTCATCCCCTCCTTATTTATCTTTGGGGTTGGGTGGGGTTGGGGTGTGGTTTAATTCAGTTAAAAACACATGAGATCCACTTTTTTGTAAACATTGTCCCTCCATTCATACTAAACAAACCTAATTTTTAGAATTGGACTAAATTTTGACTAAGACCCTAACCCCCCCTACCTTAACCAAGGTTTAAATCGGGGAACCGACCGGTCGGTTCAAACCGGTTTTGACACCGGGCAACCGGTCGCGGGAAAACGGTCCGTTTACCCACCAAAAACGTTTTGTCAAAACCCTATCAAACCCAGTCAACCCGGCGGTTGAACCGGTGAACCGGTTGGTTGAACCGTAGTTGAACCGGATTGACCGGTCAGTGAGAGGATGTTGATTTTTTTTGGTTTAATCACACTTTAGACCCTCATAATTTTAAGTATACTCACTTGACTCACAATGTTAAAATTATTGCGTCAATTAACCCCCAATTATTTTATTTTTATCTATTATAATAATATTAATTACGTCACGAGTTCAATAACGGTTTTGACCCGCACGGTTGAACGGTGACCCGTGACCGGTGCTTGTCCGGTTCAACCCGGTTTCCCCGATTTTTAAAAACATTGTCTTAGACTCTACTCGCTCCCTCTCCCTTAGGACACATAGTTTCGGGACTAGACAACCTTTGAATTATTTTACTTTTTTTTTATCTAAGAATAATACTTAAGGTTTTATTCTAGTTATCAGAATCGAACTGGTGATGGAACCGGTTAAGGATCGGGTTCAATGGTTCAGTGGTTCAACGGTTCAACCGGTTATATAATAAATAAATAATAAAATATATTTAAATAAAAATAATATTAAAAAATTTAAAGAGATTGATAAAGAGACTCTTTTTTATACAATAATTCAAACATAAGTACAAATAATAAATACGTATAAAAGAAGTACAAAAATATGTAATTATAAAAATATTCAAGATATTCTTTTTCTTCCAATTTATATTTTAAACTATACTATTGGTATTTTTATATTAAAAGAAATATAAAATTTGTCAATAATGTGCATATAAGAAATAATGTGCATTATTGGTGTTGCCTTTTATTTTTTTATTTTTTTCTTCCTATACTTTTTTGTTTTTATATTTATTTTTTTATTTTTTTTTTATCTTTATATTAGATTATTTTTTATAATACGTATCTCGATTATTAATTATTAATATAATAAATATTTAAAGATTAGTGATTTTTACATTTTTTTTAATTGCACTCACATTTTTTATTTTATTAAAACATAAAGTTTAAAAAATTACTAACTACATTTAAAATACCCAAAATCAAAACCAAAAAAACCCAAAAATTGAAAAAATTAAAAACCATTTAGGCCCCTAAATATTTATGTTTTTTAAAAATATTTGTTTTTTTTTTTTACTTTTCAAAAATCGGCCGGTTCACTAAATACCGGCCGGGGGTTCACTGGTTTTTCAAAATACCGGCCGGTTCGGCCGTTTTCAAATCCGGTTCATATGCATTTCGGTCATTTTAATTTAAACCGTCCCGACACTGTCGGTTCCTGGTTCAAACCGGTGAACCGGCCGGTTCAGTTCGGTTTTATAACTATGTTATCTCATTTTAACCAAACATAGCATATAGGACTACGTTTAATCCCATATCTTATCCCCAGATATGTGAGCCACACACTATTAGTTAATCTCATAGTATTAATTAATTCATTTTTATTCAATCACTTGAATCAAACACATCCTTCAATTAATAGTTCTATGCGATTAGATTAATCATATCAATTCCATGAGATTTTCTAATTCTACATTTTTTAATATTAGCAGTCCATTGTATTATTGTTTCATTATTAATTTTTGTACGAAGTGGGCCCCACAACTTTCAAATTTTTGAAATACATTTT
>CM018914.1:14773199-14775699 GCA_009663005.1 Actinidia chinensis | reverse complement strand
TTCCCCCTCACATCTCTTTGTTTCCCTTGAAAATTCTCAAGATTCCTCCCTTAGCTGCAATGCTGGGCAACCCATTGATCTAGCATTCCGATGGAAGTCAATTTTTTCGTAGTTTGGGACATGCCGTACCTCGTCACGTCACAGACCTCCCGTCTGTCTGCGGACCGAGACTGTTCCCTTGCCCAACACTTTGTTCGTCGTGTGTGTTCGTCCATCCGTAACAAGTCCCTCCATGCTGCGTATGTAGAACATCTTCCTGTCTCTACAGAAATGATAGGCACTTCCTGATCCAATACCCAGTCTGATTCTCATCTGCCGATGATACTAGGAACGCATAATTATCTGATCTGTCACACTGATGCCGATCTTATGCTTTCTCTGAAGACTGCTATGTTTTTTTATACTTTGGGCAATTCCTCCTGATATGCCCCTCTTGGTGCACAGACAAAACACTTAAACTGCGACCTTCTTGATTGTGACCTCGGCCGTCCTCTCGCCATTATTCCTGTGGTGACCGACCTCTTTCCCTGCTTCCGTATGAGATTAGGGCCTGCGACTCACTTCGCTCTGTCATGCCCATCTCTTTCTTCGCGTGGCTCTTCGTTGAATAGGGCACCTTGCCTGTACTCATAGTCAACTTCCCATCCTGCGCGGATTGCTGAAGAACCCAATGTCTCCCAACTCTCTGGTAAGAACTCAGAAGTAGTAGAGCCTGCATTTCATCGTCAAAATGGGTCCTATACTGCCCAACGGGTTTAGCCCAATTCTGGAACTCCTCTGTATGTTTCCGCACAGTCCCTCTCTGAAGTTTCGATTCACAAGCTCCTCATCAAATGCCTTGTTCCGAGATGTCCCTTCGCCTGGTACATCTTCTCTAATTTGGTCCTAGTCGTAAGCACTCCGTCCTCTTGTTGCTACAATGGTGGAACACTCGTGTCTAATGCACTGTCTGAATTAGCCCGTCGTTTTTCCTGTTCATCTTTGTCCATTCCTCATCCTTCTCTCTGTATGTTTTTCTCTCCTTGATTCCTCCAAAGGATCATGCAAATCTTTACAATATAGGATGTCTTCATCCTCGGTTTCTATAGGGCGTAATTTTGTAGCTGAAAGCAAATCTAGCTCCCAAATTATTCTCCTCATCTTACTTCTCACAAATAGAACAAAATATCAGAAACCGACCCCGCGGATGATCCAGAATGCTGAGAAAACTCAAAAGGGCTGTTCCGTCGAAATTAGACTTTTTTCGGGACCCAAATTGAATAAATTAAAACTTCAGGGACTAAATTGCAATTTTCCAAATTCAGGGTCCATCTGTAATTAACAAAAAGTCCGGGGAAAAAGTTCAATTTTTCGGTTGACTGGTAACGGTCACGGAGGGTCAACGTTTGGGTTGCTGGTCAACGGCTCAGTCCAACTCGCGATCGGCGGCGGCTTAGCGCGGCGCGCGTGTCCGTGCACGCGAGGCTCCGGGTGATCGGCTCACGCGCGGATCAGCTGGGTCGCGTGAGGCTGGGAGTGGCTGGGCGCGTGGGGCGCGTGCCTTCGCGTTGCCGCCACTCGCCTGTCGCGTGCGGGCGCGTGCTGGTCGTGCTGCGAGTGGCGTCACTCCCGGCGCGTGGGCTCGTGACTGCGCTTTGTGGGAGGCGCGTGGCGGGTGCTCGGGACCCGTTCTGTCGGCACGTGCGGGTGCATGGATCACTTTTTCGGGCGGGCGTGGGGGCCGTGCGCGTTAATTCCAGTCGTCTCTACCTCTGGCGGCGCGTGGGGCGCGTGGATCTGACGCGCCTAACCTTCAACGGGCGTGAGGGCTCGTTGAACTCCGATTGGAATCCGTTTTTTGCTGAAGTTTCGTATCGAAGAGACGAATCTCGTGGTATGCTCAAACGCCGGTTGAGCCCTTTGATTTGCTCAGAATTCGAAAGTTTTACTCAGGTGGCACTCCGGTGACTCTCCGGTTACTCGAACTTGGCTCTGATACCAATTGTTGTGCCCACAAAACGAGTACCAGTCACTCTGCAACAAAACCACACAATAAGACAAGATTTACGTAGTTCGGCCAACAACCGCCTACGTCCAAGGAGAGGATTGATAATTACTATCTCAGAATGAATTACAATGAATACCAAAGGAAGATCACACTCAACTCACTCAGTCATCTATCTCTCTCAATCTCTCAGATGCTCTCTTCTCTCACAGCCTCTATGTACCTATAAAGAATTCTCTAAATGCCCTCTTCTCTTCTCACACAAACCATCTCTATTTAAGGCCACAGGCCAGAAAGATGAGCTCATGGCTGAGCTTAGTCAGGCCTCCATTGTTGACATGGAGGAGGGAGGGAGCGTCTCTTCTTTCGGCTCTGTCGGCACTCTCTGACAGAACTGTCAGAGCCTCTCTTCCTTCCATCTTCTTCTGCTCTGTCTCTCTTTCTTTTTTTTCCCATTTCATCTTATCCTAGAAGAATTGGGTTATGGGCTTGGGCTGGGTATCATTGGGCTTCATG
>CM018914.1:14748199-14750699 GCA_009663005.1 Actinidia chinensis | reverse complement strand
GGGAAAAGGGTTGTCATCGGACCTGAGGGCAAGCCCAGAAGAAGAAGGCGACCTCGTGGCAAAGCGCGACCACTTTAGCCACTGCTTATCCTCGTCCTAGGGGAAGGTTCCTGGAATCTCGGCACTGTCCTTGGGCCCCACGGCTTCTATGTTGGGACAGCCCGTCGGTGACCGAAGAGTTACTGCGGCGGGTGATTCCCCCAGCCGACAAGGAGAAAGAAGGTGGAGAAGCTCACCTGGATCCAAACGGCGGACGAAACTCTCAACGTGATCGGTCAGGTAGGACTTTTGGGGGGCTTTCAATTGTTCTTCGATTGTAATTAACTCTGGTTGCCTAAAAAAAAGTTTCCTTTTATAGCAGGCGTTGGCTTGGTTCGTCTTTGGCCGTCCGTGGCAGGGAGGCTGGGAAGCAGGATCTCTTAAGAGGGGCGAGCTGCTTCCATGGAAATTGAAATAATTGCTAGCCTCAGAAGGTTTTGCGGCGACTGGAACAACCAATTGGCTGAATCCCGTGCTTGTGAGCAACAGGCCAAATGACGAGCTTGTCAAGGCGAAAGATGCGATCGAATTCGCTGTCCGGAAAAAGTTCGAGGAGGGAGGGAGCGCAAGGAGTAAGAGAAGAGTGTTGCGTGAACGAGCTGAGGAAAAAGATCTAAATAAATCCAGGAATTTGCGTGGAGGAGTTCAAATCCTCGTCGGAGTTCATGGTGGCAGTTAAAGATTCGCCTCCAAATACTTTGGGGAGGGGTTAACTTCTGCAAGGTGCCAACTTCGCCGACATCATCCCGACTTGCCACGATTTGAAGGCACTATGGTTAATCAATGACCGCTGGTGGGAGCAAGGCCGATGATGAGAGGAATGACAAGGAAAAATGGGCGAGAGGAGAGAACGAGGGGGTAATTAAAGAACAATGCCCCGAGGTGAGGTGTAAATTTTTTTTTTTTTGAGATTAAATTTTATCCACTTGAATGAAAAAAATATGTTCCCTGTTTTCTGTTGAAATTTGGTTAATGGTGATCATGAGCTGAATCGGCGATCTCATTGTTTTATCTCTCAAAACTGAAACAATATTGGCGACTTCAATAATTTGGCGACCAGGATTACTGTCATTTGTTTTGATTGGCGATGCTCATTTATTTAATCGGCGATCTCAATATGGCGACCATCAATAGCGGCGATCAGGGGTGGCATCCTTAATGGATTGGCGACCGTAATACTGGCTACATCAATATTTTGTATAAACGACGAGGGGAATAAACCATAGGCGAATAGTGGACAATTTCCAATATTAAAATCACAATCACAATTAATTATTGGGGCGGTGAATGGAGGTTTCATGGCTTTGTCATTTTATGATAGTATTTCTTCAAAATGTTCGGGCATCAGGGATTGTAAACGTGTTTTTCGAGCGGGTCTTCTAACCAGTAAGTTCCCGGTCTGAGATCTTGACGACTTTGTAAGGACCTTCCCAGTGGGTCGAAGCTTCCCCGCATTTGGTTTTGTAGTTGATAGGGTCACCTCCGCAAGACCAGGTCGCCAGAGGAACGAGCGGTGTTGACCCTTTGATGTAGATTTGCGGATTGGACCTTTGTAAGCTGCTTGGGTAGTTCAGCATTCTCTCTTCTCTCATCGAGGAGATCCAGGTTGGAGCCTGAGCTCGGCATCATTGATTTCTTTGTCGAAATTCGAAGTCTGAAGCTGGGCATACCGATTCTACTGGTATGATCGATTCAATTCCGAAGACCCATGGAGTATAGAGTTTAACCCGTAGGGAATTGGCTAGTAGTATAAAAGCCCAAAGTACGCTGGCAGTCTTTCGCCCATTCGCTTTCGACCCTTCTACCTCGCCTTCAAATTCTGGAGGATGGTACGATTGGTTACGTCAACTTTGCCCGAGTTAGCATAGAGACTGACCGGACGATGAGAAATGATGCGGAGATGGCGAGATATGAGCAAAATAATTAAACTTGTCGTGTCGAACTGCCTTGCGTTGTCCGAGCTGATAACATTGGGGAATCCGAATATGCAAACAAGGTGCTTCCATACGAATCCCGGGTTTCTTCTCAGTAATCTGGCGAGAGGATGAGCTTCTAATCCATTTAGTAAAGGAGTCTATGGGACAATCAAAAACTTCCTTTGCAAGGGAGCTTGTGGTATAGGGGACACGGTTTTATGTCTATTCTTTTTTACCAATTGGGAGAATGGCCAGGGGCTGACATCTGGTACCATCTCGTGGGAGGGATACGGCTGACGGGGGGGGGGCAAAACGCAAACCTCTGACACTTGTGATCTTCTTATCTAGTGACCGCATCTCGTTCTTTGGTTCGGCCAAAAATATTCTGGGCGAATGGTTTTCCTCGCCAATGACCTCCCAGATCCAGAGTGTGATTCCCGAAAGTGCCTTCGTGTTGTATTCTCGTTAAAACGTATTCTGCCTCTTTAGTCGGGAGACATTTCAAAAGTGGTTCTGAAAAAGAAGAAAAAAAGACTTTTTGTATA
>CM018914.1:14683199-14685699 GCA_009663005.1 Actinidia chinensis | reverse complement strand
ACATATGAGATCCAAAGAATATAGAGGCAGTAAATTATAAATGGGGACAGCAACCAAAGAATGTCAGAAGTTAGAAGTGTATGGGTTTTGGAGGTTACTATCGGAGATTTATACAGGGTTTTCTTCTATTGTTGTTCCATTGACGCGGTTTGACTCACAAGGATGTCAAGTTTTGAGTGGACAGACGACTGTGATATAGTTCAGGAGTTGAAGATTAAGCTAACTACGCACCAGTGGTGACTATTTTCTTATAGGAAAGGGAGACTTTGTGAGTAGATAGTGATGCTCACACAGGGATTAAGATTGGTTTGATGCAACAAGACAGGTGTTGATATGGTCAAGAAGTTGAAGCCACATTCCAAGGAAATACCCTATACATGATTTAGAATTGGATGTTGTGGTGTTGCCTTGAAGTGATGGAGGCATTATTTGTATGGAGAGTTTTTGAGTGATACAGATCATCAAAGCTTGAAGTACTGTTTAAAAGAGGACGGAATACTAGACAGAGGAGAATGGATGAGTTGATTAAAGACTATGAATGGTGATTCATTATCTTTGGAAGAGCCAAAGAGAGCAATGTGGTAGCTGATTACTTGAGTAGGAAGGGAAGTCTGCAGGAAGTCTAGCTTGATCAGATGTTTTGTAATAATTTACTTGGAGAGTGGAGTTTGAGCAAAAGAAGATGGGGATTATGGTTAGTAGCACACTTGCAAAGTAAAACCTTTATACTTGATAGTATTCAAGATTGCAGATGCAAGATGATCAATTGAAAAAGATTGGACAAAAAGTGGCTGGACAAAAGTAAGTATTGAGGTATCTATACTGATTGATGGAACCTGATGTTTAGAATCGATTTTTGTATTCCCAATGAGATAAAGTTGCAGAATGACATTCATAGAGAGAGCAAATCAATCAATTGTATGCCATGCATCCAAGAAAGTACAAAAGATGTATAAGATCTAACGTGAAATGTATTGGTGGCCAGATATGAAGAAGGACATTGCCGAATTTGTGGCAAGGTGTCTAACTTGTCAACAGGTGAAAAGTGAGCATCAGAGGACCCCGCAGGTTTGGTTGCAGACTCTTTAATACCGCATGGACAATGGAACATATAACTATGATTTTGTGGTGGGGACTTCTAAAACTGCTAATGATTTTGATTATATTTGGGTGATGTTGTTAGATTGACTAAATCAGCCTCAGTTCTTTCGGGTGAAGGTAACTTAGTTCACTTGATAGAATGCAAAAGTTGTATTGTGAAGAAATTGTAAGATTGCATGGAGCACCAGTATTTATTATATTAGACAGGATCCAAGATTACATTCCAGATTTTGGCCAAGTCCTTCAAACAAGTTTAGGGTTACAACCATTAAAATTCAGACGGCATTTCATCCTCAAATAGAAGGACAATTGATAGGACTATGCAGGACATTGGAAGCCATGTTAAGGGCCTGTATGCTGGACTTCAAGGTAAAATGGAATGATTACATTTCTTTGATGGAAGGGCATTATAACAACAGTTATCGCTAGTATTGGGTATGGCACCATTTGAAGATGTATGGTTGAAAATGTAAACTCCGGTTTGTACTGGACTGAAGTGGGTTGAAAGACAGTTGTTAGGTTCAAAAGATAATTCAGGATACAAAAGAGAAGATTTAAAAATAGTCCATGAACATTTGAAAGTTGCACAGAGTAGACAAAAGAGTTTGCCTGATAAATCGCAATGGAAGCTCGAATTCCAGGTTGGGAGATCAAGTGTTTTTGAAAAGTTGCTCCATGGAAAAGTGTTATTGAGATTTGGGAGGAGAGGCAAATTGAATCCAAGATACATTGGTCCCCATATGCCATCATAATGGAGAGAGTTGGTCCTGCAGAAGCTATAGATTGAGTACGTTACCATCAGAGGATGTTCTAAACTACATAATGTCTTTCATGCATCTATGTTGAGGAAGTACATAGTGCAGATCCTCACAGTATTGGTGCAACAACCAATTGAGTTAGAGGATGACTTGAGTTATGTAGAGGAACCAGTTCAAATCCTAGACCAAAGAGGAGCAAGTCTACCGGAACAAGGTGATACCATTGGGAAAGTCTTTGGGGGAGCCAAAGAGTAGAGGAGGCGGGGACTACATGGAGAGTGGGGAGCGTTTTATGCGGGGGGCCAATTCCATATTTATTTTCAGGTGAGAATTTCGGGACCGAAATTCTTTTAAGGGCGGGGAGAATGGTGAGGCCCTAAACCTTAATCTCTTAAGTAGTTTAGTTTCATCGATATAAGGTGATTATGTTAATTAGTGTAGTTTAATAAGGTGAGTCATATGGTAGGAGTCGTGTGGGGGTTATAAAATGTTATTTAATTACATTATGAGGGCAAAAGTAAATATGTAACTTTGTTTGGAGGTTTTAAATGAAAGGTCAAAACGGGTGTTAGGATTAAATTAAAAAGTATATGAAAATATTGTAATTACTTAAACAATTAGAGGGGTGGTTGAAGGTCATT
>CM018914.1:14653199-14655699 GCA_009663005.1 Actinidia chinensis | reverse complement strand
ATAGAATATAATACAAAGTGGGAGGGGTAAAGTGTAATTTAAAAAAAAAAATTAATCTCCAGTGGGTTGCGGCGCCCGACAAAGCCAAAAAAAAAAAAAAAAGAAAAAAAAAAAAAAAAAAAAAAAAAAAAAACAAAAAAAAAAAAAAAAAAAAAAACAAAAAAAAAACATAAAAAAGAAAAATACTTAAAAAAATAAAATAATAATATGTATTATACACATACTTTATAAAAAATCTATAAATATAGTAGGTAGGAGGAAGAATCGGATGAAGGGAAGGAAGAAAGAAAGAGAGAAGAGAGATGAGAGAAAGAAATGAGAGAAATTATATGGTGCGTGTGGGCAGTTATAATCATAATGACCCACTAGGATATGAGAACAAACGGTGAGATGATGTCGATTGAGATGAAATTTCAGTATGATGTTCATGGATGACAAGATCTTCATATTGAGGGTTTATTGTCGTTTCAATTTGATTGTAAGTACACACTACTCTTTAAGGTAGTGTAAGTAACCTTAATTTCTCACAATAGAGTAATTATTCTTTTATACTACTATATATGCAATTTTGCATGATATTATGTTATGATATGCAAATCAAAAATCCATGGCTTAGATATAAATATTTTGAAATGATTTTGTTGGTAGATGTTCTATGTAACACATATTTCTTACCTTCAAGAAGGTATTCGGCGACGGCCGGCCATCTCGACTCAAGGAGTTGTTGTGAAATATGTATAAACCGACTAAGGACGGGAATGCGTCATAGTTTCATAATGTATATTTTAAGAATTATGTGACTCGGATATTAGTCAAAATACAAGGACAAGCATGATTTTTGAACAAGTTATTGCGAAAGATTAAATGTTTTGACTTTTCCACACTATGTATGTTCTATGCATCTACCATTGGTATTTTTATTTGTTGAGATGTATGATACAAACCGATGTTAGAGATTATGGTTATACGCTAAGCCAAGGTTGCTTAGGAAATTATTTTTGACAATATTTCAGGTGATAAAGGAAAAGCAAGTGGAGCAGTAAGCATATTAGAACCATGTTATGTAATAAGAATAGGAATTTATGTAGAGTATAGTCCGGACTATGAAAGTCGGATGGTTTTAAATATGTCATGTATTTAAATAGTATGAATGTTACAGACAGGTACAGTCATCTCTACCGTCATGGGCAAGTATGTCAAATGAATGAATTTAATATTGAGTTTATTATTCCAAAAATAAATTTAATGTTTCGCTTTCCGCACATGAAAAGCTTTTTAAAAAAAAAAACAAAAAACAAAAAGTTTTAAAAAAAAAAATTTTTACGACAGGAAAGGAAAATCAAAGTAACGCGCTCGATGATGCCGCGTGGACCAAGTGGGCGTCGGGCGGGTCGTTACATCAGGGTCGACCACATTCCCGCAGATTCGATTCAGTGCGCTAGTAATTAAGTAAATTAGCCATAACTTTTCGATACTTGGAATCTTTGAGCCCCGTTATTGCGTTGGGAAACAGACTCCGGGCTAAAATTTAGGAATAAATAAATTCATGATTGGATGTGAAGTATGAGATAATTGAATTTAAAATTGCTGCAGGAATTCCCCAAAAACAGAGCATCGACTTTTTGATCATAACTCTTCAATAGTTCGAGTTTGATTATTGAATTTAGTCTCATTGGAAAGCTTACTTAAGATATGAAGATAGAACTCATATTTTTCCATATTTGGATCTTATAACTCAAGATTATTGGCATTAAAATCGGATGTTGTAATTTCTCACAAAATTTCTTTAGTTTCTGACATTGGGTGCTGATACTGGTGCTTTGTCGACACCTCTTTTCGCAGAATTTTAATTTTGCCTAACTGACACTTGGTTGGCTGTGTGATGGTGTCGACACTTCTCTTTACAGAATTTGATTTGCTACTAACATTATTGGTGCTGATGTGAAGTTGTCGACACTTCTTTTGTCAAACTTTTTGTTTTGGATACTGAATCTAGGTGTCGACAACTTCATGTTTCAGTTCCCTGTGTCGACACTGGTTTTCCCGAATTGAATCTTTATTCACTCTCAGGTGTCAACAACTTCTTTAAACTAGGTGGCGACACGTCTTCAAATAAGGGTTGTCGACATTTCTTCCCAAAAAAATTCAATCTTTGCAAAACTTATTAATTCTTTTTCAATATCTTCAAGCTCTTACATAGATCCTCCAACTAAGGTTTCTAAGACTTGAAAATACCCTTGTTCTTTCAAGGCAAGTTGATATTCAAGATACTTTCAATTTTATCGAGATCGATTCCAACACTTTGATTCCTCTTACGATTTTTTCCATCAATGTAGGCTTCCTCCATGATCTAAGATTTCTTATGTATTCAATAAAAGAATTTAAGTCATGATTCTTAGTGATGAATAAACATAATATGTTCTGCACACAAAAGTAGAATCATTAGACATTAACATAATGTTGTGTTATCATCAAATCAAAGGATTGAATCAAAATCTCC
>CM018914.1:14640699-14645699 GCA_009663005.1 Actinidia chinensis | reverse complement strand
AAGAACTTACAACCATGTAATTGTAGAAAAGTAGACAAAAATACAAGCTTCAAGCTTCAAGCTTCAATAATTATTCTTCTTCTAACTCTCTTTTTTTGGATCTTTAAATAAATATATTGATCAAAGAAGGAATGTACAAAAACTCAGGGCATGCTCTAGAGAAGACCAAGAGGCCAAAGGCTTGAGCAATCTAAAATCAAAAACTGCCTACTCTTTAAACCAAGGCCCATACTTTTTGACCTCTAATAAGAAAGCATACAGACAAAAGAGAAGCTAAACGTGCAGTACATTATAACAAGAATACATTTCCGTTATAGATCCCGGATATTTGAAAAATTCCCATGAATGCCCCTGTATATTTGTAACTTGATGTCCCTTATGATGTCAGACGTGTGAGGAACTTTCCCTTCAAAGATCCTAAGATTTCTGGCTTTCCAGATACAATAAATGGTAGCTGCAAATCCCAGCTTCTTCGCGACTACTTGGACACCTGTGCTTTTGGCTTCTTTTGTAATCCATTTAGCTGCCGCTTTGTGGATTGTTTAAGAAGGCTTGGAAAAGCCAACCAACCCCATCCCTGATTCTGCCCATATCATTGGCTGTTATGCAATGAAAAAAAGATGACTACAAAAAGCTCTAACTGGGTCTCCGCATATATGCACGAAGTGTCTTCTATTGAATCTTCATCCTTTCTCTTGTCAGAAGTCTCTCTTTCATGCTGAGCCATAAGATGAATGAATGTTTCGGCATTATAGAGTGATGCCAAATAACTTTTGTCCAGTTGATTTTTGGCCCTTTAAGTTGGAAGAACTCATAGCAAGCTTTGACGTTGAATTTTCTTGACTCTGTCCATTTGTTCAATTTGTCCAGGGCTAATGGATTGGACCCTTTTATCATTACAAACTTGTCTCTGATTATGGCCAGTTGCTGTATCATCTGGGAGTCTTATTTGGTCGCAGCGTACTCTCAAAAAGAAGGGCTTTTGATGTATATTTGGTTCACCCATTTTACCCATAAAGAATCTTTCTTAGATTGAAGATTCCACATGGATTTGAACAGCAAAGCCAGGTTCCAAGCTTGTAGATCGATAAAGTCTAAGCCTCTTTCTTGCTTGGGACAGTAGATATTAATCCATGCTACTAGCGGCTTTTTGGAACTTGTTGTTTTCCCACCCCATAGGAAGTTTCTGCATAAGGATATAACTTTGTTCCTTACTCCCGTTGGGATGGGGAGGATTGAAAGCCATAAACATTCTACTCCCTAAATGACTGATCTAATTAACTCGCAGCATATGAAAGGTTAGCACCTGCCCAAGCACTAATATAGTCAGAGATTCTGGATAATAAAGGGTTGAACTGCACGATCTTGAGTCTAGATGCTGTAATCGGAATGCCTAAATACCGAAAAGGGAATGTGCCCATATTGAACCCTGTAATGGCTTTGATTTCTTCCATATCTACTCTATTGATGCCAGCCATAAATACATTAGATTTGATCTTGTTGATACTCAACCCAGAGTATTCCCTAAATTTTTCCAGACACTCAATGCTCTATCTCACTGATGTGATATCTCCTCTAGAAAACAGAATCAAATCATCAGCGAAAGCAAGGTGGATGATATTCAAATCTGCACATTTGGGATGGTGATTAAAATTTGGATTTCCTTTTAAACATCCCAATTTCCTGATAGGAATTCCAGACATATCGTTAAAAGGAAAGGTGACAATGGATCTCCTTGCCGTAAGCCTTGTTGCCCCTTAAAGAAGCCATGCAAGGTTCCATTTAAGGATATGGAATAGGTTGTGGTTGATACGCATTGCATGATCCACTTAACAAACATAGCTAGGGAAACCCATTTCCGAGAGCAAGTCTTCCAGGAAGTCTCGATTAATTGTATCATATGCTTTCCGAATGTCAATTTTCATTATGCAGCGAGGAGAAATTATGTTCCTGCAATAATTTCTTAGAAGCTCCTGGACCAAATATATATTTTCTGTGATGCTGCGCTTAGTAACAAAGGCCAACTGAGTAGGATCGATCAACTCCTCCAAAATGGGAGAGAGCCTCGAGGCAAAGATTTTGGAAGTTATCTTATAAATGACGTTGCAGCATGCAATGGGTCTGAAATCTTAAACTTTTGAGGCGTTCCCAAACTTGGGGACTAAAACAATAGTTGTACGATTGATTTGTTTGAGAATCTTCCCAGTCCAGTTCTAAAAAATTCCTTCACCGCTGCATAAACATCTGCACCAAATATGCTCCATGATTTTTTAAAGAAAGGTAGTAAAACCATCTGGTCCAGAAAATTTGTCATCTCTAATACCAAAAAGAGTTGTCTTGATTTCCCCATCCAGGGCTGGCTGAGTGAGAAGCAGACCCTGCTCTTCTTGAACCAACGGACCCTCTACAAGCACTTCTCTTTCCTTCCTTGGACACTTAGATTTTTTCCCAATAGGTTCATGTAATAATCAACTAATAAAGACCTGACCTAGTGTTGGGAAGTGGTGGTAGCCCCATCTGCCTTGATTACGGATATAATTTGATTATTTGCTTTGTTGCTCTTGATTAGGTCATGAACGAATTTGGTTCCTTTGTCACTATTTTTCAGATACTTAGCTTTGGTTAACTAGAACAAAAACTTAGATCTGCCTCAGCCAGCTTGATGGCTTTCACCCTAAGATTTGGGATTGAACTTTGAAGGTTGATGTCCCAAGGATTATCATACAGATTCTATTGGGCCTGAATAAGCTCAGCTTTCACAGCCTCTACTCGGGCAAGGATGTGAGATAAGTTTTGTCTATATAAGGTCTTTAAAGGATCTTTCAGGGTCTTGAGCTTCCTGTATAATCTATACATGGCTGTGCCTTCAACTCGCATGCCCCAACTGTTGCTAACCAGATCCAAAACACTCTCATTTTGAACCCACATGTTAAAGAATTTAAAAGAACTGGCCCCTCGATCAAGTTCTCCAAAAAGGGACACAACACAAGGCGAGTGGTCTGAATGCTTCCTTGTGAGCAGAATGTTTGCCTGGGCATTCAGACCATCTTAGATCCATCTAGTATTAACTGTGGCTCTATCCAGCTTGCTCCAAACTGAATTATTAGACCACGTGTAGAAAACTCCAATGGATCTCAAGTCTGGGATTCGCATATCATAACAGCAATTCCTAAAGTCCCTAGTATCATATGTCCTAACTAGAAGGCCATTGGCCTTTTCCTCTCCACTAAGAACATTATTAAAGTCCCTTAAAAGAAGCCAAGGAAGCTCGAGAGAAGTATTAAAATTGTACATATTTTTTCAAAAAGGGCCTTCTCCCCATAATGGTATTTAAAGCATAAATAAAACTGATAGCAAATTTAACGAGAAATGACTTATAGGAAGCCACACAATGTATAGCCTACTTGGAGTTTTCTATAATATCCATATCCACTTTGTCTCCTTGCCAAATTATCAAGATTCGGCCATTTGGGTTGTGTTGGAAATTTTCTACAACTTTCCAACGTCTGAATTTCCTGCTGTTGAATCCTTTTAAGCTATGCTGGTCAAACTTAGTTTCAAGAATTTCCATAATTGAAATTTTGTTTTTCTTCACGTGCTTCAAGATGACATTCTGCTTTAAAGGCCTATTAAGGCCTCTAATGTTCCAAAAGAAAACTATCATTATTGACTATGAGTGGAGGAGTCACCCCCCATATCCGCACAAAATTCAGCAATGTTTACTGCTCTGCCCTTCTTCTCTGCATGCTTATTGTCTTTTTTCCTCCTCTCTTCTACTTTCTCCACCCTTTTAGCCCCATAGTCCCCGGGGGAGGGGGGGAAATAGCTAAGGATTGAGCCCTCTCTTGAATTTTTGTTGCTTGAGTAGCAGCACTGAGTTTCTTACCAATTTGGGTTGCTTTCGTTTTGTGTTCAGCTACTGAAGAACTTTTGTGTTCAGCTGCTGAAGAACTTACATTTGAGCCTTTCAAATTTGTTGCAACTTAAGATTCATATCCTCATTGGCAATTTGCTTTACCTGATGGAAATAGACATTTCTACCCAAGTAAATCCCCTATTGCTTATTGGCTTTCTGAGCTTGAATTGCGTTGACCTTTGAGCTTGTACTGAAGAACTTTTTGACCCCATAATCTGAGTTGATCCCTCCTTTGCCTCTGGAATTCTCTCTAAGATTCTGAACTTGTTTGCTAAGATTGGCTCTGAAATCTTATTTGGATTATCATTGTCTTTGGTGCCCTTGCTTGCTTGCTGGATCTATGTGGATTTCTTGTTGGACTTAGATTTTGTCACACATTCAGACTATGCCCCTTTTTCCTTTACTGCCCTAGAGGCAACAACTTGGCTATCAATGGAATTGGAAAATTCAGTTTGAGTGGTTTTTTTCTTATTCTTGGCATAGCAGGCAGCCTCAATGTGTCTCACTATTTTGCAATGAGGGCAAAATTTAGGCAAGATTTCATAGAAAATTGCCTGCTCAAATACAACCCCATTTGGTAACTTTATCATTACAGAATGGTCTAGGTCGTGGGCCAAATTTACTTTAACTAAACATCTGGTAGATGTCACTCTTTCTCTCTTAGCAGTTAGCTTATCTATATGAAAGGGCTTTCCGACTTGTGAACAGATTTTCCCCAAAATATTTTTGTTCCATAGCTCCAAAGGGAGGTTCCTAAGTTGTATCCATATAGGGCAACAACTTATTGCCCCATTTTCAAATCTGAAAAACTGAGGCATGGTTTTCAACAATAGGGGCTTTCCATAGATGATGTATGGAGCATTCTCTAATACCTTCCTTTGTGGTTCTGAGGACTTGAATTGGAAAATGATCCATCCACTGCCATGGCGATGAACGAAAATCGGGACCTTCCAAGTTTTCACGATTTGGTTGAGGGCTTGTCTTCCTGGGAACCTCCCACCAAAGTATCCTACTAAGCAGCTTTGCCAGGACGAATCAAAGTCCTGCACTTGCTCATCCTCTATTTCTAGAATCCCATCTATCT
>CM018914.1:14590699-14595699 GCA_009663005.1 Actinidia chinensis | reverse complement strand
GACAACAGACCAACTTCGGGCGATATACAATGATCCACGGAGGTTTCCGGATCGGGAGCTATTCACTTTTATCTAGGAAAAAGTATGCCATAAGTTCCCTTAGACCGGTCGAAGAGGATCTACATCTCTCCTCCATCATATGTGGCGACCAAACACCCATCACCTCAGCAATGACGATTGAAAGAGGCTTACAACTACCCCACGACGAAGCTTGGTTTCTCGGGCCCGTCATCGCCATTTCAATGCCAAAGGATTTAATCGACAACGGGAGCTCAGTCGGAATCTTATTCATCTCGCTTCGAAAATCAAAATTGGGCTAGACAAGTTGCAACCCTTTTCCATACCCCACTGATGGGGATAGGCCGAAATTAAGGCGATCAAAAAGTACCAGGCAATTCTTCATTTCATCCATGAATGTCAGACCTCTTCAAATTTGTTCGCCCAATAGCAATCACAGTAACGTGGAGCGAGACATAGAGGTATGAGAGATGAGGTGGAACAACGTACCTGGCAGATCCCAGAGAAACCCAATAACACTAAGCTCTTGAAGAAATCGTCCCTATCTCATACATCCAGAATATCCGACATCGCCTATCATGATCGCACTGAACTTACCGATGATGCTTCGTTTACCTTAATAAACTTCTTGAAAAAGAACTCTGACGTATTCAACCTGTTCACAGGGAGACGTCCTGGCTCATGATCCTGAATTGGCCATGCATAAGCTGTCACCAATCAACAACATTCTCCAGTTTTGCCACAAATGAAGGAAGTTCGCCCTTGAAACCCTGAAAGTCATTGAAGACGAAGTAAACAAGCTCATCATAGCTAACGTCGTCCGAGAAGCCTCACTATCCAAAATTGGCTCCGCCAATGTCATAGTCCCGTCCCCCCAAAAGGAGGAAGTTGAGGGTATGCCGTCGATTTCAACCGACCTCAACAAGGCTTGCCCAAAAGACAGTTTCCCTTGCCCAAATCGACTTTAATATTCGTGCCACCTCAAGCACGAGCTCCTGCGTTTAATTGACGCCTTCTCAGGATATACACAGATCAAATGTACCCTCCTAACTAGAAAACTTCTTTTTTCACCTAGCGGTGGCTATATTGTTACAATCATGCCATTCGGTTTAAGAACGCTGGGCCTACGTTCAAAATTAGTCAATCGATGTTCAAGGAACAAATTAGAAAGACCATGGAAGTTTAACATAGATGAGATGCTGGTATAAAAGTCTCCGATCAATCAGACCACTCGCACCACCTTAAAAGCATTTGGCATCCTGCGTCCCATCTGGATGATTTGATCCCTCCAAAATGCATCTTTTGAGTGTCTTCCTGGAAATTTTAGATTTCTGGTCACCAGTGGGAATTGAGGTAAACCTGGATCAGATCCAAGCCCTAATCGTGATGAGCTGGACGCCTAGAAATATCCGAGAAGTACGCAGCTTACTGGGCGAGTAGTCCACCTCAACAGATTTGTCTCCAAATCTGCGAACAAGTGCCTCCCATTCCTTTTAAAAATCCTGAGAAAGCCAGGTCTTTGATGGAATGAGGAATCTGAAAATGCGTTCCCCAACAGCTGAGGAGTATCTTCGGGTCTCTGCTCTTTACTCACAGTCCCTACCACGCGAAAGATCTTTACGTATTTTATCTATCTCCACCTACCTCATGAGGTGCTGTGCTCATCCGACGACAGAAGATCAAGTCAAAAATCAATATATTACGTTAATAGCAAAGTCTTTAATAGGTGCAAGGCCAAGATATCCGAGATTGAAAAGCTCAGCCTACGCCCGAAGGATCGCCGCCAGAAAACTTCGTCATTACTTTCAAGCCCATTCCCATAATAGTATTGACTGAGTCAACCCACTAACGCAGCTTCTCCCACGACCAGACATATCAGGTGACTCCTTAAAATGTGGTCCAGTGAGCTAGTGAGTTCCACATTGAATATAGGCCGAGGATGGCAATAAAAGGCCCAGGGCCTGGCTGATTTCATTGTCGGACTCCCCCATGAAGGCACTCCACAACAGAAAAACTCCTCATGAAAGGAAATTCCCACAGAACCACCCTTAGAAAAAGATCTCGCCCACTGGATATTCTTCGGGGAGGCTCTTCTAACCAACACAGTTGTTGTGCAGGACTGTCATACAAAATCCACAGGCGGAGCAATGGAGTTACGCAATAAGACCTCTGATTAAAGCCACTAATAATGAGCCGGTACGAAGCCTTTCGCGCCGGTCTAAGGAGTAGCAGTGGAGTAGGGCACAATCTTGAAAATTCTTCAGTGACTCAACAACTGGTGGTAAACCAGTTTCAAGGGAATACCCGCTAAGGACGCAAGAATGATGGCTTATTTGGGCGAGGTAAAGGTGTATCTTATGCAAAGACAAGAGTTCAAAATCCACAATCCCTGAGAAGGTAATAAAAAGCAGACGCCTTAGCTAATCTGGCATCACCTTTGAGTTGATTTCGAACAGGTGCATACCCCCCATTGAATTTCTAGCTAGTCCAAGCATGGGGGTCGCCCTAATCAAATACTCCTAACAGAAGAAAGTCAGACGTGGATGGACAAAATTATTGCCTATCTCCAGGGAGGGACCCTGCCAAAAGAAAAAACTCCAAGCTCGCCGCTCCAGTAACAGCTTCGCAAGATTGTGCATATTCAAAGGAAGACTATACAAAAGGTCTTTTTACGGACCAATGTGAAGGTCTCAGACCAGGAAGAAGCAGAAATAGGTTCGTAAAGAAATACACGAAGCATCTGCGGGAATCACACTCCGGAGCAAGGTCATTGGCGAGGAAACTATTCGCCAAGAGATCTTTTTGGCCGGACCAAGAACGAGATTCGGCTGGTTATAAGGAGATGCGGACAAGTGTCAGAGGGTTGGCCCCCATCAGTCGTCTCCCCCACACTGAGATGGTACCGATGTCAAGCCCTTGGCCATCGCCCAGTGGGGCAAGACATACTGGGTCCCCGACCACGCGGCTCCCTTGCAAAGGAAATTTTGATTCGTCGCCATAGACTATTTGACTAAATGGATAGAAGCTCAGCCTCTTCGCCAAGGATTACTGAGAAAAATACCCGAGATTGCGGAGGGGGAAGCAACCTTGTTTGCAGATTTGTGCCATCCCAAAGGGTATCATCTCAGACAAACGCAAGGTAGTTTGGACAATGACAAGTTAAGTTATTCTGCTCGGATCTCGCCTCTCCCATCATTTCTATAGCCGGTCATCCTCAAGCTCAGGGCAAAGTTGCAGTAACCCCAATCGTACCATCTCAGGCATTTAAAGGCGAGGTTAGAAAGGCAAAAAGAGAATGGGAAGGAAGACTTGCCAGCATTACTTTGGCTTATCATACTTACTCGCGATTCCTCCGGGCGAAACTCCATACCCATGGTCTTCGGTACTGAATCGGGCTCATACCAGTAGAAAATAGGTATGCCGAGCTTCAGGACTTTCGAATTTCGACAAAGAAAGTAATGAGGCCTGAGCTCAGACCAAACCTCGCTTCTCCTGAGGAGAGAAGAGAAAAGGCCGAACGACGCCAAGCAGCTTCCAAATGCCAGATCACCAAATAATATAATCAAATGTGCTTAAACCACCGATCATTCTTTCTGGCGACTTGGTCTTGAGGAGGTAACCCCGTCAACTAAAGAACCAAATGCGGGGCAGCTCGACCCAACGTGGGAATCCTTACAAAGTCATCAAGGTTCCAGACCCGGGACTTACTGGTTCGATGACCAAACGGAAAAGCACTTGTAATCCCTGGAACGCCGAGTATTTGAAGAAATACTACAATAACAATGACAGAGCCAGAGACACTCCAACTTATGCCCCCCTCATTTTATGATTTATGATTTTATTTCTTATTGAACATTGTTACGATTAGCTATGATTTATCTCCCAGTTGTGCAAAAGATTAATGTCGACAATATCCAGATCGCACTTCATTACCAAATGACAAGGGCCATTTGATCGCAATTATTGAGTCGCCAATTCATTACCAAAAGACTTAGCCTCTTGATTCCGTTATCGATGTCGCCAATGTCAAGATCGCCAATTATTAACAAAAATTACAGGACATCGCTGATCACCATTAATGATGTCGCAATTTTGCTTCACCAAACGAGTTTCACCCCCAAACGCATGATCGCCATAACATTCACCTGATATATAACAAGGAAAAGTGACATGAAATGAGGAGCAAATATTTTTATTAAAATGAATAACAAATACATCTCCACAAAAAAAAAAAATGGACGGACCTCGGGGAATTATCTTTAAGGACCCCTTGTTCTCGCCCACTTTTCCTTTTCGTCTCCTCGCAGCCTCGGGTCCTGCTCGCCAACATATCTTGATCGACTACGGTGCCTTCAAGATCCGATAGCAAGGTGGGATGATGCCGGCGAAGGCACGCAGAAGTAAAACCCCTCGCCAAAATATTTGCAAGCCGTCTTCAACTGCCCCCCGGAACTCCAATGCCGATTTGAATCATCCACAGCAAGATTAATTGGCTTTTATCCAAGGATTCTATTAGCCCGTTCACCAACCACACCCGAGCTCTTGAGCTTGTCGGCCAACGAGTCTCGGTCGCTCTTCCTCTTGGCGAGCCTCCTTGGCCTGCTGCTCGGCAAGCACGGGCTCGCCAACTGTTGTTACAAGGTCGGGCTGCCAACTTATGAAGGCGAGCAACCTCAGTTTCCATGGAAGCAACTCGCCCCTCCTGAAGAGATTGCCTAGTCCCCAGCCTCCCTGCTATGGACAGACGCCAAAGACGAGCCCCCGAGCACCACGCCTACGATAAAGAAGAGGAGCACTTTTTAACAACTTGCAAGAGCAAGAGCCAAATAAATTCGGCTAGGAAAATTGCAGCACCCCAAAACGTACCTGAACGATCACGTGGAAGAGATTAGTACCGTTTGATCCAAGGTGAGCTTCTCCACTTCTCCTTGTCAGATGGGGGAATCCACGCCCCGCAAGAACTTCTTGGCCACAGCGGGCTG
>CM018914.1:14485699-14488199 GCA_009663005.1 Actinidia chinensis | reverse complement strand
GAGGTCTTAAAAAAGACCTTTTATATAATATTCCATTAAGGACGCAAAATCTTGCAGACCTGTATTAGATTCGGCAAGTTTGGAGTTTGTCCTATGGTAGTTTGCCATCTCGGAGATAAATAAAAATTTCATCCATCCATGTCGGGCCTTCTTCTGCCTGAAAGATTGGGTCGGCGATCCCAATGCTTGGGCTGGCTAGAAACTTCAGAGGTATCGATCTGTTCGAGATGAAATCAAAGGCTGAGGCGAGATTAGCTAAGGCATCTGCTTTTTTGTTCTTTTCCCTAGGAATTTGGCAAAATTTTGAAATCACTGATCTTTCTTGACATGGTTTTTACCTTGTCCAAATAGGCCACCATCCTCGTATCTTTGGCTAGGTCTTCCCCTTGACCTTGGTTTTACCACATTTGCAAATCACTGAAGGCTCTAGAGATCGACTCCTAACGAACTCGTTTGCCACTCTGAGACCAGGTGAGAAGGCTTCAATATTTCAACTTTTTGGTTATTAGTGGCTTTGAACCCTATTCTTATGGCATACTCCATTTTGATCCGCTCTGACGGGGTTTTGAAGAACAACCTTGCCCCGCAGCCGTGTTGATTTGAAGATTCCGTCTATGAATAACATCCAATCTGGCGAGATCTTTGTCTGAGCTTACTCTTTAGGAGTTTGCCATGTTCGGGAGGAGTCACTTCTGTTCTAGAAATGATTGGTTCATGCGTGGATTCACCACGAAATTGTTTAAGGCTTTGGGCTTTTATTGCATCCCTTGGCTTATAATCGATGTGGGAGAATTCACTTTAGTTCGATGACCATTTCAGAAGGCTCCCGAAGTGGTCTGATCATTGGATGAATTTTTTGGCTTCAACAAACCGGTTGATCAATCAATATAGCAATGGGATGAGCCTTTAAACTAATGGCGAAGTATCCTCGCGGAGATCATAAGGGCATAGGCTGAATTGGAGACCTTGTGGCCCTTTCCTTTGTCCTTATCCTTTAGCGGTCTAGTGGGCAGGAATGGATCTCTGAACCTGAAAATTGAGAAATCTTCCTCATCTCTTTTAGTTGGGCCCCTTTTCCTAATAGTGTTAGAGGGTTTCCCACTTATTTTCAACAGCTTCGGTTGCATGACTAAAGCTGAATTGGAGACCTATTCTTCTTCCTCTTCTTCCTCTCCTTGGAAGGAGTGTTCAACCTCCTACCTTACAACCTTTAGGACTAGAACTGGATGAAGTAAGACTATCTTGGGGGCCTCATCATCCAAGCTTGATTCAAGGACTGGATCAGCCTGCGACCAGGTTATAATCCTACTCAACTTTCTCTTCCTCCTCCTCTTCTACTTCCTCCTTCTCTTTCTCTTGCACACCTTCAGCAAGAGAAAATTGTATTTGAAAGCTTAATTAAGTTGGAGCTACTGAAACCTGTCTCTTGCTCCTCTGCCACCCTTGCACAATCAGTAGCATCGGTGTTTATCCAACTGCTTATCGTCTGGTTGTCGAACTCAAAGAATGAGCACATTAGGCGGGGTCTGCTGACTCTCTGATCCAAACTATGGGCAAGGCTAACTGCTCAAGTCTGGTAGTTCGGTGAAGAATGGTATGGTGATAAATTGGCTCGTACCAAAACAAGGTCTCTATGTCATGCGGTTCTTGATTGTTGTTGACATGCCTAACTGCAACTTTGCATTGCTCCGAACGAGTTCTATAATGGTTATTAAAACTTGAAAATTAAACCAATAAAGCTGTAACTTGTTAGAATTTGATTAGGTATGCATCAGAACGAAACACAGCAAAAGTAAATGCACGTAAAAGAGATAAGACCTTACCATCATTAATACTACAATTCATCCTTGGGAAGCCCACAACCCATCATCGTCGGGGCAGAATTCTGAATTTCCATATACCCAGACAAACTTGTCCAAGTACAAATACTTGCCTGGTTCTCAGTCACAAGCTTGGACTAAGTTTGTTGGTTGTTCTTTAGCCTTAGGTAATGATTTCCCATAAAGAGATTTGTATTAGGCTCGCACTTGGGTCAGACTATAGAGTACATGCTCGGCAGATCGGAGGCTGAGAATGGCAACCCCTCCCGTCGCATCAAGGTGTTGATGGCAGTGGCATTCCTGACAAAATTTGATAACACTTGCAATGGAAATGAGACCATATAACGAGCCATCACCTCTTTCAACCTGGGATTTATAGGAAACCATATGGGGATGAAGATACTGTCATCATTTCCTTGTGCCGTAGTGGCTATCTCGCGTAGACCAGGTTGCTCTATGAACTTCATTCAGGATCTTGTGATCCCTCCAAAACCTTGCTAAGGTAGCATTGTCATGCATGAGTTGCTGAGCTTGGGATAAGTTATATGTGTTTGAAAGAAAAAAAATCCTATCATTTCAATATACTAGCCTAGTTTGGATCAACGACAAAGGACGTACTAAGGCAGAGCTAGTTGAACTAAATGCGAGTACCAAGCTCTATCCTACATGGCATAACTATA
>CM018914.1:14393199-14403199 GCA_009663005.1 Actinidia chinensis | reverse complement strand
AAATCTTATTCAAGTGTAGTGTACTAGTTTTAAAGCCTAAATTTCGCTTAAGTTTTTGTATCGTAATGCAAGGTTCGGAGTTTTCTCAAAGCTTTGCTAAATCTTCCATTGTTTTGAACTTTTGCTAAGTGTTGCAAATCTTCGTGGGACAAGGTTCGGAGCTCTCATCGAGCTCATTAACCCTCCTTTTTGATCTTGCCCAGTATAGTTAGCAAATCTCTCGGGGCAAGGTTCGGAGCTCTCTTCGAGCTCGGCTAACCCTCCCTTTGTCTTGGACTTTTGTTAAGTGTGGCAAATCTTCGCGGGACAAGATTTAGAGCTCTCTTCGAGCTCGGTTAACCCTCCCTTTTGATCTTGTCCAACATAGTTAGTAAATCTCTCGGGCCAAAGTTTGGAGCTCTTTTCAAGCTCGACCAACCCTCCCTTTGTATTGGACTTTTGCTAAATGTGGCAAATCTTTGCAGGATAAGGTTCAGAGCTCTCTTCAATCTTGGCTAACCCTCCCTTTTGATCTTGCCTAGCATAGTTAGCAAATCTCTTGGGGCAAGGTTCAGAGCTCTCTTCGAGCTTGGCTAACCCTTTCTTTTGATATTGCCCAGCATAGTTAGTAAATCTCTCGGGGGAAGGTTCGGAGCTCTCTTCGAGCTCAGTTAACCCTCCCATTATTACGCCATGCGCCTTCGTCTGATTGGTTGACGCGACTAGTCTTGCATCTGTCCTCTAGGGCTTGCTTGGCTCGGTCGGGCACTTGGTGGGGGAACTTCCACGCTTTTGTTCCTCGTTGGTTGCAGACGTGACGGTTAGCCCACGAAATGATGCTTTCCAAGAGCACGTTTAGCTATTTCTCCTGTGAATTGGTGCGTCCTAAGGACGCATTTGGTGAGTTTCCCACCTCTTCGCCTTCTATATAGATGGCCTTTTGTATTCCAAACTACTATTCATTTTGTCATTTTAAGGACTTCTAGAAAGAAAGAGAAAGAGAAAGAGAAAGTGCGATCCATTTGGCGCCATTTGTGTTGCATATGTCTATCTCGTTCTTGTCTTCCTTCCCAACGACAACTCTGATACCGCTTTTCGTAGAGTGGGGACTCTTTCTGGTGAGTCGTGTTTCTTTGACCTTTTCGTTCTTGCATGTTGATTTTTCTTTTTCGTTTTCAATTTTTCTGTGATTGTTGTCCTTCCTTGCGCGCTTGTATCTTTCATTGTGCGATTGATGCGTTATCTTGTTAATGGTGGTTTTGCGTCCGTTCGTGCGTCATTGTTGGGTAGCGTCGAGATTCTGGACTTTGGTTCGGGCCGATTTGTATTAAATCCTACCCGTCCCATATTTGGTCAGAGTTATCTTCTGAGCCCACCCTACGCTTGTTTGATAAAAGGCTTTCTCTTTGTTACCCTTTTGGATCGATTAAGTTTGTTGTGGCCTTACTTGTCATGAGGTGCATCCGACCTCATTCTTACCATTTGTTTCTATTTTCTAGAACATGGTGTTAAACCGGGCTCAAATGTTGGTTCATGATGATTAGGCCTTAGCTCGATTTCATGTTGATCACAAAATTCCAAATGATGTTGTTATAGAGAGGCCAAGGCCCAACGACAATGTTAACTGGGTAGAGGGGGAGGACAACTGTATACTTGTCCGGACTTGGTTCATATATCAAGCTAGACTCTGGTTTCCTTTGAGTAAATTGTTGAAGATTGTCCTGTACTTGTGCCGCCTTACTTTTATGCAAGTGTCGACAAAATTGGGTTTGACCCTGTTGGTCGTAGAGGCCTTGATGAGGAAAAAAGAAAAGGAGTTCACTACCGAGGATTTACTTCACGTGTATTGCGTAGTCTGGCCTAGGAGGAACTCCAGACTCATATGTATGAGGATAACCATTATCTCCGCCTCCAGAGACCTAATCAGCCTCAAACAAGGTTGGTTACGAATTCCCTCGATAAAGATCAGTACTTGAACGACTTCATCTGGGTCTCTAGACAATGGAGATTCTAAGCTGATGACCCCAGTCACTTCTCAATTCCAAGACAAAGGGGCTATATCCCTGTTGGTACTAATAAAAACACTTCGGTTCCTTCTTTGTCTCGGTTCTTTGTATATACCTTGCATTTGTTCTATTTCTTAACGATCGGACCTTGGTTTGAATGCCTACAGGATTCAACGCTCGTTTTAAGAGGAGGTCCGTGTGTTGTGAGGCGGCAATCCAAGCTATGAACAACTATCGGCGTATTCAAAATGTTGTTGTTCTGCTTGGGTATAATCTGGTACACCATTACACCATCCCCCATCAAGGTGACTGTCGAGGGCAACCGAATCTTTCCCCTTTGCGCATCCGCGATGGAGTTTCGAGGTGTAGGAGATCGCTCTCCATCAAAGTAAGTGATTTAACTGAGGGAACTACGGATGAGCTCAAACAATTGAGGGAAAACGTCGAGGGAGAGAGTAGCAGTTCTAGCAACACGAGTTCCTCAGATTCTTCTAGTAGCTAGGGTTTAAGTAGTGGTAAAGGGGAAGAGGACGGTAAGGTCAAGGCTAGAGAAGAGGTCAACCAGGTTGGAGGTCCTTAACAAGCTCCAGCCATAGCTCCTTCAGCCTTGGTTTAGGCCACGGAGCCCATATCCTTATTGAGCTTAGATTCCGACGTTGTTGCCATATCCGTACTGAGCTCAGATTCCGACGTTGTTGCCATATCCATATTGAGCTCAGATTCCGACATTGTTGGCAATCTCAGCTTCCCGGAGGTTCATCCTGCAGCTGAGCACTTTTTTGAACATTCGTTTAACCAAGGCGATAGTTTTGACTTCAGTTGGGAAGAAGAAGAAGTAGCTACGGCCCCTAGGGCAAGAGTGTTAAGGAAGCAAAAAGCTGTAGAGGATGAGCCTATGAAGCATCCCACAGACACAGTTTCGATTCTCTCGAGCCCAGCTAGTGATCAATCCAACGTGCTGCCCTCTTAGCAGGTTGGAAAAAGGAGAGGGAGACAACCTATCGAGGGGACTTCCCATCAGAAAAGGGGAATGAGGGCTAGCAGTATGTTTGGGACTCCCGACTTCTGGGCTCTAACGTTCGCAGCTGTTGAGCTCGATAGACAGGTTACGTCCGCCGATACCTCCAAAGATTACGAGGCTACTGTGGCCTTAGTGAAGGCTATTATGCTTCCATAGGATGTACTTGACGAAATGTGGGGCTCGACTAATTCTTCCTCAAGTTGTCTTCAAGTTCAATAGTATGCAAACCTGTTAGGGACATATGGCTCGTACAAAGTAGTCAGAAATTATCACGCCATGTGTTAACCCGACCCGGATCCAGAGGCACCTCATATTAGCGTCATAAAAAATATCCAAGCAAGTCAACACATGGCGGCAGTTTCAGTTCATTTTGTATATGGATGTTGGATGTCGGAGTTGATTGCAAGATGTTATATTGTTGAGGGTGCAAAGTGGACAAATTATTAGCTAGGGGGCAAAGTGGGAATCAGTCAATATTAGAGGGGGGCGCAATTTACTTTAAAAAATGATAAAATATGTCAATATTCTTTTAAATATTCATCTTATGTCACTTTAGTCCCTCATATACTAATTTCTTAGTTTCATCCCTAATGTAATTAAATAGATTTTACATGATTCCTTGTTAATTATGGATGTTTTCTTTTAAGGTTTTTTTTATTATAAAAAGACTTAATTACAATTTATCCCCCTTAAATTATTCATATTTTTCACTTTACCCCTTAAATTAAAAACCCTTACAAGGCACTCCCTCAAACTATTTAAAACGAACTAGATCTATTTTTGCTATCAAAATTAAAAAAATTACTAGTTATCTTAATTTAATTTAAGATTACTTCACTTTACTCTCCTTAACTATCTATATGTTGTTATTTTAAACTTTAAACATTAATTCCGAATTAATTTAATTTACGCTCGTGCTCTCTCTTGGATAGATCTGAATCTAGAAAATTATTAGGGGGACTAAACTAAAAAAATTAAAAATTCTAGGGACTAAAATATAATTATCAAATTATAGGGATCAAATTATACATTTCAAAAACTTATGGGACAAAACTGTAATCTTTTCAAAAAATCTGGACGGAAATATAAAGCGTTGATGTTGCACTGATTGAGCGCATAAAAATTTGCAAATTCGGACCTCTTGGATAGATCCAGAATTCAAGAAAACTTTAGGGGACTAAACTAAAAAAATCAGAAAGGTCAGGGATCAAAATATAATTATCAAAACTTTAGGAGACAAACTATAATTTTTAAAATTTTACGATACAAAATTGTAATCTTTTCAAAAATTCCAAATTGAAATATTAAATGCTCATGTGGCACTAACTGAGTGTTTGCAAAATTTTGATTGAGCGCTTCAAAATTTGCAATTCAGACCTCGCGTATAGATCTGAAGTGCAAGAAAAACTTGGCTGGACAAAATTAAAAATTTCAAAAAGTCTAGGGATCAAAATATAACTTTAAAACTTCAGGCAACCAAACAATAATTTTTAAAAACTTAAGGGACAAAACTATAATTTTTTCAAAAATTATTGACTGAAACATAAAGCGCTGAATATGTGCTGACAAGGCGTTGACTGAGAGTTTAAAAATTATCAAATTCGGACCTCGCGAATAGATCCGCAATCCAGAAAAACCTTAGGGGACTAATTTAAAAAATTAGACACTTCAGAAACAAAAATGTAATTATCAAAAGTCTAAGGACGAAAGTATCATTTTCAAAACTTCAAGGGGCAGAATATATTTTCAAAATTCTTGGGACAAAACTATTATCTTTCCAAAAATTATGGAATGAAATATAAAATGCTGATGTAGCATTGACTGAGCGCTTGAAAATTAGCAAATTCGAACTTCGTGTATAGATCCAAAATGCAAGAACATCTCGAGGTACTAAACTAAAAAATTCAGAAAGTTCAAAGACCAAAATATAATTATCAAAACTTCAGTGGCCAAACTATAATATTTGAAAACTTATGGGAAAAAATTATAATTTTTTCAAAAATTATGGATTGAAATATAAAGTGCTAACGTGGCACTGACTGAACGCTGACGAGGTATTGATTGAGTGCTTGAAAATTCACAAATTCAGTCCTCTCGAATAGATTTAGAATCTAGGAAAACCTTGAGGGGACTAAAATCAAAAATTCAGAAAAGTTTAGGGAGCAAAATATAATTATCCAACTTCAGTGGCAAACTATAATTTTAAAAAACTTATAGGGCAAAACTATAATCTTCTAAAAAATTATAGACTAAAATATAGAGCGCTAACGTGACACTTACTGAGGGCAGACGTGGCTTCAACTAAACGCTTGAAAATTTATAAATTTGGACCTCGCGTATAGATTCGGAATGCAAGAAAACTTTGGGGGGAGAAAATTTAAAATTTCACAAAGTGCAAGGATCAAAATATAATTTTAAACATCATTAGCCCAAAATATAATTTTTATAAATTTAAAGGACAAAACTATAATATTTTCAAAAACTATTGTCTGAAATATAAAGCGTTGACGAGGCGTTGACAAGGCATTGACTAAGCGCTTGAAAATTCAAAAATTCAAAACTCGCGGATAAAATCCTGAGAAAAACCTAGTGGGGGTCTAAACTGGAAATTTAAAATACTAGGGACCAAAATGTAGTTATCAAAAGTCTAGAAACCAAAATATAATTATCAAAATTTAAGGGGCCAAACTTTAATTTTTAAAAACTTATGGAACAGAACTATAATCTTCCAAAATACAAAGCTGACGTGGCACTAACTGAGCACTTGAAAATTTGCCAATTCAGATCTCTTGGATAGATCCGGAATCCAAGAAAACTTTGAAGGACTAAATTAAAAAAATCAAAAAGGCCAGGGACCAAAATCTAATTATCAATTTTTTAGGGGCTAAATTGTAATTTTTAAAAATTTAGACGACAAAATTGTAATCTTTTCAAAAATTCTGGACTAAAACAAAAACCGCTGATGTGGCACTAACTGAGTGATGGAGAGGTTTTGATTGAGCGCTTAAAAAATCACAAATTTAAACCTCGTGTATAGTTCCGGAATGCAAGAAAACTTTGGGGGGAGAAAATTTAAAATTTCACAAAGTGCAAGGATCAAAATATAATTTTCAAAAGTTTAAACGACTGAACTATAATTTTCAAAAACCTTAAGGGATAAAACTGTAATTTTTTTAAAATATCATTATTTTCTCATTTATCAAAAGAGTAATTCTAAGGATATTTTATAAAATATCTCATTAATTATTCTATTCTAGTATCATTGTAATAAGGAAGTTTAGTGTGGGTAATAATTAGAAACAATATATATTGCCTGAAATATAAAACATTGAATAAGTGTTAAGTATTGAGTAAGACTTGGACAAAATCACTTGAAAGATTGAGAGGCTTTTGGACAAAATCTCTCAGAAAAACTTGGTGATAAGTTTTTGCTGCAAAAGTTAGCTGTGCACTTGAAAATCAGCCCACAAAATGTTTGGCAATTCATCGACCTACCTTCTTTTGGCATTTTCGAGCCTCTTCTTGATTCTGTTCATAATTGTCTTGTTGGTGGCCTCGGCCTGCCCGTTTTACTACGGGTAGCTTGACATTGAGTTGTAAAACTTGATTTTCAATTGTTCTAATAAGTCTTTAACTTTCTTTCCAATGAACTGGGTTCCATTGTCTGATATGAATGCTCTGGGGATGCTGAACCTAGACAAAATATTCTTCGTGATAAATCGGATCACGTCCATCTCCCTGATTTGGGCTAGTGGTTCGGCTTCTATCCAATTCATAAAATAATATGTTGCTGCTAACAAGAATCTTTTATTCCCTAGAGCTCGGGGGAGGACCCCCACGATGTCCATCCCCCATTGGGTAAAAGGCCATATAGACTAGTGACAGGGGTTAAGTCCCTTATTGGCTGATGAATGAGGGAGAAAATAGCTGGCACTTGGTGCATTTGCGGATGTACACTTGGGCGTCTTTCTACATGTACGACTACCAATATCCCTGAGTGAGAACTCGGTGGGCCAATGATCTTCCCCTTGAGTGTAATCCGCATATTCCTTCATGGATCTTGAATAGCATGCCCTCTATGAGACTCGGGTGGATGCACAACAAGTAAGGTCACAGATACGATCTTTTGTAGTAGATGTTCTCAAATGGTGAGATCTAGAATCGTGCTGTCTTTATTCTGAGTTTGTATGCTCCTTCTTATCTTTCGATTGCTTGCCTTGTTGCAAAAAATTTACAATTGGATCCATCCAGCTCGGGCCTATTTCGGTATTGACCAGCACTGGCTCTCGTAACACTTTGTGGCTGGGGACCGAAATCAATTCCACTACAATGGTTCGACCAATCTTTCCTTCAAATACAGATGCCAATCCTTCCAAAGTGTCCGCGTGCGAGTTCAAGTCCCTCACCACTTGTTCGATTTTGATTGTTCTGAATTTTGCAAGGAGGCGCTTATCTACTGCCAGATACTTGGCCACCTTGGCCCCCCGAGCTTCAAATTTTCTCGTGATTTGGTTGACTATCAGTTTTAAATCACTGAATATTTGGAGCTCGACAACTTTTAATTCGCTGGCGGACCGGAGTCCCACGATGAAGGCTTTGTATTTAGCTTTGTTATTTGTGGCAGGGAAGTCCAATCAGAGGCAGCGCTCAAAAATTGCTCCTTCATAACTTATTGAGACCACACCTGTCCTTGCCCCCAAGTTGTTCTTTGCCCCCGTCAATGAATATTTTCCACGCCGAGTTTGGATCGACCTGAGGTGGTTCTGGGATAACCTCTGGACCCTCAGTGATTTTGTTATTGTTTGGTTTTGTTAGAACAGTGAGTGGTTCTTTGGTGGGATCATGCGTTCTGTACGCTGATTTCGTCCCTTCTGTTTGTGTCTCAATCATCCTTTCTGTGTGCAGATGCGGGGTTATCCCTCTCTGGACTCACAACTCGGAGAATTAAGCAACAAAGTCGGCCAAGACTTGCCCTTTTATCGCTGCCCTTGGTAAAAATTTAATGTCGGATAACCGAGCTTGATAACCCATTTAGAGAGACTTCCAGATAGGTCTGCCTTTGAAAAAATATTTTTTAATGGGAACTCGGTGTACACTGCGATGGGATGCGCTTGAAAATAGTGCATGAGTTTCCGTGAGGTTAAAACCAGGGCCAGGATGAGCTTCTCTAACGGCAAGTATCTTATTTGGCAATCCGTAAACGTCTTGCCAAGAAAATAGATCAAGAGTTGTTATGCGTCTACCTCTCTTAATAATACCAAGATGATGGCATGTTCGGATATAGCGAGGTATATGTAGAGCAATTCTCCCTTATCCGGTGTGAAAAGAAGTGGTGGCTCGGTCAAGTATTTCTTGAATTGTTGGAGTGCAAACTCGCACTTCTCATTCCATAAGAACTTTGTGTTTTTGCGAAGGAGTTTAAAAAATGGGTGGCATTTATCGGAAGACTTATTGATGAATTTATTCAGTGTTGCTGCCATTCCAGTATGTTTCTGAACCTCCTTCGCTGTCTTTGGACTCACAAGGTTATTGATTGCCGTTATTTGTTCTAGATTCGCCTATATCCCTCATCTTGTCACCAAATGGCCCAAAAAATTTTCTGAGCCCACTCCGAAGGTGCACTTTACCGCGTTCAGTCTCAACTTCTGTCTTTTGAGTATTGTGAACACCTCGGTTAAATCCCTGATGTGATCTAATTCTTCTTTGCTTTTGACTACCATGTTTCAACGATCATGTTTTTACCCAAGATTGGCTCAAATATTTTCGTAACCATCCTCTAATATGTGGCACTTGCGTTCTTCAAACCAAAGAGCATCACCTTGTAGCAGAACACACCTCGGGAGTGATGAATGCAGTCTTTTCCCGATCTGGCTTGTGCATGGCGATTTGGTGGTAGCCTTGGTAAGCATCTAGGAAACTCATTCTGGCATGTCCCGAGGTTGAATCTACCAATTGATCAATCTTTGGCAATGGAAAGCAGTCTTTAGGGCATGCTCGGTTGAGACTTGTAAAGTCAACACAAACCCTCCATTTGCTTGTCTTCTTCTTTACCACCACTGTGTTAGATAGCCAACTCGGGTAAAGGATTTCCATTATGGCGCTTACCTATTTTAGTTTATCCACCTCTTCGATCACCGCATCTACGTGCTTTGGTGCGAATCTCCTTCCTTTTTGTTTGACCAGTCGAACATCTAATAGGACATTCAACTTGTGCTTGATAAGGTTAGGATCTATTCTGGGCATCTCGTAGGGTGTCCATGCGTAGACCTCTATGTTTGCTTTAAAGAACTAGATGAGTTCAGTTCTCTCTACTCCTCCAGGTTGGCTCCTGTGAGAAAGAAGCAATCTGAGCATGGCGCATCCAATTCATAGCGTATCAGATCTTCTACGACCTTGGACTCGGGATCCCTTCCAACGTCATCTAGAACTTCTTGCTCTTCTCGATCAGTTGCACTTCCTTCATGGCTGTCTTAGTAGTGACTGTAGCAAGGTAACACTGTTTTGCCACTACCTAGTCTTCGAAAAAGGGGGAATGGCAAATTTGATGATCTGATGTAGCGTGGAAGCCACCCCCTTCATCTTATGAGCTAATCTCGGCCAACAATCGAATTATATGGTGAAGGTATGTCAACGACAATGAACTTTATCACTGATTCTTAGGATCCAGCTTGAACTTTGAGGGTCACAGTTCCTAAGAGCCAATGAGAATGAGCGTTGAATCCTACCAGTGGAGCTCGGGAAGGTTTTAAGTTCTATTGCGTAAGTTTAAGCTATTTAAAAAGGTTGTAGTACATTACCTCAACTGAACATCTTGTGTCCACCAGGTGTTGCACTCGTTCGAGATCAGCCTTGGTGAAGGCAATGCTTTCTGATTCTGTTATCATTTGCCTCGGCTTCTTAGCCGACAATTGGACTGAGAGAACCTCGTGCATTTGTTTTATCATTCGGGTTTCCCCCAGATCTTATTTTCAAAGTCAGGGTGATTCGGCCATCG
>CM018914.1:14368199-14373199 GCA_009663005.1 Actinidia chinensis | reverse complement strand
AAGAAGAAAGAAATATATTTCCACATATAGACCATTCAACTGTTGCATAGGATTTGTTTGCGTCCCAGTAGGGTTGCAATCTTGGTGTGAAATTTACGCATTTGTAATTGTTGATGATTTTTACGTTTTTTTTCAACATGGTATTATTCCTCACTCACAAAAAATGAAGCCACATTGATTTGCACAAAATTTTGTAAAAAAAGGACACAAAAGGAAAAATAGGTTGCACTATCATAATATTCGTAGTTGATAGAGGGTAGGAGAATTTGGTAATCAAGAATTGGGAAAAAGTTGCGATGATACGGGTTTTCACACAAATTCTCTGCACTTAGAACACCTCAACAAATGGAGTTGTTGAACGTAAAAATAGATCTTTCAAGAAATGGCAGTTAGAACCATGTAAATGAACATAAGTTACCTAAGTATTTTTGGGCGATGTGAAACTGTAAATACAGCTTGTTATATTATTAAATCGTGTCTTCATTAGATCAAAAACTTGAAAAGACTCATACGAGGCTTTGAAAGGAAGAAACACCCAATATGGTTTATTTTAAAGTATTTTGGTTGTAAATAACTTATTCTACATGACAAAGATTTTAATTGGAAATTTGATACTAAATCTGATAAAGGCATATTTCTTGGATATTCACTAAAGCAAAGCTTATAGAGTCTATAACAAAAAAAACTGTAAATATTGAAGGTCTATACAGTGTCATTTGTGAAGTGGATTCTTTCAAAGCTAAGAACATGATGCTAATGATGATGATATTTAAGCTACAGAAAAAATGATAATACTATTAATTCAAAAGATCAAATCTCTTATCAAGACTCTAAAAAGAAGAACGTATGTGAAAAAGCATCTCATCTTGAACAAGATCAACAATTCCTAAATCTTGGAGAATTGTAAAGATCACCCTTATTGATCAAATTCTAGGGACCCTCACAAGGTGTAATACACGGTCTTCACTTAGAAATGTATGTATAAAACATGGCTTTTTGTTTCAGAAATTGGAGCCTAAGAATATTGAAGATGAAGACGTGTGAAATTGATGAGTTTTGGTTTAATGGCCATGGAAGAAGAGCTTTTAACCCATTTGGAGGAACAATGTTTGGACATTAGTTCTAGACCAACACATCAGTCAGTTTATTGGAAAAAAATGGATTTGTCGTAATAAAAAAGAATTAAAAAATGGCATCCTATCATTAGAAATAAAGCTAGAATTATAGACCAAGGTTTCATACCAAGAAGAAGAATGACTATGAAAAAAACTTTTGCCCCCGTTTAGCTCGATTGTCTCTTGAAACTATAAGAATGATATTAGCTTTGCTTCTATAAGATTTTAAATTATTTTCAAATGGATTGTCAAAAGTGCATTAAATTGGTTGTCATTCTGAGAGTTTTATTTTGATGAACAAGCACCCGGGGTTTGTGAAAATCACGAATTCCAAATCATGTTTTCAAATTGACCAAAGTTGTAGGCTTGATGAATGAAACAAGCCCCAAGAGCATGGTATGAAAGATTAAGTGGAGTTATTTTGGAAAAAAGGCTTTACAGGAGGAAAAATTGAACACCTTGTTTACCAAAAATCAAAAATAATTGATTTACTCATTTTGCAAATAGATGTTGATGATATCATTTTGGGATCAACAAATAAGAACATGTGTAGTGAATTTTCAAAAATTATGCAAAAGAATTTGAAATGAGCAGGAGGTGAACAAATTTCTTCTTGGGTCTTCAATTAAGCAAACTAAAATGAATTTTCATCAACCAATCCAAATATATAAAAGATCTTATCAAGAAAATTTGGGATAGAAAATTCCAAAATTATGCAAACCCCAAATGACTTCAACAACTAAAAACTCGTAGAATAAAGATGAAAATGGGAAAGAAAAAAAATGTGATATTAAACAATATAGAGGATGATGGTAGTTACTATATTTAACGGCCAAATAGGCCAGATATATGTTATTGTAGCTTATGAACTAGATTTCATCATGTCAAAGAATACATTAATTGCCGTTTTTAAAAGAGAATTTTTCGATATTTACTGGACATAGATCTAGGTTTTTCGTATCCTAAAATTCACTTATTGGATTTGTAAAGTTATCAGAATGCAGATTTTGCAGGGTGCAAAATTGATCGTAAAAGTAAAAATGGTACGTGTCACTTTTCTAGGACACTCACTTGTTCTGGGTTTAGCAAGAAACAAATTCAGTTGCTCTTTCCACTGCTGAGCAGAATATATGCTCAGGCAGTTGTTGTGCTCAATTCTTATTATATGAAGCAACAACTTGAAGAGTTTAAATAACGTTGGTGTGATCACATACCTATTAGAGGTGATTAACACTAGTGCCTATAAATATTTCAAAATCCATCTTCACTCACGAACTCAAAACATCTGGAAATTAGGACATCATTTTATTGTGATCATGTCAAAAAAGGCGATGTAGATAAATTAATACGTACTGATTTTCAATGGCTGACATCTTCACAAAACCACTTCAAGAGGACCGCTCTGCACCATTTGCGAGAACTTGGTATGTGTAGACCTACAGAATTGCATCATATTTCAGTGATTATTTTATTTAATACAAATAATTACTATTCTGATCAAATATCTTATTTAGTTTTTGAGAGAAAAAAAATCTTAAAACTTTTTCGGCTTCAAGAAAGAGGACTCTCATGTGCTCCCGAAGACGGTTTGTGTCATCTCCAGTTCTGAACATAATTTCTTTCCCAAGTCATTTGCATATGAATCTACAAGTTTCTTCAGCTCTTTATTCTCCTGCTGAAGACCCTATTCCTTCGTTGCAAACTCCAAAAACTGAGTCCTTAGCTCTTAACTTATTCCCCGATCTTGCAGACGTCAGAGCCATATTTGAAACGAAGAAGCACCAATGAATACTGAGTGCCATAGGTCATTAATGGCTTCGACATCAGTGCCTATTCGCCATTAATTTTTCATCTGGGGAGTAAGAACCCTCTAGCTAATGATGCAGTAACTGCATCATCAAGCATCACGAGCCGTTAGTCTCATTGAGAGGATTCTTTTGAGATAAGATGAATGAATACCGAATTTCTGGTTGTTACATTAGGCAAGCATTTGATCAATTTTTTGAGAAGAAGGAAGAAGCCATTTTTGAAAAATAAGGAAAGAAACTTGGATCAGTAAATGAAATTGTTCTTCAAGAATCGAAAAATTAGAAGGAAGAGAGAACTTTTGGGATCAGGAATGGAAAGAGATTTTTTTCGGACAAAATATGGCCTCAAAGTCGCTTCTGAGAACAGCCGCACCTCCACTGACAAAATAATCTTTAAATTGCGATTTTTTATTATTTTATTTTTTTTTGTCAAGATCAATGCGTCATCAAATGCGTCACTAGCACCTATTCCCTGTCAAATCTATCTACATATTCCACTTCTCTCTCTCTTGCCAAGCACAATTGTATGCACTCCCAATCCTTCATACTCTGAAAGCTAAATCTTTTCTTCCAGTTCAGCCTATCATCACGTATTAAGAAAGAAAGATTGTAGACCATCGCAACTAGTTCATACAGTCTAAATTATAAAAAGAAGAAAGATACAACATCACAAAATTGATTTACAAACAACAGAAGCAAGACTATCTGATCAGTCATCTAGAAGACAAGATTATTCTTGATCATGTTCTAAGAGAAGATCTTTCTCTTTCTGTCTCAGGGATCTTTTCCCCATTGATCATAATATGTGACAGAAGAGAGGAAAGCACCAACTGTATGCGGTGTCTAAACTCATATCTTCCCCTGATTGCCTCCTGCCTCACCTTTCTGGATTCAATATTCATATTTAGCAAGAAGCTTTCATCATATTCTCGTTAAATATACTTCATATGTAGGGGGAGAATCTGCAGGCGGGGGAAGCTTATACATTAACCTTTTGTTGAGTCAAAAGGGGGAGAAATAAGGATTCTACAAAATTTATTATTCCTTTAGAATGAGCTTATAATAAAAATGCATCTTCTCAGTGATTTACAATTGCTTGATCAGTAATAGTATTACTACAATGTGCTTAAAATTTTTATCTATAATGTGTCATCATCAAAAAGGGGGAGATTGTTAGCCCTAGGCGTTCAAATCCGCATTTGTTTGCCAAATATTTTGATGATAAAAACTTCTATCTTATTGCTATTAATATATTTAATTCAAGTATGATAGGTTGCAAGAGAAACATTCAAGCACATATTCTCAAGGAGTAAAAATATCGAAGATATTTGGACTGCAAAGCAAGAGATTTCAAGCACTAAAGATCTCACGAATGAAGACTTTCATTAGGAATTTGTAAAGTCTTGTATGGGTAAATATTGAGGCTCTAAAATGCCTTAATATCCTTCAGCCTTTTACGAATACCCACAAAAAGCAATATTAAATTTAAAATCTAAAAATGTGCTAGCAATAATTTCTTATCTTTAAAATTTAATTACAATTTTAAAAATGGGCTAGTAATAATTTTTGATTTTGAAAATTAATTTAAGTTTGAAAAATTGGCTAGCAAAATTTATGACTTTGAAAATTTGATTCAAATTTGAAAAATATGCTGCCACAATTTTGACTTTGAAAATTTGATTCCAAGTTGAAAATATGCTTAGCACACAATTTCTGACTCTGAACATTGGATTCCAAGTTTGAAAAAATGGGATAGCAACAATTTCTGACTTTGCAAATGTGTTGCAACTTTGAAAAATTGGGTAGAACCAAGTTCTGACTTGAAAATGTGTTGCAACTTTTGAAAAATTTGGAAGCAACAATTCTGACTTTGAAAATGTGATTTCAAATTTGAAATGGCTAGCTATAGAATTTCAAATCACTCCAACGGTTTTATATTCTTACTAGGCCTATAAATACAGTCCTTACCTTTCATTTTAGCACGCAATCAAGTGAGAAAAACAAGTTAGACTCAGAGCGACTTCATTCAAGTTTCTGTAGGCCTTTCAAGTTTAATTTGTACAAGATTCTAGTGAGA
>CM018914.1:14360699-14363199 GCA_009663005.1 Actinidia chinensis | reverse complement strand
TATGGAGTTGGAAAATACAATACAAAGATTACGAGATATTAAAATGAAAAGGATGCAAGATTCAAATAGAAAACCAAGGCTGCAATTATCATTTAGATCCATTGGCGTCGTCACAAGGCATATTTTTCTTATATGCGTCTTCAAAAGGCTGCTATTGTTTTTCAATATTCTTGGAGACGAAAAGTTGCTTGGAGAGAATTGGAAAAACTCAAAATGGCTGCAAGAGAAAAAATATATTTTATTTTATTGGTGTTAACAACTTTCTTTGCGTTTTGCCTTACTTCGGAAATCCTGTCAACAATTTGAAAAGAGACATTATTTGGAGTTTGTGCGTGGGAGAGTTTAAATTTGAGAGCCAAACGAGGTTGTTGATTTACTTTTAGTATTTGGTTCGTTGGCATAGAATTCAGTATCTCCAGATGAACTCGAAATCGAGTTCTTCTCAGTGGAGGAGAATGTTGCGGAGCAAAATTGAATTTATTTATTTATTATTTTTTGTATTTTATAATTTTATAATTATTTTTTTTTTATTTAAGTTAATTAGAATTTTATTTAGTTAGGAGTTTTTATTGTGTTAGGAGTCTTATTTGAAGTTTTATTAGTTATCAAATTAGGTTTTAATAATTATCAAATAGGGTTAGTTTTTGATCTATTTAAGGGATGTTTTGTTATGATAAAAAAGCATATTATGATGATAAATAAATAGAACAACGTTGTGTTATTTTCTTCCAACCTTTGATTCTGGTGAAAGCCAAAATTTTTCCTTCCCTTCTTTTTTGATTCTGGCGGAAGCCAAATTTGTCCATCCCCTTCTATATTCTAGTTACAGTTACATATTTTTGATATCGACTTAATTATAGGGCACCAATTTTATTGTTGTCCTGTATCACAGATTATTCTTTCGTAGAAGGAAAAAAAGGAATTTTTATGATAAAGAATTGGGGCAATCTATAATGGGAATCACTGTCAAACAAAATTATGGTGGGATTGGCTATCATGAGTACTATTCTTTAACCTTCCCACTTATGATGTTGGATGATCAGCTAGATTTAAATCTAAACAATTACAAGGAAAGAAATTCGAGCTACTCGGAAGAAAAAGAAAAAAAAACAACTACTAGCAGTTTAAATCTCATTCTCAAATCTTGAGATCATAGTTTGATTACAACTAATATATGCAATCCCATATATAAGGGTAATCCAAAGTAGGATATTAACTAATAAGATAATAAAATCAAACCCCTGATCAAAGCTAAACAAAACAATCTAATATGGAAATATTTTATAATAAAACTGATTTTCAATATTTTCAAATCACGTACACCGATTCCTTTCCTTTCCTTTCCTTTCCTTTCCCCGTAGAAGTAATGTTGAAGTTAAAAGAGAAAGCAAACACCTACCATAAAGAAAAAGAGAAAACAAAGACTTAAAGTTGCAAATGAAGTTCACCGGGGTGGTAGATTCACTTTTAGGCCCATGAAAGTGTATACTGGGGTAAAGATTGATCTCATAGATAACCTAGACCCAGATTTTATGTCTTTGATTGAGTTGGATTTCTCAGCACAGAAGCTTGGGTATGCTCCATATGTGAGTTGGATGTTTTTATTCCTCTTCATTAGATGCTAAGCTATACTCCTTTTTTTTTCTTTTTTCTTTTTTTCCATAGGACTTTTACGCACAATTATATACCAAAGAATGTAGAGAAACGGTTTTTAGCAGGATTTTTTCCTCCATGGCTGTTTAGAGCTAAAATTCCATAATTGCTCCCAATTTTAACGCTTATTGTGGACAACATCCAATCAAGGGAACATTTAAATTCAAATGTAATTATGCAATTGATATGTTGGGAACCAAAATGGCACGGCCCAAATACGTTGGGGACCAAAATTGCTTACAAGTCTCCTTTTATATGAGCAACGTGTTACAAGGTGTGCCATAACCTCTTTGTTAGTTAGTTAGATAGAAAGAGAGAGAGAGAGGGGGGGACAAGAGATTTCAATGAACTATGCAATGGAGAAGTTGAGAGAGAAAGGGAGGGATCGGGGGGAGGAGAACTGAGTTGAAATATGCGGGGGGAGAAGGGGGAGGAGGGAGAAAGGAGGGACATTGGGGGGGAGAAAATTGGATGAACTATGTGATGAAGTTGCAGGTGTGGCTGGTGGTGCTAGAGAACTTTAGTGCGAGTTCGATAAGAAAAGTGATTGACTGGCTCCAAGTTCTCGGGATCTATCAAAGTGGATCTCATTTCCATCCTTCGGCAATACGTGCCTTGGGTTTCCACCATCCCCCTTCGCCCCTTCATCATCGGTGCGACAGTTCTGCTCCTGTTCATCCTCTACTACCACCGTGTAGGAGGAGGAGGGAGGGTTGCAGTGAAAATGATGAAAGCCCCCAGAAGAAGTTACTGGATTCCTAGGCCTGGCTTTGAAGCCAACTCCAGATCGTATTTTCGCGGTCTCCGTGGGAAGCCTGTTTGATGAACTTTTCGAAGCCTTTTACTA
>CM018914.1:14302657-14310157 GCA_009663005.1 Actinidia chinensis | reverse complement strand
CAATCCCTATGAGCATGGTTAGGTCAACCGCCTACTCACTGACACAGCAGTCAGCGCACGCACCGAGTTGTAGTCTGTTCAGTGACGCAATAGCTGGCGCGTCAAGACATGCACAGAGCTATGCCATATACATTCAACCTTTATTTCTCTAAAAGGTACATGAATTCACTCTGGAGAAATAAATACACATTCTCTCTTTACGTACAATTTTCGGTCATTTAACTTGATTGTCAGAGTGCTGTTCTCCGAAAATAGCTCTTGCATTCGTTCTTACTTTTTTTGCGTCCCAGCTAGGCATATTGCTATCTGGCGACTGACTTTAGTAGCTTGCACCGTCACGAAATCACCGCAAGTGTGTATCCTTGATTTTATTTCTCTCATCTTATAAACTTATACCCCACAATGAAATTACAAATATTAAAAAAAAGAAAAAGTTGAAAGAAATCCAAAAAAAATCATTTCCACACCAAATCTAGCCCTAATGTACTTTAAGGTTGTGTTTGGATTAAATAATATTTGTTGCACAAAAATAAAAAGGTTAAAAAATTCAATAATTTTGATGGAAGACATCGCGGTCAAAATCTCACTATAAATTATTATAATAACTGAATCTCTCTCTAGAAATAAATAAGATTTTGATGTGGATTTTAGTGCCCCCACATATTAGCCAGGCATACTTGCTCCTAGTCAAGATTGGTTGCGTTTGCTTACACGCGTCTTACGGCTCGTGCCGCTTTCTTGTTCCTCCCACATGCATTGCTGGTTTCCTTAACTCTTCTATTAAACCCTCCTTTTTGTTCCCAATTTTAGGACATTTTGCTATACCTATTGTTATGGTAAAAATTTGGACGAGCAATCCAACAGTCAATATTGCTCCTTTGCCTCGGCACTAGACCTCAGCAATAAGATGTGCGACTTACACAGACCACTAAACAAATGTTACCAGTGGGGGTGAGGCCACTCAAAATCCCTTCGGTGTGCGAATCAGACCAAGGCGAATAAAGGCTAAGTAAAGAGAGCATAGCTATCAATATGTTTATTCCAGGATTAAATCATACCTCGTAATGATGGGGGAGCAGCCTTTATATAGATGGAGTAGTAGGTCATGTCAATAGATCATATCGGGATCCTCAGACGGCTAGGTATAGAAATATATTATGGAGATATCAGAGATTTAATGGGGAGATTTGACATCTAGAGACCATCCTGTGATTGTCAGTGTCGTGATGGAGAGACTTTCTTCAAAGGTTTTCTTATGTAGATAGAATCCCTATGGAGATGGATTCTTCAGGTCCCATCATCCTCATGTTGAAGGGCGGGATGGTGACGCGAGGCGAAGACAAGCGAGGCGAGATGGATTCACCAAGAGTACTGGCGATATCATCTGTATATTGGGCGAGGCCAATGACTTGGGGAATTTACCCCACATCAGTACCCCCTACTCGAGATGTCAAGGTGAAACACTTGGTATCATCGAGTAACAAATCATTTGGCAAAATGGCAAAATTTGCGACAATCCATTGGCCGTGGCGATAAGGTCACCTCTGGCACTGGCGACATGATATCTGGAGTTGGAGATGTTAGGCAATCTGGATATATCTAGGGGTGATGTGGCTCTCAGGGCGATGTCTCTGACCTAATATTGCTGTTATGTCATTTTACCCATCATTAGCTCCCTAACTCGGACCGTTGAGGTGGAACACTTGAGTATCAATGAAGGTGACTGCTCAGTGCTAACATGGACGCACAATGATGGCATTTAGTCAGGTGGAGCATTAATGAAGACAATTAATGAAGGCAGTCTATCATGGGGCTACGTGGATGGGAGCATTAATGGTGGAATAAGGTATTTCGGCGGGAAAAATGATTTAATGGCGGGAATGGCAGTTTTTTATCTCAGAACTCGACGCGTCACAAGATCTTAGCCGTTGGGGCAAATTGATCTCTGTCCTTGGCTGTATATATAAGGGGTCACCCTATTCATTCATACTCTTTCGTGTTTGCTTTCGAATTGCTGCTCCAGCTCCGACGTGCATTTCGCCCTAACCAGCTCGCCACTTCTTCCATTTCCTCAGTAAGTACTCAATATTGTTCTCGCCTTTAATTTCATAGTCCCTAGTGCATGTCCGGTAGGACCGATTTAGGAGCCAAAAGTTTAGAAAATTCTTTGCCTTCCTGGGTATTTGATCATTTAGGGAGGAAATCTTATATGACAGATGAGGTAAACCAATCCCCTTCTTCGCCCCATGAAGTGCCCCTTCACGATGATTCATCCATCCATAGGGAAGACCCCAGGATGGACATTTCCAACCTTAGAAAAGAGGTCAATATCATGACCTAGGGCGACCTGGATAAATTAAGGGAGAAATATTCCTTTCCTCTCGGGGTCCAAATCAGGATCCCCGAAGTGGGTGAGACAATACTATCTTCCCAGCCGGGCAAGGTGGCTTTTTATGAAGCTACCTTTCCAGCTAGTTTAAGGTTTCCAGTTCACCCCATTATTAGGAGGATTTTGAACGACTATAGGATCTGCCCTGCCCAACTTTCCCCCAATGCGTGGCGATGCATTGTCTACATGTTGGTGATATGGTGATACTATAAACCCCACATGTCCTACGATGAGTTTAGGTGCTTGTACACTCTTAACCTATTGTAGACTCGGGGTGGTTTTATTTCAAGGCGAGGCCGGGCAAGAATTTGATCAAAGGGTCGCCCAGCAACGTTAAGGGATGGAAAAAGAGGTTTTTCTTCGTCTCGGGGGATGAGTGGGAGTTCTTCCTGAGCATACCTCTGGGTGTTGGAATCCCACGGATCCCCATAGTTTGGAGTACCCCAGGTTAGTCTTATCTTCGTCATTTTATTCTAATTTACTCTAAGTGTATTATATTGCCTTTTCCAGACTAACGCCCTTTATTATCCAGTTAAAGCATTGCAACAAGTTGCCCGTCTTGTTTGAGATCAAGGCCTAACGGATAGAACTTGAAGGCTTTTTTGACGTTTTTAAGGTCCTCAAGTCTAAGACATTCTAGAGGTATTTTGATAGTGTTTGCGACGAGGTATCATCTAGTAGCTGAAACAGCGTTAATGAAACAAGCAAGGATACTACTTCGGGCGATGAGCGCATTGGGCATGACAGCCCTTCCCGGGATGACTCTATAGAGTGTCTAGGAGTTATCAAGGGAGATATAGGGAGAATAGCTATGAGGGCTTTTCTTGACACCCCTGACTTGACTTTGCTTAGGAGGTTGGGGGAAAAAATTAGAGATCCCTTTTTGGATTTTTTACCAAGGGACCCTTTTATCGGGTAGTCCGAGCTCTAGCTCAAACTTTGAGTCCGAGCTTTAGCTTAGATTGGATGGTATTATCTTTTTAATCTTTCTTAGAATTTTATTTCGTTCATTGTCTAATGTTCGTTTTTATTACAGCTATGTCGTCACGGATTAGTTTGGTCACTTTTACCAAAAAGGCTAGGAAAAGAAAGCTACAACCAAAGATGCGAGCTCAACGACAACCAACATCCCGCCCTCGAAGTGGGTCGTTATCCAAGAAAAGCAATCTCAGGATGACGCTCAAGACTCCACGCCCAATAAGAAGGGCGAAGTCGATGTCTCCAAAGGCAAGGATACCATGCCACCACCCCCACACAAGAAGGCTAAGTCCAACAAGGGGGAGAGCAATGTGGTTCGGCGATCGTCGGCGTTAGGGGAGGGTCTGTCCACCTCGCCGTGCAGAAGTCTAGGCCTTGGAGCTTCTTGCTGACAAGGAAAATGTAGATCAGTTCAGCACGGATCAATTGGTTACCAAGGCTTTCCACGCCCTTGGTTAGGTACTTGGCTGTTTACGTTTGGTTTCACACATGTTTATTCTTGTTTTTTGCGTTCACGTAAACTTGTTTGTAATAGGCAGTCATGCTTGTTTCTGCCCTCACCCTCTGGAGCCAAGATCATTAGAACGACTTCCACTTCCAGCTTGCCCGTGTTGACACGGCCGAGCTTACGATGGTTAGAGCTCAAAATCGAGCTTTCAAGGTGGAGAATCAATTGGCCACCCTGGGCGAATAGGTGATGAAAGTCGATGCCGAGCTTAAGGACAAGTCAGAAGCCATGGCAAAGTTGGAGGCGAAAGTGGCTGAGTTAGCAGGCCAACTAGCTCATTCAAAAAGCTCTCCACTAACGAGTTCAAATCCTCAAACGATTTCAATGATGCAATTATGGATTCCGCTGCCACATACTTCAGTGATGGATTTGAATTCTACAAGAGGCAGCTTGCTTAGCACCACCCCAACCTCAGCATTGACTTGGCGGGTGTACAGATGGACATTGACCTGGCCAAGAAAGGGGAAGCGGCCGAGGTCGGCGAGAAGGGGGAGTAGAATGAGGGCGATATCGACCCTACTCCTTGACATTTCTATTTGTCATCATTTTTTTTGGGCGTGATGTAACACTTTCATATTTTTAATGAACATATCCATTTCGTTCTCTTCACTTATGATTGACTGGCGATGTTAAATTGGTGAATTGGGCAAAACATTATAACCAGCGAGTTGAGAGGTGATATGGGTGAAATAATATTAAGAACTCGACGCAAATCTAACCATGGTCAAATAGCTCGGCGAGCTTGAGTGAGGTGATATAAATTTAACTTGAGTTTACCTTGTGATAATTTGGAAAAATATTTAACCCAGTAATGTTTAGCGATCAGGGCGTATCTTGGTCATGGGCGTTCTTTATTATGGCGATATCCACGATAGTGATCAAGATACCTTGCCATGTCATAATGAATGGGCTTTTCTGATAATGGCGAAATCCTCCATAGCGACCAAGATGCCTTTGTCGTTTTGTAATGAATTGGCAATCTTGATGTTGGCGATATCTGCTACGGCAATCACGATGTCTTTCATGCAGTAATGAATGAACATCCTTGATAATGGAAAAATCCATGATGGCAATCAAGATGCCTTATCATGCTGTAATGAATGTGCATTCTTGATATTGGCGACATAAAACCTACATTCGGAGACACGCTATGGTAAACAATTAACTTGGAGATATGTTATGGTGAATAATGATAACCAAATAATATTATATTCTTAAACTGGAAACTATTACAGAGAATTTGAAGCCTATATGGAGGCTCAAAGACTGGTTACATAGTTTAGCGACTTCCTTATCATGGCGGCCAGCATATTCACTGGTAGTAAATTTTCAAATGCTCAGTGTTCCAGGGGTGAGGGAGTGTCTTCCCATTCATGTCTTCTAGCGAATAGGTTCCTGACCTAGATATTTTGATAATTTGTAGGGGCCTTCCCATGTAGGACCGAGTTTCCCTGCATTTGGTTCCTTAGTGGACAAAGTGAATTTTCGTAAAATTAGGTCGCCAAGTAGGAAAGATCTGTGCTTAACCCTTTGATTATAACATTTGGCGACCTGGTATTTATAATCTACTTGGCGTAGTTCAGCCTCTCCCTCTTTTCATCAAGGAGGTCAAGGTTAAGTCTCATCTTGGTTTCATTGTTCTCCTTATTGAAATTTGAGGTTCTGAAACTTGGTATTCCAATCTCGACAAGTATAACTGATTCGGTCCTGTAGACCATGGAGTAAGGTGTCTCACCCATAGAGATCTTGCTCGTCGTATGGTAAGCCCAGAGTATGCGCAGTTGATCTTCCACCCATTCATTTTTTGAATTTTCTAACCTCACCTTTAGATTCCTCGGGATGGTTCGGTTAGTAACTTCCACCTGCCCATTTGTCTGAGGATGACCTAACGAGGAGAAATGATGGGAGACGGCGAGATCTGAGTAGAATAGCTTGAATTTGTCATCGTCGAATTGTCTTGCATTGTTCGAGATAATGACCCTAGGAATTCCAAATTTGTAAATGATGTTCTACCATATGAAATCCCTGGTGTTCTTCTCAGTTATTTTGGAGAGAGACACAGCTTCTATCCACTTGGTGAAATAGTTTATGGCGATGATGAAGAACTTCCTTTTTAGTGGAGCTTGGGAAAGAGGCCCGAGTGTATCCACTCCCCATTGAGTAAAGGGCCATGGTCTAGTCATTAGGACCATCTCAGTGTTTTATCAATGTAACTTACAGGTCTCAAGGAGTCCACACTACTGAAGCAGGTGTTGACACTTTCTGTCAGAAAGTGTTCATAGTTATCTTTGATCGATTTGAGTTCTATAATACGATATTTATGAACTGCACACTTAATAACAATATTAGCCACTAACATAATGTTTTGTTATCATCAAAATCAAAGTATTAAGTTAACACATGTGTCGTCTAAAACATACTTTTCTAAAGTAATTATTTTTCACATTTCATGGTATATTTAAAATATAGCATGCATTTTATCATAAATCATCATATTTAATCAACCAAAACATAAATATTTTAATCCTAAAAATTTTACTTTTAAGTAAGTAAAATATAACAAAGCTCACCTTTAAGTTTATCTCAATCTCTTTTAGTGGCCGCTTGTATGTTAAGATAAGGGCCCTTCGGGTTCCGATTCTATAATTAACAATTCCAAATTTAGTATTATTTCTTTAATTGTCTTTTTATTTATCTTATTTGTCTAATTAAATTATCATTTAATGTACCTAATCTAAGAGTAGTAAGTTTGTATAAGATATCGGGAGTGATTTGGGTACTGGACAAATCAATTGAGTTTTAAATTTGTAAAAGTTCTTGATGTTCAACCGGTCGAAAAAAAATGGACCAGTCTAGGATAAGACAAAATATTATTTTTTTTCTTGCTTGAATTTCAAGACTATTTTGAGCCAAAAAAACCATAAACCATAAAAATTACTTTAAACACAAGTTGGAGGTATTTGAAATGACTTTCATACGCAACTGAAAACAAGTCAAAAGGTTACTGCATGAGGAACTTACGCCCAAAATACTAATTGAGTAAAATAGGATTTTAATCTATTCGAAATTTGATCCTAGAAAGGTGTTCAAATGATAAAATTTTGGATATACTCTAGACATGCTTTTCAATAATAAATTTAAAATTGAAGAATTTATCAAAGAAAATGCGAAGAAATTGAATTTACCTCAGTAAGAAAATAGATTCAATTTTTCGGTATCAAAATTTGTATCCACTGTTTTCTTTTCTCTCTTAAACCCCTTTCGTTTCCTTTCCCTTCTCAAACCCTTTTCGTTTTCCTTTTCAATCTTTTGGTATCGAAATTTGTATCCACTGAATTCTTTTTTTTTCTCTTTCTTCCTCCTTTCTTTCTCCTTATTTTCTCTTTTTTTCTTTCTACCTCTTTTTCTCTCCTTCTCTCTCTCGCAAGTTCCCAACATGCATATGCTAGGACAAATGAAGTGTGTATGTTATGGACTTTTGGGTTTCGGGTTAGGTTGGTGATTACCTATGCCATAATGGCTATTGGTGACTCATGGCCATAAGTCACCAAGCCATTAGTGGTGAGTCACCCCACCTTGTGGCCCTTATAGCGCGACATGGCCCCGCCATGATTGCTCGACACGT
>CM018914.1:14032657-14035157 GCA_009663005.1 Actinidia chinensis | reverse complement strand
AAAACAGAGACTTGTTTATGATGCAGTAGCTTCAAGTAAGCATCTAGACCTCGGGTACTTTTTAGTTTGCATATTTGAACTTCTGATACTTATCATTTTTTCTATTTTTGTTTAGTAGAGCCTCTAGAGAGCTACTTCCATCTCAGAATGGATGAAGGAACTAGGGTTGTTTACGGGTTGATTCTGGTCGAATTTGGGGATCACCCGACATTCGAACCGAACTGGTCAGGTTGGAAAAGATTGGGTCCGAATTCGATCCAATATATGGTCGGGTTGGGTCAGGTCAGGGGAATTTGGTCGGATTGGGGTTGGGTTGGATGAAAATAATGGATTTTAGAGTAATTTTTTGTCGGGTTGGTCGATTAAATGGCCCAACACCTGAACTGAATATAGTCGGGTTAGTTAAAATCCACCCGTTATTCATCCGTAGAGTGAGCAGGTTTGGTCGGGTTCGGGTTTGGTCGGGTCGGGTCAGTCGGGTTAGCGGGTGGATTGGATATTTGGACAGCCCTAAAAGGAACAGTCTGCCAAGATCAAGAACTTTAAGAAGAAAATAAGCTCTTTGGAGAAATAAGCCAAACTTAACTCTAAAGTTGCCGATAAGGTGAAGTTAGACCTCGCTACTATCTAAGAGAGAGATGCCAGTTACGCTGTCGTCACTAAAACTCGAGGTAAGGTGGCTACTATCCAGAGCAACTAGACAAAGCTTTGGGAAAGTCGGGGAAGGTGGAGAAGGTCGCATGCGGCCCAGTCTTCAAACAAGTGTATAATCGAGGGATAAACTGAGCTGGCGACAAATACGATAAGCAGCAGGCTAAGCTTCACCCTAGTATCTTCTAGGAGGGATGATTGGCTTCTAGGGTGTTGTCTATTTCTGCCTTACTTTGGTCAAACCTGGTTTTGGTTTGGCCTCGATTTCCTCTGCTCTAGTCTTTTCTTGGTCAACGAACTCTTTCAAGTGTTCATCTCGGACAAGCTGATCAAGGAAAGTCTTCAGAGGTCAGCAATTCTAGGTTTTGTGCCTCTTCTCATCGTGATAGGAACACTTCCACCGTTGATTGCACTGTTTGGGGTCCCCTCCCATGTGGTCGGATTTTCTTGAAGTATGGCTTATCTTGAATTCGGGCGAGAAACTTATAGATTAGTTCCTTAAAAACCACATTAATCCCTTGCCTCGCCCGATTCTCATGATCGACCGAGCCTTCCTTTCGCCTTTTGAATTGTCCTTCTCCCCGAGGGGTTGTGCCTGTGCTTCGTTCTTCTTGTCGGACGTCATTCTCTAGCCGAGCAAACATTTCAACCCGAGACATGAGGTCCTAGAGATTGGCTGGAGGGTTGAGCGTTAGGTCATCCCAAAGTCTTTCACCAGGAGGTAGCCCGAGCTTATAACTGGATATTACTAACTCCTCTGAACATTATTCTATGTCGCTATAAGTTTTCCAATAATGCTTGATGTAGTTACGGAGCGATTCGTTCTTGTCCTTCTTGAGTGTCAAAAGAGAACCAACGCCCTTTACTGCTTTTGTGTTTATAACAAACCGAGCTATGAATGACTCGGTGAACTGGTGAAAGCTCCTGATTGATCCTACGGGCAGCTGGTCGAACCACTTCAATTGAGATCCCCTAGGCTTGGTGGGAACACCTAGCACATTAGCGCATCCAAATGATTCCAAAGGGCCATCATTTGTCTGACAGGACTAGTGTAGGATCTCAAGTCTGACTTCCTATCATACAATATAAACCTTGGTGGCATGAGTTTTTCCAGCGGGTCTATCCCCATGATGTCTCGGGAGAATGACGTCTGGTACTTAGGGATTGGTTCTCTTGGCCTGGGCTTAGTCGTGTAAGCCATTGACCTTACTGGGATAATAACTTTACCCGATGCCACCGTAGTTTGGTTGTTGAGCTTATCACGCAAATTGCCTTCTTAGTTCCACTTGACATTGAAGGTCTCGCGGAGATCCACACTAGAGGGAGCTCGGCTGGGCGATACTCTTCGTTTACTCAAAGCCACTGATTTACTATCGGTTCGGCTATCCAAGATAACATGGGATTTACACCACCTTCTATTTCGACCTTCCCGAGGTAGGAGGTTCGATCCCTTGGTCTTGTCCTCAGATGGTCCTCCTTCTACCGCTTAAGCCGATTTCATCAGTTTGTTATCAACCAAGATCTGTGCCATTTTGTACAACTGTGTTTGCTTGGTGTTTGATCGCTATGTCCCAACTGTATCCTCTTTTATGGAGCAACTGACCTGGTTTTTTCTTGGAGGCGGTCTTGGCTATTCTCTAGGCATCGACCAATAGTTTAACCCCTCTGTATCCAAGAGTTCCAGGACTATGAAGGGGCTTCCTATGGGTTTCTCGACTTCCAGAACGGTTGCTGCTATGTGATGCTATCAAAGCTGACCTTGCAAATGTCTATAATCGATTTTTCACAAACGATGCTAATTGTGTGGTACGAGTTTGAGATATAAGAGGGAAAAAAAATCAAAGATAGA
>CM018914.1:13990157-13992657 GCA_009663005.1 Actinidia chinensis | reverse complement strand
GTTTTCATTTCTACATTCTTTATTAATTTGAGGGAATCACCTTGTATGATTAATTGCATTACAAGAAAAAGTATTCTCTTAAAGATTAGAGGCTTTCTAGTAATTGTATTCCAAGAGAGGGTATTCTCTTGAAAACTAAAGGTTCTCTAGTAGATTATAAAGGTTTTTCAAGCACCCGCAAGCTTGAAGATAGTGGAATCCCAAGGAGAACTTGGAGAGTTGACGTAGGGAATGATTGGCCGAACCACTATAAATCATTGTTTGCACTCTATATTCCTTAACTCTGTTAAGCTTTCATATTGTATTATATACTTGCTTATATTTTTTGATATTGTCATATTCATTATTGCAAGTACTCAATTAAGGAGCAATTGATTTGGAGATTTAAGTGTGATAATTTTAATTAGGCAATTTAGTTGTAAACATATTCAACCCCTCAATTTTCTATACGGAGTAACACAATTAAATCTTTCTCTATAAAAAAATATGTTAAACACTCGCTTCTCTTCTCTCTTCTAATCCCTAGGGATGCGCATGTGTTGAGTTGGGTCGGTTATGGGTCTGACCCAGAACTGACCCGCTATTGATCATTCTCATTTTTTGGACCCAGAACCAACCTCGACGGTCCAAAAGAACCACCGAGCCCAACCACTTGGATCTGGTTTGGTTCGGTTCGGTTCGGTTATTCGATTTTTCATTTTCAAGTCGGGTCGGGTCGGGTCTTGGCTCTAGGCTGGTTCTGGTAATAAATAGTATGGTGAGTGTACTGTATGTCTATAGGATCGGTTCTAGACTTTGGTTCTCATTTTGATTCTCGGGTCGGGTCAGGTATGGATAAAAAAAATTATGAACCCGCGAACCGAACCGAACCGGTCGGGTATGGAATTTTCAGACCCAGAAACGAATTGAGGGCATGGTTAAACCGAACCAATCCGACCCAATGTGGTCGGTTCGGTTCGGTTCTCAAATCCGAAGAGTCTTTTGTGCACCCTTACTAATCCTTCCCCTCTCTCCCTCTCTAGACATGAACCATTTCTTTGATTCTCTCCCTCTCAAACCTAAACACTAATTAAAGCAGGTAGGCTCTTAATTTCCCCTATCTCTCTCTCTGTCAACCCCAAATCTCTAATGATCTCATATTCTCTTTCTCTCTCTCACTCTCACCTTCAATAGCTGTTCTTACCCCAAAATGGGTGGCCGTTCTTGGTTCTGTAGTGTTTCCGAATTGGCACAGCCATCAACACCACAGACCACAAACCTATATTACCTCCCTATACTGCCATTACTTCACCAATTCGCTTGATCTCAAAAATTAAAAAGCCATCACCATCACCACCACCACCACCAAAAAGATCCATCTTCTCTATAAATTGAGCATTCGACCAATTGCATTTTGGCACAAACACCAGTACTTAGCGTTAATCCCTTGCTTTTCACCATGGAAGAAGTTTGCAAACATCTTCTGGTGCTAGTGTTCCTCTGCCTCCTGTGGTCGCCTTCTGCAAGAAAAGCTAACAAGATGCTCCGACCCATTAGGAACTTCGAACTGACCGATGTGTTAGTACGACTTTGGGGACTCAATGGTCAATGCTGGAAATAATAAATTCATCGAAAGAAGTGCCAACATCACCATCTTGCATGGGCGGAACTACCCCAAGGGCTGACCTGGCGTTTATAGCCCAGGGTAGTTCAGCCCCCACCAAAAAAATTAGTCGTTCAATTTTTAAAAAAAATTTAGTTTAGCCCAGCCCAGTATTTTAGCAACCCACTATTCTTTTGATTTGGGCCCTCAATTTGCATATCTTTCTATATGCGAAAAAACTAACCCTAGCTCTATCGGACACGGTCTCTCCCTCTCTCCGTTACGCCGGCGCCGCCCTATCTCCTCCCTCTAGATCTCTATCTCTATCCCGTTTGATACCGCTGACAACCTTGACCTCGAGTAACTTGTTAAGGCTTTGAATAGATGATTTTCTTTGGCTTTTGAATGTAATACGACATTTTTGTAATTTGTATTCAATTACTTTTTGAATTCTTAATTGTTTACAAATCTTCTCTATTGGGGATATAACTTTTGACTAACACTTAAAATTAGGTTTATAAATCGGTACAGACTATACCTGTTTTCCTTCATAATAATAATTTTGGAAACTTTGATAACAGAGTTTGAACATCTCTATCTCTATCTCTTGTTTGGTGGTCTGGTGTGGTCCTACGCACCCTCCACTGGTTCCGGATTCAAGATTTTGAGATTGAGGGTTGGGGTTTTTTGTCTTTTTATGTCTGTCTTAATTCCGTCACATTTTTTAGAATTTGGTATTTTTGTGGTTAATGCAGGAGCCCTGGGCGGGTGTGCCTAGATAGAATTATCTATTTCGTAATTTTAGTTTGTTTACTTGTTTAGTTTTTAGAAGAGTACTGACGGAATGTGCCTGATAGAAATTTTGAGTTTTTCTAATTTTTTGAGTATTGTTTACTTTGTTTCAGTTTTAAGGCAGAG
>CM018914.1:13935157-13945157 GCA_009663005.1 Actinidia chinensis | reverse complement strand
TATAATAAATAATACTTTTAATAATAAGACTTAAAATAAAATAAAAACTAAAGAAATGAAAAAAAAACTAAAGTTTACCTCAACAAAAATATCGTCGTATTTTTCGGCTTCAATTTTTTTCCTTCTTTTTCTTTCTCTCCTCTTTAGCCTTTCTTTTCCTCCATTCTTCTCTTTCTCTCTTTATTTCCGTATCTCTCTATCCCTTTTGTTTTTATTTTGTTGCTTTTGGAGCTACTACCAGTAGCTTTCTTGTCTTTTATAGATTACACACACATGCACATGCAAGGACAGCTGTTGCCTTCAGCTGTCTCTCACCCTTTTATGCGTCACATGCATACACATGCACATCCATGCACACTCATGCATGGTGACACATGTCACCATGCGTTCGACATGCGTCGTGCCCGCATGTCCGCAACGTGTCACATTATCGTGTTTCGTTTTACATATAATTTTACTATAAAAATATTAATTGCGTTTCAAATAAAATTAACTTGTTTACTAATTTAATACTTGCTTTCGCGGGTCGGGGTATTACAGTTCACCTAGAGTAAGAGGAAAATTTGTTAGATTAAGGCGACATGTTGTTCTTGAACAAAATGACAGAATGTGGAAGTAAGTCTAACCTGGGTGCTCCATGATCTCGAGACCCAAAAAAATTCCTCCTCCTGAGATATACTCGGAGAAAATTCCCAGTAGTCTCCCGAGACGAAGAATAACCTCCTCTTCCACACCTTGACGTTGTTGGGAGAACCCTTGATCACTGTCCTACCCGACCTTGCCTTGAAATAGAGCCACCCCGAGTCTAGCTTCGGATTTTTGAGTACACTAAAGAGGCAACTAAACTCGTTAAGGGATAAGGCGACCTTGTAATATCGTCATACCACCAACACACAGACGACATTTTGCCACGTATTGGGGGAAAGTTGGGTGAGGTAGATATTATAAAAGTTTAGGATTCTCCTGATGGTAGGGTCATGGAAGGCAACTTCGTAGAAAGCTACCTCGCCCGGGCGAGTAGACAATATAGTCTTGCCCTCTTCAGGGAGCCTGGCTTGAATCCCAGGTGGGAAATAATACAATTCTCTCAAGTAATCCAGATCGCCCTGAGTCATGACATTGAACTCCTTTTCAAGAGGAGTACAAGTGTCTATTTCAAGATTTTCCCCATCATCAGAAGGTTCATCCCGAGGAGGGGATCCCTTAGGGGGAGAAGATGGGAGTTGATTGACCACGTCAGCCATATATGACTTCTCGCCTAAGTGATTAGATATCCAAGAAGGTAGTGAATTTTCTAAGTCTCCTACTTCGGCTCTACTGGACGTACACTAAAAACCAAAAAAAAAAGGAAAATTGAAGATGAGACTGGCAATTAATACTTACTGAAGGATTGAGGTGAAGAAGTATTGGCGAGCTAACTAGGGCGAGGTGCGTGACGAAGCAAGAGTAGCAGTTCGACGATAAAAACAAAAGAGTACAAATGAGTGTGGAGCCCCCTATTTATATGAAGCAACAAGGGCTGAGATCTATCTACTCCAATGGTCGGGATCGAGTAGCATTTCGGGTTCCGAGGTTGAAACCTCCACTCCAGCCAAAATATCATTCTGCCATTAATGCGCATATCTACGTGTCCTCCTGGAAAAATATGCTATCATTACATGCTTGCGTCATCAAAACTAAGCTACTTGATTTGCTACTCGAAGATCCCAAGTATTGTATCTCATTATCTCGAGTAAGGAGGCTACTAATGTTGGGCAAAATCCCCCCCTACTGATGATCTAAGATAGGCACGTCGCCTAAAGGGTCCATACCTCCAATAATTATCCTGGTCGTCAATAAATCTATCCAAATGTCTTGAGGATCACATCTCCACACCACTATCGTTCACGTCGCCGATATCTGTGTGAGCACGCCACTTGTTCATCCTCTCGCCAATGGGCAAGGTCGATCATTTTGCCTACCCGAAGACTCCACCTCCGTAAGGACTTCTTCTCCATGACTCCGCCTCCATGAGACTCTTTCTCCGTTACGTCGCCTATAAATTCTCCAAATGTCATCTTCCCATTTTATCTCCGATATCCGTGGGATCTCCTTCCATACTTATCTACCCGTGGATCTCGACGTGATCTTCTCACACGGCTCTTAATTCTCCATCTATAAAAAGTCCGCTCCCCATCATTGAAAGGTACGCATACACACGCAACATTCGCATAAACCCTTGCATACTCTTTAAGAGTTCTGTTATTTTGCTTTGCCTAGCTTGTATTCTCGCCTTGGTCTGATTCCCACGCCGGAGAGATTTTGAGCAGCCTCACCCCGGCCAGTAATATTTATTCATATGCATAGGTTGCCAAGCCATTGCCGAGGTCAAGTACCGAGATCACGAGCAATTCTAACTATTGGTTGCTCGCCCTCAGATTTTTACCACAATAATTATGGTAAACTCAAAGTAAAAATGTGTATGATATACCAAAATTATGTATTTTTATGCTTTATATTATAAATTTATATTTTCTAAAAATAAAAATTTATAACTAGAGCCAGACAAATCGTAACATAACTACAAAAAACACAACAACACTTGAAACTAGTATTAACCACAAAAATGAGTATTGACACAAAAAACTATAACAAAAACACAAAAATATAAATAACCAAAAAATTGCATAATTCGAACAACAAAAAATATAATACAACTAGAACGCGCATAGTAAATTAAATCTATAAAAGCGTGTAACTAAGCCACGTGAATACATAACAAAGCTAATTAATTAAATTTTCATAAAAATGCATATCTACGACCACAAAATGCATTATACAATTACAAAAATTGCGTATCCATACAACAAAAATATAACAAAAGTACTTAAAAAATAAATAACCCAAAAAATGTATAATCCTAACCAAAAAAAGCATAACACTAGCAAAAAATATATTATATAACTGCAACAATACGTAATTATACCATATTAATATATAACAAATATTCTAAAAATCATAACATAACCAACAAAATACATAACAAAAACTATAAACATACTTAATATGAACCATAAACGTATATAATTTTAGTATACCATACACACTTTTAGCATGTGTGTACCATAACTTTTTCCTTAACAATATTAGACATTAAGTTTTAACATATTCAATACGCACATTACTTTTCAAGGTTTCGTGTTTGAATCTAAAATTTCGCGCTAGAGTCATAAATCTACCCTAATTAAAGTAGAAAATAAGCTACTTACTTTGCGTGAATTCACATCATCACATCCGCACAATAGCTTTCCATTTAAGAAATCTATAGCTTGAAATCCCGGTCCCACATTAATGTCCTGCATTAGTGACATGAAAAAAATAGTTGTTCGTACTCATCAAATAATGTTAATTACTATGCAGCAATGAACTCATTATGTTCGTTAAAACTAGTAATTTGTACCTTTCCGTAGTCAACGGCAATGAAATTTGCCCATCGGTTCAAGCTGCACCATAACACTTGTGAATTGTGTTCACAAGGCTTTTGGTATTCTTTTCATTACATTTGGTGAAGTTTGGTGTTGAATGGTAGTTTAGGAGCACCAAATATTTACTTGTGTTGCCTAGTGGTGATACAAGCTCGTGATTGTCACAATTCTATGTACGCCTTCCCTGACTTCCATCTATGAACCAGAACGATAGAGTGCGAACACAAAAACGCACAAACATTAAATTTTATAGACATATTCTTATCCATACCTAAAGGGATAGAAGGACATTGTATTTGCTTACATTTATATGCAACCATGAAGTTCCATTGATAAGCAATTCCTTCGCTTTCTTGCTTACATTCGTTTGAAGTGAATACGACAAGCCTTTGATTATCAACAACCATGTCTTTGATCTCCGGCCAATCTCCACTGTATTGAGGCATTTTCGTTAGTGTTAACAAGTACATTTTCAACCCCGTGGCATCAAAAGCTTTTGCTAGTCCATTAAGGCTTGACATTAAGAATGCTACAACTTCCTTAAAAAGGTCAAGAGTGGGACTCTATGGAACCAAATGATATTAATATTGTAAGGGGATAAATTAGTCAACTATGGATTCTGGCCTTGTTAGGGTAAAGGTCTCTGCCAAGCTATCACTATGAAGCAAGTTCGATGGCCCCCTATGTTGTAGGTCAGTAGAAACACCATCGAACAAAGGCACTATCCGAGTTGAGGCCACCATTACTCCCGACATGTCGTTATTTAGTAAACTTGGTGGAGTAACCACGCCAGAGTTTGGACAATGGGCAACGAGCTGCTGTGATCCCGAAGTATGGCTGGGTCATGCCCAAATGGGCATGTCGGCAGCATGATGATAGGCTACTAGGCAGACCCTAGAAGTATGGCTGGGTCAGTCGCCTACTCACTGACACAACAGTCAGCGCGTACGAGCACGCGCCAAACTGCAGTCTGTCCAGTGATAAGACAGCTAACGCGTCAAGGCACGCGCCGAGCTGTATCATATAAAGTCAACATTTCTTTTCTGAAAGGTATGCAAATTCACTTTGGAGAAATACATACACTCTCTATATTTATATCTACATGTATTTTCTGGTTATTTAATTTGACCGTCGGAAAATTATTTTTCAAAAATAGCTCAGGCGGCCGTTCTTACTATTTCTATATCGCAGCTAGGCATATTGCTGACTGGTGACTGACTACAGCATCTTGAACCGCTGCAAGACAACACAAGTGTCTATCCTCAATTTTCTTTTTCCTCTCATCTCATAAACTCATACCCTATAAATATTATCCTCAATAGTAGACCAATATTTTTTTACCTTATATGTGAATAAACTGCTTCAATTAACATTTTTTATACAAAAAATTCTATTTGTATCACATTACTTGCAAAAAATCATTTGAGATCCTTGCTAGTTGCTGAAAATATTGTTTGGAGTCCAGGGAAACAACATGAAATTGTAAAGAAAAGAAAAGGCACCTACATGAATTCTTTTATGGGTATTATCTGGGTCACATTCCTGACACAGCAATATGTTGTGGTCATCTGTATCGTCAAATGTAGTTAATATTAAGGATATAACAGTACCACTCTGCATATAAATAACTGACTCATCAATTAGGGGCGGCGGCACAGCCACACCAATGAGACAAGTGACTCTACTGGAAAAACAATTATACTATCATCCCATAAAAAAAATTACACTACTACCTCACTGAAAAAAAATATATATTACCAATAAAATTTTGACTTACTAAACAAATATTTTGACTTCACTCCCGCCATCAATAGTAATAAGATAGCCCTAGTAAAACCCCTAGGGGTAGCGCAGATGGTCATCTGGGGCTAAAAGGAGGCGTAGTGTTTGCGTGAGACTGGGTTCGAGGCTTGCCATCTGCGATTGCTTATCCACTTACCTGTAGTGGGCGGAGTCATGGGGGGACCCACTGCCCCGGTTGTTGCTCATAAGGCCCTGGTGTTGCGCTGGGACTGGTTGGGATTTTCCGAGTTTCAAAAAAAAAAAAAAAAAAAGAAGATAGCCCTAGTAAAATAAAGGGTGAAATACACGGACCTCCCCTGAGGTTCCGAGTTAATACACAAAGCACCCCTGAAGTTTAAGAAATTATAATAAACTCCACTGAGATTTAAAACTTGTAACAGATTCCCCCTAGGTGCAACACTAACCACGCCCTGAGGTCCTAGTTAACACAATCACCCTGACGTCAATCGTCCTTATCAAGATTGACTGCCCATCCATGACGTCAGCATTGAATATGGTTGTAATACCAGATATACCCTTTTTTTGACAAAGTTTCTATATACCCACACAAGGATTTTGATGAATGAACAAAGTGAATCATATTAACCATTAACTATTTAAACTATTTAAGTATATCACCTTACAACCATTTTTTTCGTTACTAATCTATTTGAAATAGTGATAAAAATCGATCAAATGTTGTCCATATACTTAAATTAAATACTCTTATGTCATTCAATCAACATACTTGTGAGGTATATAGTAATTTTGTCAAAAAATGACATATATGGTATTCTAACCACTATTCAATTGACGTCATGAATGAATAGTCAATCTTACTAACGGACGATTGATGTCGGATGTTCTTTATGTATTAACCCGGAACCTCAGGGGTGGTTAGTATAAAAAAAAAATTGTTACAAATTTCAAATCTCAGGAGAGGTCATTGTAATTTCTCAAATGTTAGGAGTGCTTTATTTATTAACCTGCAACCTCATGGTCAGCGTATTTCACCCTAAAATAAATGGGTAGTTAGAAGTGATAGTCTTACATTTAGTTATTGCGCTACACTGTCCTGTCCGGTATGATTAAAAAATCGTCTTCCATTCCAAGCATACATCCAACCATTTGTACAGGAATTGTGAGCCGTCAAGAATGCATATTTGTTGAAAGGTAATGAATTGTTCTGTTTTGAGAGAGAGAAAGAGAGAGAGCTATGCTAGTTACAAACAAGACTTGTAAATGAATATATCAGAACTTTTGAGGCTTTTATAAATCATAACATATTTACGAATGGAGATGGAGTGTGATATATATATATAGTTACATAAAATGTATAAACAATAATGAAATAATTCAAATAAATTTTCTGAAGAGTTGTAGTCACATTTCAATGGACAAATACACTAATGATCGTTGTTAATCAATTCATAAATGATCGCTTAGCTAATGTGGTGGTGGAATGGTGGTGGTGTGGCAATAACGTGGTAGTGGGGGAGGTGGTGGGGTTATTACTATGTTACTTAGTTCTTACCTATTTGGGGGCTCATTTTTAATAGATACAATTGGGTCACGTGAGTCATTTTAACCCATCACATTTATCAGTTGGGTTATGCAATTCTAATGGGATGATTGGACCCCCCAAGTTTCTCTCCAGTCGACTGGATCGTGTTGTCTAGGCATTGAGTTATATCTATTTATTGTGTATACACTTATGTTTAGATTATTTATGAAAAAATCAAAGTATATAATTCAACATCGGTAGGAGTCCTTAATTTGTCTAAAAAAACATATATGGAGTATTTTCCAAATCTATTTGTAATAATTTTAATACAAATAAAAAAAAATAATTGCGACTACAATTATTCAATTAAAGCCATATATTTTCATAGATGATTTACGCATCAAGAGCTACAAAGTATTCGATCAGGACCTCGTGTGGTGGGTCGATAGAGTCAATAAGCGTGCCCCAAGGGCTTAGTATGAGAAGCCAGGTTTACAAGCAAAAAATTTGTTTGCGAACATGAAAATGCTAGATACCTAGAAAATTCATTTAAAAACTCGCGCAAATCACAAGTGTTACCAACCGGTTTATGCCAGTGTGACCACAAAAAACACTCTACATTATAGTTGATCTAACTATACAAAATTCTCTACAGTTTTCTAGGTATCTAGTATTGTACTTCTCACAATTGCATTGAAATTCTTTTGGTCCATCCGTCAGAAGGAACCCATATTTGTGTAACTCTAGTACACATAATGCTAAAAAAAGAGGGTTAGGTGGAGAAATATACCACCATCTTGAATGGGTCCAAGAAGGTTGATTTTGTATAATTGCTCATCCTATATTTTAAAAGGTTTGTCGCAAAAAAGTCCAGCAGCACACCCTTCCTGATTCATCCACGGGATCATATACACAATAACATAGTGGAGTAACAATAAATTCAAATGAAATCCAAATCACCAAGGAACAACATATCTTTGATCGACTCATAAATTTACTTAATAGAAATATATATATATATATATATGTATGTATATATTACTTTCTTAAAATTTATATACAGATAGATAGGATTTATAGCAGAAGACCATGCCAAAGAGTATAAATTTTGTCATATAACCGTGTAATAAACATTAAAATATGAAGAATATGATCTAATGGTGGTTGAGAAATAAAGGCACTTCAATTATAGTCAATGCAACAAGTTATTTGCATTTTGAAAGAAACGTAAAAGGAAAAAAGGATGAGAAACCAAATGGATTTAGGATGGGCGAAGTCATTGTAGGCAAATTTACGATGGATGGGATATGTAGTTTTATCTTATATCATTTGGTACTCAAACTTGTACTTGGCTCATTTAATCAGTTAGGATTTAGATTGTGTCAATTTGGGTATGCGTCAATACGGTGGGATCCATTTCAATATGTAGTAGGGCCATACTTCATAATGGAAAGCAGTGTCATTTCAAGACGCACAGGGTGATCTCGGTAATTGAGAAAAATGTCAAGGGAGATCATGTAATTATGCCCAAGGTGACTTGTTACAATTGTTCGAAAAAAACGAGTAAGATCGCCCCAATGAGTAAATGGAACGGGCTTGGATGATTCGAAAAAACTACAGCTCCCGCCGATCTTTAAAATACACGTATGGATACAAGAGTTTTACATAAGGTACAGGGGTACTATGCCGGCTAGGGGTGAAAAAGAGATTGTACGAGTGTGTATCACAATTCTCTGCCTTCTTCCCCAAAATCTTCGAGATTATGGGCCATCTAGGGTTTCATTTTTCTAGGCTCGCCCCACGGACATACGGTAAGAATGTAGGGTTTGTAAACGTAAAAGATCCGTTTTGCGGAGAAGATTCCCAGGGGCGATTTGCTTGCCTTCCTAGGACGTTTCCATGTGGCAACAGAGACGAATCTCTCTTCTTCCATAGCGAACACATTAACGACGCGGCAAATCGTGTGTTTTGTTTTCTCAAGGTTATGGACATCAATGAGGACTTTCTCAATTAAATAGTGTATTGCTAGCTGCTGAATCAATGAAAGTATTATGACTTCTCTTTTCTGGATTTTTTTTATATAGCTATCATTCTTGAAGTTATTAAAATCGATAAAAGCAACAATATTTCTTGTATGCTATTTAGACAATCAAGTTTGTCTGAGATTTGAAGTCGTATTACTCCGGATGTTATAGCCAAATTTTCTCCAGTTGAACACTGTTGAAGTAACGACGACTACACACTAGAAAATTATTTTAGATTTTAGTTTTTGATGCATTAAAAAATATAAACTTAAAAGACAAGAAGAAAATAGCCTTTATTGTCAACGTAGTGAATTTTTTTTAATTTGATCAAAACTTTTTTTATTTTCAAATTCATTGTGTCATGAAAAATCAAAATAATATAAAATGATGATTAAATGATGAAAAAAATCTGATTTGATAATAATATTTTAGCAAATCAAAACACCTGAGTTACCCGAAATTGGGCCTACTAGTAAACTATGTTTTCTTGATTATTTTGGCTTTGGATCTAGGATTTGGCGGTAGGTGGCGTAAGAGTAAAGATGTGAAACAAATGGGCTCGTTTGATATTCAAAATAATTTGTGGACAACTAGAAAAAATGGGATTGGGGAGGGAGATAAGAGGGGAGATGTGAAGTCCATGGGATAATGTATGAGAATGTGCATATCAGAGGATTAGTTATACCATGTTTGGTAAGAATGAGATTTAAAAAATATGATTTAGCTAGTGCCACCCTTAGTTGCACGAAGCGGGGGCGGGAGCAGAGCGGGGCTGCCCGGCGGGGCTGTGGGCGGGGCGGAGGGGGGGAGGGGGATTGCTCCCCGCTCCCGGGGAAAGAAACAGCAGAGGAAAGAAAAAGTGGTACGCGGATATACATAAAAACTCTAGTTTGGGAGCGCTTAGAGGAGTATGATATGAAAAATTTATAAAATATAATATATAATATAAAGAAGAAAAAAAAAAAATTTTATGTATCCACTTAATTTTTTGGGTGCCCCACAATAGTCCATTGTTGGATTGGCAACGAAGAGTAACCAACCATCTATACAATGAATAGTCAGGCACAAACAAGTCTGGCCCCAATACAAAAAGATTAATGCTTGGCTTTTCATTGGGGTAAAATTGTAGAACATTTCACTATTAAAAAAGTGTGCGGCTTTTAGGGTGTAATGAGCCCAGCCCAACAAAATCATCAGGCCCATCCATTGAATACCCATTTTGACAC
>CM018914.1:13927657-13930157 GCA_009663005.1 Actinidia chinensis | reverse complement strand
ATAGCATTTAGCATCAAACAATAACATCCATTACATATCACGATGCCAACAAAATACCATGGATTTCAACAGATAGCCACACATGCTCAAGAGGAATAAAAAATCAGAATTTTAAAAAATACTCCGGAGTTTGAAAGCATCTTGTATAACCTCAGCTTATCTCAAATTTAAATAACACCATTAGATATGAAGATTCTGGCTCCCATGGATCATCATACTAAAATTTAAACATTGATCTGAAATATCTCACGTTGATATGCAACTTCTATCTTTTATGATCAAACTTAACCACACCATATAAGTGAGAGAAGTGAGGGAGAGAGAGAAGGGAGATGGATGAAAGAGGCGAAGTAGGAATCAGAAGAAGAGGGAGAGAGAGGAGAAAGGAGAGTTTAGAGAGAGAAAGAGGAGGTGAGTGGACGCTATGTTTTGTTGGAAAATATTGGATTATTTTATTCTTTGTGTAGGTGGGGGTATTGTATTGGTTAGTGCTTCGTCATTAGCTGGGGAGGAAATTTAGGAATAAAAGGAATCAATTCTAATTTTTATAAAAATCACACTTCAGCCCTCAACTTCTAATTAAATTATATCATCTCCAATTTAAAGTCCTCGTTAATTTATCCCACAAGTTATGAATATTTCAATAAAAACCCAAAACTTAAAGTCGGGGTTATTAAGCCTACATCCACGGAGAGGAACAAATAATTCATATCACAGAAAGTAAATTACAATGAGTACAATTGGAGGAGCTATCTCCACTCACCTTCAGCACTCTCTCATTCTCCCATCTCAATGTCTATCTCTCAGATCTCACAGACCCAATTCTAGCCCCTTCTCTGTCAGTCTCGTGATCTCACTAGCACACTAGACACTCCCCCAGCCCCTCTGACAAGCATTATGCTGTGTGCCCCAAACAAAGCCCCCACGCCCTACATTTCGCTGCACCCACTGCTATTCTCTATGGCACCTCTATGTATTTATAGGCACCAAGAAGAGCCGTGAGCTCACGGCTGAGCTCAACATGCCTCCTTTGAGACTTCTTCGGCAGATCTTGTTGACAGTTCCTCTCATGCCATACTTTTCTTTCCTCCGCCTAATATCAGAGACAAAGTTTCTGATTGAATCAATGAAGGAGGCTGCATCTAGAAGGAGAGGATTGGCAAGGCTGTGGGTTAGGCCTTGGGCTGCTTCATGGGATGGGCTATTCACATTTGGCCTTTCATATGGGCGGGACTCCAACATCTCCCCTCCAGCCCATTGGAGGGTACTCTGCATTCGTAAAATTATCCATCCCCGAGCAAATTCTAGTCCAGCTCCACTGTAAGATCTACCAAGACAGTATCCGAGATACGTTACCCTCATCCGTGGGCACTCCACTGCCACTGAAGTGATTGCACTTCCAAACCTGAAGTGCCTGCCCTTCTCACCAGGTGCTCTGCCTCCCCCCCACCGGGGGTGCGTTGACAAAGTACGTCGGCTTGCAAGTCTGATGTGTTATTGTTCATTAATTTTATATTTGTGAGTGTCCCTTGTGTGCACACATAGAGGCGATTACCGCCACTGATCTCGAGCGATAAGGACTCGTTTGAAAGAGACTCGTTTCGGCCGACGTCGCGCCTGTCGTTGTGCATCGACCTGTCTTCTCCTATGAGTTTCTTCATGGAATCTGCAATGGTTGCACCTTCTCGTGTCTGGCCAGACTTCTGCCAAGTACCAAAGCATCTCCTGCGCTCCTGCCACTGGGATACTTCAAGTACATCATCGGTACTCCTGCGCGTGCTTTGCGTGCCTCTGTGCAAACGGTTGCTTTCCCGTCCATCCATCTTGCTAATACCACTGGACCAAGTCAGACAGAGCTCTCATGGGTCTGGACATTCTCCAGTCGGTATAGCCTTCCCGTCTTCCTTCTCCTGCAGGCTCCTCCTGTTTCCCTTGGAAACTCTGAGTGTTCCTCCCACTAGCTCAAAGATTCATCGCTTCGATCCATGCATCTCAATGAAACATGCCTGACCCCGGTCACCTTCATGGATCTTCCGTCTGCGGAACCGGAATGTCCTTTGCCAACATCGCGTCGTTAGCCATCCGAACAAGTCACTCGCTGCTACATGTGTAGAGAACCCTCTGTCCTGCACAAAGTGGTAAGCAATTCCTGGAATCAGAAATCCAATCGAGTTCATCTGCAGATGCCTGTGGCTAGTAGTCACTCTCCTCCAACAGCCATCATTGCTGTTGTGCTGCCTCTGAAAGACGATCTTGTGCTTGTTCCTGGACCAAGTCTTCTTGTCCCTTCCCCTGGTCGCAATAAAAGTACTTAAAGTGCGACCTCTGGATCTGCCTCACCCGTCTTCATCTGCGATTATCTCTCCTTGACATTTTCTCTAGCCTCTTCTCTTGACCTCTGTTGAACTCTCCTGAGACTCTTCTCTGGCCTCTTTTTTGACCTCTTCCTGTGGCATCTCTCTTGGAAACTCAGCTCATTTTGTTCCTTGCAACCATAGTC
>CM018914.1:13880157-13885157 GCA_009663005.1 Actinidia chinensis | reverse complement strand
AGCTTGTCTGCCTTTGGAATCTTTGAGGTAGTAAGCGCCCTTGCTGGATAGCGTCTCTCTTGAAAGCCTTCGAATAGGGTGGTGGAGGCTTTCCTATCTGCCGGGTCCTTGGTGTTTCCAATAACCTTTCTCAAAGCAAGATCACTAACCGAAAACATGTTATGTTGAACCCCTTCTAGTTGTACGTTTTGGCTAGCTACTTCTGGTAATCAACCATCCGAATCAGTGCATTTTATCTTCTTTCATCGTCGAGGTCGAGGTCCTAAGCTAAGACTTCTTCATTGTGACTAACCCCGTATGCTTTAGTCCGTATTGTGGGCAAACCGACCTCTAATGGAATTATAGCTTCGAATCCGAAGGCTAGAGAGTAAGGCGTTTAATTCGTTACTTTCCATGGTGTGGTCTGACAGGGCCACAAAAATATTGGCAGTTCCTTTGACCCCACTTGACTTTGGTTTTTTCAAAGCATTCTTGATCCCATTTTCTTGTTGGTGGCCTCAGCTTGCACGTTGCATTGCTGGTAGATCGGGTTGAGTTATAAAATTGATCTTCAGCCTGTCTAACATCTTTAATTTTTTTCCCAACGAACTGGATTACGTTTTGATTGTGAAAGCCATGGAGATGTCGAACTGGACAAAATATTTCTGCATATAAATCTGATCACATCCATCTCCCTTATTTGGGTCAGTAGTTCAACTTCCACCCATTTTATGAAGTAGTTTGTTGTAACTAATAAAAACTTCTTATTCCCAGGAGCTCGGGGCAGGAACCCCACGATGTGCATCCCCCATTGGGCAAAGAGTCATGGACTAGGGAGAGGGGTCAAGTCCATCGTTGGCTGATGAATTAGGGAGAAAAAGAGCTGGCATTTGGTACATTTGTGGACATACACTTGGGCATCTTTCTGAATGTAAAGCCACTAGTATCCCCGAAAAAAAGCTCAATGTGCCAATGATCTCCCTCCTGATAATAATCGCACATGCCTTCGTGAATCTCAAAAATTACATCTTCAACCAGGGTCGGGTAGATGCACAATAGGTAAGGTCTTAGATAAGATCTTTTGTACAAGTCACCAGTGGGGGAAATCCAGAACCTTGCTGCCTTTATTCAGAGTTTGTGCACCTTCCTTTTGTCTTCTGGTAACTTATCATGTCGCAAAAAATTTACAATAGGATCCATCTAGCTCTATGTTGACTAAGATGGATTCCTGTGGCGTTTCATGACTTGGGCCCGAGATTAGGTTGACTGTAATGGTTCCACCTATCTCTCCTTCAAAAACTGACTCCAAGCCCGCCAGTGCATCTGCATGTGAATTTAAGTCATTTCCCACTTGTTCAATTTTCACTGTCTTGAGTTCTTTGAGGAGGTTCTTTGCCACTGCCAAATACTTAGCTATCTTGGCCCCGCGAGCTTCAAATTTTCCTGTAACTTGGTAGATCACCAGTTTTGAGTCACTGAATATGTGGAGATCAGGAACTTTTAGCTTGTTGGCAGACTAGAGTTCGGCAATGAAGTTTTTGTATTCGACTTTGTTATTTGTTGTAGGAAATTCAATCTTAGGCAGTGTTCAAAAATTACTCCTTTCGGGCTTTTCAGTACTAACCCTGCTCCTGCTCCTGCTCCCAGGTTGTTTATTTCTTCATCAACAAATATTTTCCAAGCCAAGGTGGGATCAATCTGGGATGGTTCTAAAACAACCTCTGGATCCCCAGATGTCTCGCCAACGATCATTGTTTCAGCGTCTTGGGGTGGTTCTCGAACAACCTCTGGAACCCCGGGGACTAATTGAATTTCAAAAGATCCTGCCTGTGAGCTCTCCCCTTCTCCGTGTGTAGAGGCAAGGCAAGCTTACTCTGAACTCACAGTTCGGGGGGAGAACTCCGCCATAAAATTGGCCAAGACCTGTCCTTTTATTGTTGCCATTGGTAGAAATTTTATATCTGATAGTCAAAGCTTGACAACCCATTTGGAAAGTTAGTCAGATAAATCTGCCTTTAATAAAATATTTTTGAGCGAAAACTCAGGTAACCCAAGATGGAAGATGCTTGAAGTAGGCATGAGTTTCCGTTTGAATGAAGGAAGGACCAAGGCTAGAACGAGCTTCTCCTGTGGCAAGTACCTTATTTGGCAATTCGTGAATGTCTTGCTAATAAAGTAAATCGGGCGCTGCTTTTCATTTACCTCTTTTAACTATACCGAGCTAGTGGCATGCTCAAAGACAATGAGATAAACGTAGAGTAGCTCTCCCTCATCCGACGTGGACAAAAGCGATGGTCCAGTTAAGTATTTTTTAAATTATTGGAATGTGAGCTCGCACTCCTCGTTCCATTAAAAAATGTGTTTTTGTGAAGGAGTTTGAAAAATGAACAACATTTGTTTGAGGACTTACTGATGAATCTATTCAATGTTGCTCCCATCCCGGTCAGTTTCTAAACCTTCTTTGCATTTCTTGGACTGACGAGATTGTTACTTGCAGTAATTTATTCTAGGTTTGCCTTGATCCTTCGTCTCATCACCAAATACCCCAAGAATTTCCCCGAGCTACCCCGAAGGCGCACTTCGCTGCGTTTAGTCTCAGCTTATGTCTTCTAAGAATTGCAAACACCTCGGTCAAATTCCTAATGTGGTTTGGTTCTTCTTTACTCTTGACCACCATATCATCGATGTATGCGCCCATGGTTCTGCACAAGATCAACTCAAATATTTTTTTGACCATCCTCTAATATATGGCCACTAGCGTTCTTTATCCAAAGGGTATAAGACCTGTATCAAAACAAACACGCTTTCGTCGGTATCGGGTATGGATTAAATTGCCAGTCTTTCTCTTTATCTGACTAAAGAGCAATGTGGCTATTTGGTGGTAACAATCGTATGGGCATCCATAAGCTCATTCTGGCATGACCTGAGGGTAGAATTCCCACTAATTAGTCTATTTCAGCCAAAGGGAAGCAGTCTTTAAGGGGGGGGGGGGACCAAGCTCTTTGAAGGCTTGTAAGTCCACACGTACACACTCTCTATTTGCCTGTCTTTTTCTTTACCACGACTGTGTTTGATAACCAGCTTAGATAAAGAACTTCAATTATTGCACTTGCCTCTTTTAGCTTTTCTACCTCCTCAATCACTACATCCACGTGCTTGGGCGCAGATCACCTTCCCCCCTGTTTTACTGGCCGGGCATCGAGTAGGACATTCAGCTCGTGTCTGATAAAATTTGGGTCAATCCCTGGGCATCTCGTAAGGTGTCCACGTGAAGACCTCTATATTAGCTTTTAGGAATTGGATGAGCTCGATTCTATCTTATTCCTCTAGGTTTGCACTAGTTGGAAAGAAACGATTTGAGCTTGGCTCATCTAATTCATAGCGTATCAGGTCCTCCACGACCTTAGCCTCAAGGTCCCTTCCGATGTCATCTAGTACCTTGTGTTCTTGTTTGATCAATTGTACTTCTTTCGTAGCTACCTTAGTAGAGATCGTAGCAAGGTAGTATTGTTTGGCCGCTACTTGATCTCCAAAAATAGTCTCTTTGCCTCGGGGGTGGTAAACTTAATGATCTGATGTAATATACAAGCTACCCCTTCATCCTATGCAGACAATCTCGGCCAACGATTGCATTATATAGGGACAGGAATTTCCCATAACAACAAACTTTACCACTAGCTCTTTGATCTGGCTCGAATTTTGAGGGTCACGATTCCCAAGGGCTGTGAGACTGAGCGGTGAATCCAACTAGAGAAGCTTAGGATGACTTAAATCTACCTATGAAGCTTTGAGTTTGTTTAACATAAAATCACATATAATTACCTCGAGACAGAGTTTCCGGTATCCACCAGATTCTCTTAACTGTCATAATTATTCATTCTGAGCTAGATGACTAAGGAGTTAGAAATGGGGATTTCAACCCTCTCTAGGTTAGTCCTTGGTTGAATGTGATGCTCCCTAGTTCAAATGCCTGCGTGCCTTGTGCTTTTTTAGCCGGCGATTGGACGAGAGAACCTCATGTAATTGTTTTTATCATTCGGATCTCTCCCCATATCTTATTCTCAAGATCTGGGCGATTTAAGGTCCTGATCATGTAATAGTGCCCAGAGGTATATCCTCCTTTTCATCCATAGCTTTGTCTCGTCATCATATCGGTTGAACCTTGGATTCGGTATGACCTCAGCCTTCTCCACTTGAGTCTTCTCTTCGTCGATGAACTCCTTCAGGTGTCCATCTCGGACCAGCTGGTCTAGGAAAACCTTTAGGGCCCAACAGTTTAATGTTTTATGTCCCTTTTATCATGGTAGGAACACTTCTAACGTTGGTTGCGTCTCTTGGGATCTTCTCCCATTGATTCAGGCTTTTTGAAATACGATTTGTCTCAGATCCGGGCGAGGAGATTTTTGTAGATTGGTTCTTTAAAAACCACATTGATATCCTGCTTTATTACCTGTTTCTTCGGTAGTCCAACCGAGCTCCCCACTCCTTCTGGCTTTCTTGAAGTGGCTCTTGCCCTGGGTCATCGTAGCAATTGCTTTTTTTGCTTGTTTGACGTCGTCCTCTAACCGGGCAAACATCTCGACCCGGGACATAAGGTCCCGGAGGTTAGTTGGAGGGTTGAGTGATAAGTTTTTTTAGAGTCTCTCTTGAGGAGTCACTCCTCTATCTCGTTGTATGTCTTCTAATAGCACTTATTGTCGTTCCTGATTGACTCATTCTTACCTTTCCTCAACGTCAAGAGAGAGCTAATGCTTTTCGGCATTTTTGTGTTTATAACAAACTGAGCCATAAATGATTCATGAGCTAATGGAAGCTTGCGATCGATTTAGTAGGTATCTTATCAAACCACTTCAGTCTGAAATCCCCCAAGCTTAATGGAAACACCCAACACATCAAGGCGTCCTTATGATCCAGAGGGCCATAATTTGCTTAACCATGAATGAGTGGGACTGGGGTTGGATTTTCCATTATACAGTGTGAATCTCGGTGGCACGAACTTTTCTAGTGGGTCCATTCTCTCA
>CM018914.1:13860157-13867657 GCA_009663005.1 Actinidia chinensis | reverse complement strand
TCAAAATCAAAATAGTCACCGCCAACATTTGGTAAAGGTGGGCTGATTTCAAACATCCAGAGTTATTGAACAAGTCAAGCTAGAATTCCCAGTTCTAGTTCCCGATCCAGCAAAACAAATTCCAGCGGCCCTGCTGCTACAAAGTCACTATATTCAATCGCAAATCTGGATAGTCCCTCGTCCAGTAGCAAGACTAGTAAACCAACAAAGTCTTCAAAGACCAAGTCATAGACTCCTGCATTTATTCAAGACAATATTGAATTACTTAGAGTGGCTAATTTGCTCTTAGCCCAAGTTCAAGCTCAAGCTCAAGCCCAGTCAGCAGTCAAAGAAGAATCAAATAGCTCCAACAGCTCAACAGCTCAGTCAGCTCAGTCAGAATCTCCGGATTCTTATGGGTCTCAGTTTCAAGATGCCCAAGATCCGTTTGCTTAAATCAACAGTTTCATTCACTACTATCAATATTTTGATAGAAAAGCTACTGTTGAAATAGTAAATTACCAACAGTCACTGTTCACTTTACACTGTATTAACTTTTTCACCGAAAGATTTCCGTAATTTACGGCCAGTCAACCCCTTTTGGTGCTTATTAAATCACTTCTCTTCTTGAGAAGAGGAGGACTCACACCCGGACTCCAACCGAGATCCATTACACACCTTCTCTCTACCCACCTATAAACAATTCAAACGATTCACCATGTATTCAGTCTCTAAGTCACAGATCTCTCAAGATCTCCAGTAAACTATTTTCCAGTCAATTTGTAAGTTCTTTGTTGTAAATTTAATAAAGTTTTATTTCATTAAATTTTCATGTTTTTATTAGCTGCCGCCACCACGTGCTCGGATTACCGACACAATGGAGGGTTTTACAGCCTCTGTGCTTATTTCAGTAATTTATGCTTTGATTTGCTTATGTTATTACTTATGTTTTCCCACTCAGTCCGCCTTTGGTATCAGACCAAGATCGATTGACCTTGGGTTTTGATTTATTTCTCCCCACTCTGGTTCCATCTTCTGACCTTCTGCGAAGTCATTCCCTATCTGTTCTAGTTATCCTAGTCTGTTCGTCCCCCTAAGTGTCGTTACACCTTACTATCTGGTCCCAGTTACCCTTGTAATCCCAGGCAGAGGGCGTAAGACCAGGCGATAGGGAAGGGTAGCAACGGAGTGTATGTGTTGGCTAGGGTATTTGAAAAAACAATAAAGATAATTCAAAACAAGCATTAGTGATTCCTTTTAAAGAATCAACAAACAGAACGCTTGTTTAGAAGTAATTCATCAGTTCGTTCAAGATCTTCCTTGACTACACTACCAGTTCCGAATATTGATAAACCAGTCAATGAAGAAGAACATAGAAATACCAAGATTTAGGATAATTAAAACAAAAGAAAAAAGAAGTTTTATAATTGGGAAATCCCCAATGCCCAGTCAAGAGAGTTATAAAACTAGCTTTTTAACAGTCATTTTTTAAAATTGATATGAAGTCAAAACTGTTGAACAAGTTTTATGCTATAACTAAAGAATACGAACTTGTAGTATATTAAACAAAGAGTCAATTGCTAAACACAAGTCTCGTGGTCATAATTTTCATACATAGGAATTAATTCAAGTCGCAGTTAAACCCCTTAACTACTAAAGGAATGATTCTTCTATTTAATTGGATTAAGAGTGCGGGTTTAGATTTTAAGGCTAGCATCATGGGAATGGTTAAATCCCAGTCCTACATGATGAATCGGTTCATTTTAACTGCGTCCCTGATCTTACTCTTAGTCTCAGTGATCCTCACAATTAAAAGCGTAACACTAAATATTAAAACTTCTGGTGAAATTTATAACATGAGTAAGGTAGTCACTCAGTTGCATTAATTTACAGAAGTATTTATAAATTAATGAAACCAATTTAAACGTACATGCATTAGTAAAGAGTCCTAGTGGTCAAACTTTATTAATACAAAGTAGTACTAAAAATTCAAATGTTCGAATTCCTAAACCTATTATCTGGAAAGATGTTACCTTACCAGATGATTGGCTATTAACAAATGAAAGTTATCAAAGTCACACACAAAAAGATGTTAATGACTTAGACTACATACAACAATACCCAGATGGAACTGTTAAAATAAGCTTCAAAGATCTTCGAGTCCATACTCCTTCTAGACATAGTTTTGATAACAGAAGTCAAACAAGTAAATCTACAAAAGGTAAACATAAGTCACAACCCAGTCTTGATAGATTAAGTAGTTACAAGTCAAGTAAAAGCTTTATTGATCCATTTGAACAAAAGGTCAAAATACAAGGTGTTGAAACATCTTCACAAATTAGTAAACCAAGATACTCAACACATCCACAATTTGGTAATGAAGATGAGGAAGCAGAGTCTGCTGAATCTTCACAAGAGTCACCTACACAAACAGATTTTGAAGTTAACACCCCTGTTAATCCTCAATTACTAGTTATACATACAGATTTTGTACCTGATGTTGATAGACTTATTAAAGAATATAGATCTAAAGAAAATAAAACAAAAAGACACAAACTAAAAGAAAAATACACTACTAAACAGATAGACAAATTAATAAATAAATGGAGAAAATTTATGAATGAAATAAATCTGATATTTATTTCTTTGATTATTAGAAAAATATTATAAAAAACTAAATAATATTACTAAACTTCTGGAAAATTATGATACACTTCTGTATCCTCTACTCATCCACCTAGAAAAACGATTATTATTGAACATAAAGGATCTACGATAAAGCTACTCCATTCAAATACCTAGTGTAATCTGATGTTAACAAAGTAATTGAACAAAACAATTTACTAACAATACTTAACATCTATAGTAAACAATTAGATAATATAGAAACAAAACTTGATAGTAAACCAATGTTCAAGAAACTTCTACTATCTAAAAGAAAAATTAGAAAATCCATTAAACTACTTTACCAGTAACAGAAGTAAACTTGGTCTTAAAAAAGCCACTAAAGATATTCAAAAAATTGAAGAACTTTTCTCTATGATTGAATCAAAAACTCAACTAAAGAGAAAGTTCGTCTATTAAAGTTTAAATCAAATGAATTACAACCTACAAAGTGATTATGATAATGACACATCTCCTGACAATTTATTGAATTAAGAAAACCAATTCATGTTCATTAAAATCCAATTTAAACCCACTCATACTTCAACTACACAAAATTGGTATCTAGACCTACTCCTCATGATTTACAATTCGAGGAAGGAATCTTGATAACCAGTTTTTGTGAAGCTAAAAAATTATAGAATGAATATTGATGGTCTTAGTGAAATGTATTCTACAAAATTACATCATTATCTATGGTTTCAAAAGTACTTAACAATAGGCAGATTTTACTCAAGCTGAAATAGGTGACTATAACTTCCGGTTGTACTGGAATGTTAAAACTTGTGGGATAGATATCCACTGAAGCGTCTAGAGAACAAATTAAAAATGCTATTAAATTAGATGCTTAATAATCTTCCTATTTTTATGAAACCATTGGGTCAGGAAAACCTGCGGGAATTCATACTTTAACTTACAATAATTAAACATTTTATAGGAAAAACCTAGTGACATACATTGCCACGATCATGATCACTTAAGTAACCGTAGTTGCACAACTCTTTAGTTTTTTGAATTTTAGATGGTATAAAGATTGTTTTACCTCTAGAGTCATGTTAAGAGAGATTGGACTAAACCATTTTGGAAAGAAAAATTTATTACTGGTTACCTCATCTCTTTGCCCATAAATTAGAGATGTCTTAGTCAACCACAGGAACGATAGATTATGATCAATTAACTTATGGTGACATAATTAGCACTATAAAAGAAGGATTAAGGAATGTGCCTTGATATGAAAAAAGAAAACAAGAAAGTAAAAGATAAAAACAAAGCTAATATTGAATTAGGTCACTTTTGCGACAATCGGTTTAACACTATGCTCCTCAGTCAGAAAACATAGGACATCAGAAATTTAAAGAATTTAACTCTAATTAAAAAACGTAGTCATCATAAGGCATAATCAACATAATACATTTTATGATAAACTATTAAAAAATCAGCTACTAAAATTACTTCTACTAAAAAATATAATAAAAAAGATGTACATGTCACAAATGTTGGTAAGAAAGGTCATTACAACAATGATGTTGGTCAAAGTCAAGAATTAATAAACTTAAAATTTCTGAAGAAAAGAAGATAAAAATGAAATTTTTGAAATCTTTTTAAATTAAACTTAAAACCATAGGACGTATAGTAATGATGTCACTTAACAGTCCACCCAGATACACTAGTGATTCTTCATCTGGCAATAACAATAACATTAATCTTACATGTAGTAATAATTGTTGTAAAACAGTCAATGTAATTACTAAAATTCAAAAGGAAGAAGAAGCGTTATTAGAATTAATTAGTAAATTAGAAGATGATACGTTAAAACAACAATACATTAATAAATTAAAATCCTTATGGACAAATCCTAAATTACAATCTGATAAACCTTTTATAAGTCTTAATAATACTTTAGAAAAATTTAAAAAGAATAAACAAAAAGAAATTTGTTTATCTGATTTACAACATTAAATCAATTCTATTAAACTAGAAATTAAAAATTTAAAACTACAAGATAAAAATCTTGAAGAACAAATTAATTTATTAAAAATTAATAAAAACTTTACTAATATACATGATAACTCATCTGACGAAGCAGAATCTAGTCAGAATAATAACGAAGTAGAATCTAGTAAAAATAGCCACACTAGTAACCAAGAAGAATTTGATCTTCCTAATATTAACATTATTAATAAAATCAACCTACAAAAATGGAATACCAAAATTAAATTAGTAATCAAAGATTTTGAACTTGAAGTCATAGCTCTCATTGACACTGGAGTAGACTTAAACTGTATTCAAGAAGGTTAACTGACTGTAGAGTTACTCCTAAACAATCTATTCATGTTTATTGACTTCGTTAAAGGAATTCACTAATGCTTGTTTTAATTATCTTTAATCTGTTTTACACATACCCTATGTCAACAACCCACTCATACTTCAACTATACAAAATTGGTATCCTATACCTACTCCTCCTGATTACAATTCTGAGGGAAGGAATCTTGATAACAGTTTTATTTTTTTTTTTTTTTTTTTTTTTTTTTTTTTTTATGTGAAGCTAAAAAATTATATGAATGGAATATTGATGGTCTAGTGAACATGGTATTTACAAAATTACATCATTTATCTATGGTTTCAAATAGTTACTTAACTAATTATGCAGATTTTACCCAAGCTGAAATAGTTGACCTATTAACCTCCGATTTTACTAGAATGTTAAAATCTTGGTGGGATAGATATCTCACTAAAGAGTCAAGAGAACAAATTAAAAATGCTATTCAATTAGATGAAAATAACCTTCCTATTTTTGATGAAACTATAGGATCAGGAAAATCTGATGGAATAAACACTTTAATTTATACAATTATTAAACATTTTATAGGAACACCTAGTGACATACATTCAAGAATTCATGATCAATTAAGTAACCTTAGTTGCCCAACTCTTAGTGACTTCAGATGGTATAAAGATGTTTTTACCTCTAGAGTCATGTTAAGAGAAGATTGTACTAAACTATTTTGGAAAGAAAAATTCATTAATGGTTTACCTCATCTCTTTGCTCATAAAATTAGAGATGTCCTTAGTCAACCTACAAGAACGATAGATTATGATCAATTAACTTATGGTGACATAATTAGCACTATGCAAAAAGAATGATTAAGAATGTGGTGTATTGACATGAAATAAGAAAACAAGACAAGTAAGGTCAAGAAAATAAAGCTAAATAACGAATTAGGTTAAGCTTTGCGAACCAATACGTTTTTGACATACCTATTGCCTCCCTCAGTAAAAAAATAGAGCATCAGAAATTTATGAATTTGAAATCTCTCATAAAAAACATAGTCATCATAAAACTATAAACATACTCAAATTTCAAAATTTCAAAAGTTTTGTTGGGAAATGACTGTGCATATTTCACTGTATTAAACATAGTCATCATCTAGAAGATAAAAAAAAATCAGATTTTAAAATATTTAAATAACCAACATAGACAGTTATACTATTGATGCCTAATTGAGAAGTGCCTCAAGATACACCTAGTGATCTCATCAGCTATCACAACATTAATCTTATATGTAGTAATAAAATTGTTGTAAAAAACAGTTCAATGTAATTACTTAAAATTCAAAGGGAAGAAGATATTATTAGAACTAATTAGTAATTAGAAGATGACTCGTTAAAACAACATCCTTAATATTAAATCTTCTGGCAATCCAAAGTTACAACCTGATAAACCTTTTCTAAGTCTTAATAATACCTTAGCAAAATTTAAAAAGAATAAACAACAGAACCTTGTTTATCTTATTTAACAACCATGAAATAATTCTATTAACTAGAATTAATATTTAAATTACAAGACAAAGGTCTTTAAGACAAAATTAAGTTATTAAAATTAATAAAAATTTTACTAGTATACATGATGACTCAGCGAATCTAGTCAGGATAATAATGAAGTAGAATCTAGTAAACATAGCCACACTGGTAATCAAGAAGAATTTAATCTTCCTAACATTAACATTATTAATAAATAACGCTACAAAAATAGCATACCAAATTAAATTAGTAATCAAGATTTTGAACTAGAAGTCATAACTCTCATTGACACTGTAGCAACTTAAACTGTACCACGAAAGTTAATTCTACAACTCTATCATAAAACTACTGAAAGATTAAGTCTCTAATTGAAGTAAAAATGAATTCATATAAATTGCCTAAAGCACATATTTGTCAAAATAATGTTTGCTTTAAAAGGAGGCTGGAGGAGCAGGTAAGGTAAGCTGTTTAGTTGGAGGTTTTTTACCGGAAGACATCTGCAGAAAACATGTTAGCAAAAACTTAGAATAGATAAATAATTATTAAGATAGATAACTCGGAATTGATATTCAACAATTCTTTGAATTCTCCACTCAATCTCTCTTTTGTGAGTAGGGCGAATCCATGTATAATGATGATTTCATTTGATTCGGTATCGCTCATAAGTGTTATTAGTAAGGGTTGGTGGTTGATTCTGGCTTTTGTAGTGTGCAGCATGTAAGGCATTGGCATATTTAATGTTTATTTTACCCTATAAATCGGTAGAAGTCAAGAAATCTGGAATAGAATTCTGTCTGGCCTTCAATGTATTCAATATCAAGTCCAAAAATGCTTAAAATGGATTTGCCATCTGGCAAAAATTGTTTCCTTGCATATTTTGACATTTTTTTCAAACCATATTTTTCACTTTACAATCAACTCTGACTAAAAACTTTTGATTCAAAATATCATCCTGAAATTTTGAAACTACATAAAACAATTGATACAATTTCTTTTTTAATAAGTACTATAATTAAGGCTGTGCTTTATTCCATACTCCTGAATGACACGAACA
>CM018914.1:13802657-13805157 GCA_009663005.1 Actinidia chinensis | reverse complement strand
GGCGGGGTAACTATAGTTGTAGCCATGGTGGGAAAACCCTTCTCTTTCTTTCTCTTTTGAGTTTAAATATTGACTGTTGAGCATGTGATTGACCCGTTTTTTGGCGGGGCAACTGTAGTTGTAGCCATGCTGGGAAAATCTTAACTCTCTCTTTTAATTTTAAAATCTCAGATGTTAAAAAATTGATTTGACACGTTTCTTAATGTTAAAATATTTCTCTTTTGAGTTCACATATGAGATGTTGAGAATGAGCTTGGTTTATTTCTTAGTTAGGCAACTGTAGTTGCAGCCATTGCCATAGTGGACAAATCCATTCTCTTTCTCTTTTGATTTTAAATCTCAGATGCTGAGAATGTGATTGATCCATGTCTTGATGTTACTAAATTTCTCTTTTGAATTCACATATGAGATTTTGAGAATGTGATTGATCTGTTTCTTGGCGGGGTATCTGTAGTTACAGCCATGGATGGCAAATTATTTATATTTCTCTCTCTTTTGAGTTTAAATATCGAATGCTAATAATGTCATTGACCAGTTTCTTAGCGAGGCAACTATAGTTGAAGCCATGGTGGGAAAATCTTTACTCTCACTTTTAATTTTAAAATCTTAGATGCTGAAAATGTGATTAGCGCTCTTAATGTTAAAATATTTCTCTTTTGAATTCGCATATGAGATGTTGAGAATGTGATTGATCTATTTCTTGGCGAGACTTGTAGTTACAGCAATGGTGGGCAAATCCATTATGTTTGTCTTTTAATTTTAAATCTCAGATGCTGAGAATGTAATTGATCAATGTCTTGGTGTTACAAATTTCTCTTTTGAGTTCGCATATGAGATGTATAGAATGTGATTGATTTGTTTTCTTGGTGGGTAACTGTAGTTGCAGCCATGATGGGAAAACCCTTTCTCTTTCTCCTTCTTGAGTTTAAATCTTGAACGCTAAGAATGTCATTGACCTTTTTTGCAGGGCAATAGTTGCAGACATGGTTGGGAAAATCTTACTCTATCTTTCGAAATTTTAAAAGTTTTGATGCTAAAAATGTGATTACCACATTTCTTAATGTAAAATATTTCTCTTTTGGTTGATTTAGAATTGTGATTGATCTGTTTATGGCGGGCGGCAACGTTAATTGTTAGCCATGGTAGACAAATCACTCTCTTTAATCTTTAATTTTAAATCTCATATTTTAAATCTTTGTCCATGTCTTGATGTTTTCTCTTTTGAGTTCATATATGAGACAGTGAGAATGTAATTGATCTATTTCTTGATAGGGTAACTATAGCTGTAGCCGTAGTGGGAAAACCCTTTCTCTTTCTCTCTCATTTGAGTTTAAATCTCGAATGCTAAGAATGTGATTGACCCGTTACTTGGCGGGGCAATTGAAGTTGCAGTCATGGTGAGAAATTCTTTATTCTCTCCTTTAATTTTAAAATCTCAAATGCTAAAAATGTGATTGATACATTTTTTAATGTTAAAATATTTGCCTTTTGAGTTCATATATGAGATGTTGAGAATGTGATTCATCTCTTTCTTGGCGAGGTAACTATAGTTACAGCCATGGTTGGCAAATCATTTCTCTCTCTCACTTTTAAGTTTAAATCTCGAATGTTAAGAAGTCATTTGAGACGTTTCTGGCAGGCAACAGGGGGAGTGTAGCATGGTGGGAAAACTTCTCTTAATTTTAAAATTTTTAATACTGAAAATGTGATTAACACATTTCTTAATGTTAAAATATTTCTCTTTTGAGTTCGCATATGAGATATTAAAGGTGTGATTAATATGTTTATTGGTGGGAGAACTGTAGTTGCAGCCATGGTGGGCAAATCCATTCTCTCTTTTAATTTTAAATCTCTTATTTTAAATCTTAAATGCTGAGAATGTGATTGATCCGTGTCTTGATGTTACTAAATTTCTCTTTTGAGTTCACATATAAGATATTAAGAATGTGATTGATCAGTTTTTTTGACAAGGGTAACTGTAGTTGTAGCCATGGTCGGAAAACCCTTTCTATTTCTCTCTTTTTTGAGTTTAAATCTCGAATGCTATGAATGTGATTGACTCATGTCTTCGCGGGGCAATTGTAGTTGTAGCCATGGTAAGAAATTCTTTACTCTGTCTTTTAATTTTAAAATCTCAGATGCTGAAAATGTGAATGACACATTTCTTAATGTTAAAATATTTGTCTTTTGAATTCACGTATGAGATGTTGAGAATGCGAATGATTCGTTTCTTGGCAGGGTAACTATAGTTACAGCCATGGTTGGCAAATCACTTCTCTTTCTTTCAATTTGAGTTTAAATCTCGAATGCTAAGAATGTCGTTGACGCGTTTCTTAGCGGGGCAAATTTTAGTTGCATCCAGAGAAAAAATCTTTACTCTCTTTTGAATTTTAAAATCTTTGATGCTGAAATGTGATTCACAATTCTTAATGTGAAACTTATTTCGTTTTTGAATTCGCATATGGAGATGTTGCAGAATGTGATTGATTGTTTTGGTGGG
>CM018914.1:13790157-13797657 GCA_009663005.1 Actinidia chinensis | reverse complement strand
ATGCTGAGAATGTAATTGATCCGTGTCTTGATGTTACTAAATTTATTTTTTGAGTTCACATATGATATGTTGGGAATGTGATTGATTTATTTCTTGGCTGGGCAACTATAGATGTAGCCATTGCCATGGTTGGCAAATGCATTCTCTTTCTCTTTTAATTTTTAGAATCTCAATGCTGAGAATATAATTGATCGTATCTTGATGTTACTAAAAAAATTTTTCTTCTATATCACCATATGAAGATGTTGAACTGTGTTTATCGTTTCCTTGGTGGGGTAAGTATAGTTACATACAAACAAGAACAGCCATGGGTGGCATATCATTTTTGTTCCTCTCGCTCTCTTTCTTCTTTCTTGATTTAAATCTTGAATGCTAAAAGGTCATTGACTGCTCTTTTTTCCTGCGTTTCTGGCGGGGCAACTATAGTTTAGCCCGGTTTAAGAAATCTTTAGGTACTTGATTTTTGCACTCTAATAATTTGATTTCTTCCTCCAAAATAGGAGTGCAGAAAATTAATACCAATTGGTGTTGATTTATGCACTTCTACTTTGGAGAGTGCAGAGAAATCAAATTGTTGAGTGTAGAAATCACTTCCCAAATATTTAACTCTCTTTTAATTTTTTTAAAATTCTTTGATGCTGATGTTGCCATAAAGTCTTAATGATTTTTAAATTTGAAACTTATGTATGTTAAACGATTATTTAAAGATATTTTAAAAATTTATTTTAAAAGAGATAGTCAAAGATGCATGAATATTTGTTTAACTAAAAACAACGTCTCGAACTCGGTCAAATATAGTCCATAAGTTTTCCAAAAATCAAAACTAATGTTCATGCTCATGGAACGTATAGAGAATAAAACAAAGTCTATAAGTCGATTTGAATAATTACAAGTGTGTTTGTGGAAGAAAAATAGGAAATGCTAAAATTGCAATTAAAAGATCACAAGTTAGGACGTCCGGAGTGACCCCCCTAAGTTGAAGTTGAAGACCTAAAGTTGATCAGAAGCGTTTTGAGACGACCTAAGAAAGGAAATTAGGACGTCCACTAGTTTCACAAGGGACACCTAAATCTCAGAAAGCAGACGACCTAAGTTGAAGACCTAGTTTGGACAAAAAGTTTGGATGACGACTATGAAAGTTAGGACGACCTAACTTTCAAAACATAGGATGTTCTAAGTTCAAACTTAGGACGACCTAAAGTTGACATTTCACTAAGTTTGATCAGAAAGTTTTTAGGACGACCATAAGAAAAATAGACGTCTAAGTTAAAAAGCAGACGACCTTAAAACTTTCAAAAAGTGGAAGGACCTAAGTTTCAAGAGTTGAAGACCTAAGTTTTAACATAAGGATTTGGGGACAATCTAAGACAATTAGGGGGACGTCTAAAGTTCAAACTAGGATTGACTAAGTTCAACTTTACGACAACCTACGTTGACGTCATTAAGTTCCAGTTTTAATCCTGCACGTCAAATTGCAGGACCAACGGCTGACGTTCAAAAGCAATTGAGGGTGGTAGTGAGAGCTTTAATGCTGAAACCCCGGGTTTTTTTTTTTATAAACTCATTTTGGGCTTGCTTATAAATGAAACACTTTGGGTTGTTAAGAAGACCATTGATAGTGCCATCATAAAATTCTCTTACACTTGTAAAAAATACTTCAACTCTTGATCATCATGTGAGTTTTATTTATAAAAGATCAAAAGATCAAAAGAGAAAAAATAACTCTAGAGAGGAGTTATCATTGTATTTATTTTTTTTCGCTAGAGTGGTTTACCATTGATTGCTTACAACCTTTACTCTATCATGGAGAGATACCTTGGGTGATTAATTGACTCCAAGAGGAGGGGATCTCTTGAAGGAACTAGAATTTTTCTAGTGGTGGCCATTCCAAGGAATGAGGATTATTGAAAGACTAGAGGATTCTAGTGGTGTAAATGTTTGATAAGCACCGGCAGCTTATTGTTGTAGTGATCAACCGAAAAAGAGGACTTAGAGAGTGGAGAGGCAAAGATTCGCCGAACCATTATAACTCGTTTGCTCTTTTCTTCTCTCTATTTCTTGTTTGTGCCTTACATATATTGAGTAGAAGTACATATTAGATTTATTGTTTATCAATGAAAAATTTTAATTGGTCATTAGAAGTAGCAAACCTATTTCAACCCCCTCCATAGTTGCTTTCTAACAACAATTGGTATCAGAGCAGAGACTCTACATTTTTCGGATCTAACGATCTAGGAGTAAAAGATCTATGGCCAACATAATAGGAACACGTATGGCTGAAGGCCAATCCTAAATAGACCTCCACTATTTTCTGGTAGTAATTATAATTATTGAAGGCTAGAATGGAATCATATCAAGCCAATGATTATGCATGTTGGAACATTATAGAGAATGGACCTATTATATACCAACAAAAGTAATTGAAAAAGTGGAGAAGTCACTAATCTAAAAAATAGGATACCTAGGATACAAAAGATGTACAAAAAAAATGCTAAAGTCATTCACACTTTATAATTGTACTTAGACATAAACGAATTCAATAGAAGATCCGGTTGTGAAACGACCTAGAAATTTGGATAAACTAGAAGTCACTCTGAGAGGACAAGTCAAGTAAAGATAAAAAATAAGCATGTTTAGTTCATAAATAAGAGCTATTCAAAATTGAATCAATAAACTATTTCTGAATAATTTACTTCTTTACCGATATTATTAATGGATTAAATTCTCTTGTAAAGTTTTATACTATGTTTAAATGGTGAGAAAAATCCTCAGGTGTCCTACCAAGAGTTGGGGATCAAAAGTTACCACCTACCACACCACCACCTCCATTTAATCCCGTCGCACTCTCCTTCACAAAATAGGTCTTGATGAATTACTTGGATCTCTCATATGACCATGACATTACCTTGAAGAGCAATGAGGAACTGACGAAAACACGAAAAAGAGGGAGATTACTTCAAACTTCATCACACAAAACAACGATGAAATCAACATGATGATGAAAGTGATGAAGTATGACTCTCTTTACATGAAAGATTTAACAAGAATGTTTAAAAGAAATCAATTCCCCTAGAAGACACCGACACGAAACTTTCGATAAAAAATGAGGACAAAAAAAGGACCCCATTATTGGGCTTTGAATTCAAAAGTCCGGCCACATCTAAAATTGATTGGTCCCAATCTCAAGAAGGAAGTCAAGACGAGACGAGAAATATCAAATTTGACAAATTCAAGAAAGCTTTTCAGTCTTGGGGGAAAAGTGACGTTGACACAATCAGATGAATGAGTCGAGTGATCAAGAAGTGGCGAATTTGTGTCTTGTTACTCAGAGGATGAAAATGAGGTATGCTTGAATGTGCAAATTCAAAGAAAGGGAGGGTGGTACTTGGATAGTGGATGTTCAAGACATATGACTGAAGAAAATCCATGTTTTCGCATCACTAAATTCAAAGATGTGGATTCATGACTTTCGGAGACAATAATCGAAGGGCAAATCATCGGTATAAGGTAATGTGGGTAAGCGAACTTTCCCCTAGTATAGAAAATATTTTGCTTGTCGTGGGTTAAAGCATATTTACTTAGTTTAGTCATTATGTGATAAGGAAATAAGTTACCTTTGACAAAGACATGTGCAACCCTATAAAATATAAAAAGATAAAACCTTATTTATATTGGTCAAACAATTGAAAATATTTATATTTTTAAAAATGATGACGTTGAGCCAAAACCAATGGAACTGTTATCGGCCATGAAGAACAAGGTTGGCTATGGATAGAAGGGCTTGGGCCTTGCTCATATGAATCTTATTTTACAACTTGCTAAAGGAATTGGTAATCGGGCTACCACAAAGTTCTTTTAAAAAAAAAAATTGATATGTGGAGTATGTCAACAGGAAAACAAACAAACGTATTTTTAAATCAAAAAATATTATTCTAACTCTAGGGTCTCTACAACTTCTACAAATGGACTTAATTGGTCCATTCAAGACCAATGAGCCTTCGACGGAAAATTATACATTATTTGGTTGTAGACAACTTTTCTCGATTTACTGGGTAAAGTTTTTATGCTCACAAAAATAAAGTATTTTTTTCCATTTACCAAAATTATGCCGTGTTTAAAAATGATAAAATTTTTAAATTTCTAATAATAGAACCTTTATGGTAGAGAACTTGAGAATGAGTTTCTTTTGCCAATTTGTGATGATTTAGGAATTGGGACATAATGTTCCGGCGCCTAAAATCCTCAACAGAATGGCGTTGTTGAAAGAAAAAATCGAATTTAAACGAAATGGTAAGAACAATGGCTTTGCAAAAAAAATTCTACCAAAATATATTTGTGCCGAAGCGGTGAACAGCATGCTTATTATAAATCAGTCATGATTAGGTCAATTCTTAAAGATACCATATGAGCTTTGAAAAGGAAGAAAACCCAACCATGGGTTTTTATACTTTTGATGCAATGTTAGGTCCTAAACCAATGGCAAGAAAAACTTAGAAAAATCGATTTCAAAATGGATTAAAACACTATTTTTCTAGGATATTCAATTACAAGCAAAAGCTTTTTCGTTTTAACAAAGAAACCTAGTAGTTGAAGAATCCGTGCCTGTTATATTTGATGAATTTAATGACTCCTTCCCTTTAAGTATTCAAGCACATGTAGGAATTGAAGAAGTCATGGAAATTTGAGATCTCCTCAAGAAAGCAAGAAACTCAAGGAGAAGACGTGAAAGAAAAAAAAAAAAAAAAAAAAAAAAAAAAAAAAAAAAAAAACAAATTCAACTAAAGGTGTGCTAACCTCAAATGAAAGTCAAATGAGTCTCAAATACAAGATGGGGGAAGGCTCAAATCTCCCAAAATAATGAGAGATACGTTCATAAAACATCAACAAATATCATCATTGGCGATCATCAAAGGGGCGTAAACTACTAGAAACTCTCTTAGACATCATGTGGAAAACTTGCATTTTTATCACAAATAGAACCAAAAACTTCCATGAACCGGAATCGAGAACATTGGCTTCTAGCTATGCAGAGAAACTAAATCAATTTGAAAGAAGCAAAGTTGGACTCTAGGACCCTAGGCCATCTAATCCTTCTATAATTGGCATAAATGGGTATTAGAAATAAACTTGATGAATTCGGAATTCATTGTAGAAATAACGTTAGCCTTGTTGCAACAAGGATATAGTCAAGAAGAAGGACTTAGATTTTGAGAACATTTGCTCCCGTAGCTAGATTAGAAGTTATTCGTATGTTATAGCCCCTTTTGTATGCTATTTGAAACTTCAAATTTATACTCAAAGGGAGTAAAAAAGTGATTTTTTACATGGATTTTTCCCGAGAAAAGTGTAGCAGGCACAACCTCCCAGGTTGAGAATCATGAATTTGAAAACCTGTATTTAAACTTTCAAAAATACTCTATGGACTTAAGCAAGCTCAAAGAGCTGGTATTTGAAGACTTAGGCAAATTTGAATGATAATAGATTCGACAAGAGGAAAAATAGATAACACACTTCCTCTTAAAAATTAAGAATAAAAGACAGGCTCATAGTGGGCAATATATGTTGATGATATTATATTTGGTGCTGCTAAGAGAATTGTGCAAGGAATTTGCTAAAAAACATGCAAGGAGAAGAATTCGAGATGAGCATGATGGGGGAGTAAATTTCTTCCTTGGATTACAAATCAAGCAAAATACACGAAGGAATTCTCAAGCGATTGAATGATAGAAGCATAACCATAGGTACCCCCAATGGGACACATCAATAAAGCTTGATAAAGATGAAAATGATAAAAATGTTGATGAAAAGCTCTATCGATGTATGATTGGTCTTTGCTCTATTTAACGGCAAGTACGCCGATATTATGTTTAGTGATGCATATGTGCTAGATTTCAACGGTCCTAAGGAATCAATCTGGGTTTCCGTGAAACAATATTTAGATTATCTATAGAAACGCATAATTAGGAATATTTTATCCTAGAGGAGTTGCATTTGAATTAAATGGGTTTCCATGCCGATTATGCCGGAATATAGGATAGAATCGAAAGAGCTAGTGGCCCTTGCCAATTTCTAGGACACTCCTCTAGTGTCATGGTCCTAGGCAAGAAACAAACCCGTTGCCTTATCACGGCCGAGGCCGATATGTGGCCTCGGAAGTTGTTGTGCTCAATTCCTATGGATGAAACAACAAATGGAGGATATGATTTTTCATTTTGATTCATAATTTCAATCAAATGGATAAACGAGTGGGCTTATACCAACTCCAAGAACAAAACACATTGAGATTAGACATCAATTTTTTAAGAGATCATGTCAAAATCCCATACAACCTCAAGAACAAAACACATTGAGATTAGGACATCATTTTTTAGAGATCACATCCAAAAAACGGGATATTGAACTTCAATATATTCATCACCGACAAGCATTGGCGGTCATTTTACAAAATGCCTCGATGAGAAAGATTTTGCTATATTCGACGTGAACTTGGAATGTCTCAACCAATGTGATATTTTTTGGATTCTTAAAATAATTTATAAGTCTGCGTTGGTCATCGTTGAAAAAGAAATAGTTGGGATTGACATGTATTTTCCTATGCTTGATCTCTGACAAAACAAAAAATTTTTTTCCTTGATTGCTATGTGTAAAATGAGATTAAAATTCAAAAAAAAACTGAGGTACTGATATTATGCTTAAAACATGAAATCAACCTAGGTACTTAATGTCAAAATGTAGGTATGTAGTCTAAGGAAAACAAAAATCCGGTTCAACACTCGAATATTGATCTTATGCTTACAAAAGACTAATCACTATCACTGCTCTAATTTACTAAAAAATAGTTATTTAAAATCAGTTGAAATAGGCAATAGATGGAGTGACATAAGCTAGAACAATCTCGATCTCTATCCTGTCAAAACATCAGTGTGAAAGTTAGGAGGTCGACCTAACCTAGAGATAGGACACCTAAAGACAATTTAGTCAATCTACAAAATCCTCATTAGGACGACCTAAATACAAACTTAGGGTCGACCTAAATCAAACTTAGTACACCTAAAATCAAACTTAAGACGACCAAGTTGTCGACCTAAATTTTGAAAAAGTCGTAGAATTCCCAAAAAGTTGCGACTATTCCATTTGGTTTTTAACCTTACTCTTTTAAACCCACCACTTATATTCAAACTGCCTCTCTTTTCTCAGAAATTATAGGGCTCTCTCTTTTCTCTCAGCATCTATCTAATCTCGACTTCCCTGCAAATCATCACCTTTGATTTTCTCTCTCTCTCTCTTGGGTTCATTCAAAATCCTAAACCCCAAAATTTGTCAAAATCTCAAAAAATCAACAATGGTAAATACGAAATCAATGCGTCAATAATCCAAATGGAGATATTGGCACAAGGCATATCCTCAACGAGCCACACTTCGAAGAAATTCTTTAAGATCGCCGGATTCAAAGCTTTTGGGCTGATTTTTTCAATATAGAAACATCATCACTGGAAAGAA
>CM018914.1:13735157-13772657 GCA_009663005.1 Actinidia chinensis | reverse complement strand
TGTTGAGAATGAGTTTGACTCATTTTTTGATGTTTCTCTTTTTTTCTTTTGAGTTCACGTCTGAGATGTTGAGAATTTGATTGATCTGTTTCTTGGCGGGCGTAATTGTAATTGCAACCATGGTGGGAAAATGCTTTCTCTTTCTCTCTCTTTTGAGTTTAAATCTTTGAATGCTAAGAATGTGATTGACATGTTTCTTGAGTAAAAATATGTATCTTTTGAGTTCACATATGAGAGGTTGAGAATGTGGTTAATCTGTTAATTTGTGGGGGTAACAATAGATGCAGCCATGATGGATTAATCCTTTTTCTTTCTCTTTTAATTTTAAATCTTGGATGTTGTGAATATGATTGTCCCATTTCTTGAAGTTGCAAAATTTCTCTTTTGAATTCGCATATGAGATGTTAGGAATGTGATTGATTTGTTTCTTGGCGGGGCAACTATAGTTGCTGCGGTGGGCAAATCCTTTCTTTTTCTCTTCTCAGTTTAAAACTCGAATGCTAAGACTGTGATTGACCTATTTGTTGGCGGGCAACTATTGTTGCATCCATAGTGGAAAAATTCTCTCTTTTTTTTAATTTTATAATTTATATCTCAGATGATTGAATAATGTGATTGACATATTTCTTGGTAAGGCAACAGTGGTTCCAATCATGTTAGGGCAAAATTATTCTCTTTATCTTTTAATTTTAAATCTCAATACTGAGAAGTGATTGGCCCATTCTTGATGTTGAAATATTTCTCTTTGATTTTCACATATATGATTGATCATGTATCTGGGCTAGGAACTCTTTCTCTTTTTCTCTCTCTTTTGACTTCAAATCCGGAATGGCTAAAAATGTGATGACCCATTTCTTGGGGGGGCAAAAAACTATAGTTGAACGAGGTTAGCAAAAAGCCTACTCTTTTAATTTTAAATCTTATTGATGTGAAGAAAAATGTGATTGACCCATTTTGGGCCGACCAACTGTAGTGTACTCCGGAGGGGAAACTCCTTTTCTTTGTCATTTAATTTTTAAATTTTAAAGCTCCAGATGCTGGAGATGTATTTTCCGTTTCTTGATATTCAAAATTTGTCGTTTGAGTTCACAATGAGATGTAAGAAGGTGCGGGATCTGTTTCTTGGCGTGGGGTAAACTGTAGTTGCATCCATGGTGGGAAAACCCTTACACTTTCTCTCTCTTTTGAGTTTAAATCTCGATGATAAGAATGTGAGTGACACCGTTCTTGAAGGGAAAACTGTAGCGTCATCCATGGTGGGGTAATTATTTCTCTCTTTGTATTTTAAATCGCTCGGATGCTAAAAAATGTGATTGATCCGTTTTATGATTGGTAAAGAATATTTCTCTTTTAGCTCGCATATGAAGTTATTGAAAAAATGTGATGATGTGTTTCTTAGCGTAAACGGTAACGAAAATGGCAGCACCATGATGAGCAAAACCCTTCTCTTTTTCTCTATTGAGTGTATAATAAGTATCGAAGATTCTGAAAAATGTGATTGACTTGCTTTCTTGGCGGGTTCAATCCGGTAACATATATTAGTCAGCATGGTAGAACAAATCCATCTCTCTCTCTTTTAATTTTATAATTTATATTCATATGATGATAATGTGATGACCTATTTCTGTAAGGCACTAGTGGTTCAATCATGGAGGGCAAATTATTCTCTTTATCTTTTAATTTAAAAATCTCAAATACTGAGAATGTGATTGGCCCAATTTCTTGATGTTGACATTATTTCTCTTTGATTTTCACATTATGATGATCTGTTCTCTTGGCTAGGCAACAAAAAAACTCTTTCTCTTTTTCTCTCTCTTTTGACTTCAAATCTCGAATGCTAAAAATGTGATTGACCCATTTCTTGGCGGGGCAACTATAGTTGCAACGATGTTAGGCAAATCCACTCTTTAATTTTAAATCTTATATGTTGAGAAAATGTGATTGACCCATTTCTTGGCGAGCCAACTGTAGTTGTATCCAGGGGGGCAAATCCTTTCTCTTTGTCATTTAATTTTAAATTTTAAATCTCAGATGCTGAGAATGTGATTTTTCCGTTTCTTGATATTACAAAATTTGTCTTTTGAGTTCACATATGAGATGTAAAGAATGTGAGGGATCTGTTTCTTGGCGTGGGTAACTGTAGTTGCATCCATGGTGGGAAAACCCTTACACTTTCTCTCTCTTTTGAGTTTAAATCTCGAATGATAAGAATGTGAGTGACCCGTTTCTTGAAAGGGAAACTGTAGTTACATCCATGGTGGGGTAATTATTTCTCTCTTTTTTAATTTTAAATCTCGGATGCTAAAAATGTGATTGATCCTTTTACTGATGGTAAAATATTTCTCTTTTTAGCTCGCATATGAGTTATTGAAAATGTGATTGATTTGTTTCTTGGTAAAGGTAACGAAAATTGCAGCCATGATGAGCAAACCCTCTCTCTTTTTCTCTCTTGAGTTTAAATATCGAATTCTAAAAATGTGATTGACTTGTTTTCTGGCGGCCGGTTAATATTTTGCAAGCATGGTAGACAATCCATTCTCTTCTCTTTTAACTTTTAAATTCTAAATCTCATATGTTGAGAATGTGATTGACCTATTTCTTGAGTACATATATCTCTTTTGAGTTCACATATGAGATTTTTGAGCATTGCTTGATTTGTTTTCTTCTTGGCGAGGTAATTGTAGTTGCAAGCGCTGGTGGGAAAACCCTTCCTCTCTTTCTTCGCTCTCTCTTTTGAAGTTTACTCTAGAATATCAGAATATGAGTGAACCGCGTTCTTGTGGGGCACTATTGTGCAGCCTTGTGGGAAAATCAGCTCTTTTACTTTTATAGTTTTATATCTCATATGGAAAAAAAAATGAAACTGTCATTGACCCATTGCTTGATGATGCAACTGTTGGTTCAATATGGATAGGGATGGGCATTTTTGCCTCACCACTGCCCGCCCCCGCTCCCGATCGGGGTGAATTTTTTGGTTTTAAGGGCGGGGAACGGGGCGGGACGGTTTGTTATGGTCCTCGGCCCTGATCCTCGCTTCCGTCCCTGAAATCTCTATTTATTTGTTTAAATTAGTAATTATAAGAACCAAATTATAAATATTTCATAACTACAGGGACTAACAATGACTTTAATTGACTAATTTTAACTCTTTGTCTCTCACTCAAACATTCACATGCAACTCCTCTCTCTATTTTCTTCTCTCCATGGCCGATGACGAATAGAGGGAGACCAGAGATCAGAGAGGGAAGGGAAAGGAGAAAAAAAGGGAAGGTAAAAGGGGATAGGGAGACCACCCCCCGGCCAACCACACCATGATCTCACCACGCAAGAACAGAGAGGGGAAGGGGAGACGCCGAAAGGGATGGGGGTACAAAAACATTCCCCGTCGAGGATCGGGACACAAAAAATTTCGGGGATCAGGGATGGTAGTACCAACCTCCGGCCCCGCCCCGCCCCACCCCATTGCCATCCCTAACCATGGAGGGCAAATCCTTTCTCTTTTTATTTTAATTTTAACTCTCAAATGCTTAGAATGTAATTGGCCCATTTCTTGATGCTAAAATATTTCTCTTTTGATTTCACATATGTGATTGATCTATATCATGGCTAGACAACTATAGTTGTAGCCATGGTGGTCAAATCCTCTCTTTAATTTTAAATCTTATATGTTGAGAAAATGTGATTGACCCAATTTTTGGTGAGGTAACTATTGTTGTATCCATGTGGGCAAATCCTTTCTCTTTAAATTTAACTTCAATGCTGAGATGTGATTCTCCTTGTTTCTTGATATTACCAAAATTTGTCTTCACTTAGTATCGCATATGAGATGTGACCTGGCGCCAAATGTGGCTTGAGTATAGTGCTCTAAGAGAAGGTCGCGGAGTAGTATAATCTTTGTATGTACAGGTCGATTCACAAGGAGTTACGTAATCAGGTGAAAAAAAAAAAAAAAAAAAAAAAAAAAAAAAAAAATGCCCTCTTTATATTGCTCTCAATAACGGAACAACCAACAATGTTCCAAAGAGAAATAAAATTCCGATTGTTTGTAAATGGTTGGTTTTTTGAAATCAAATAACAATTAAATTAGAAAACCTAATGAAACCTGAATGGATTTTAATATGAAATGGTCTTGGATCGATTGCTCAAACCGATTTCGAGTCTTATGGAATTCAAATCCCTTAGACTTCATGGTGGTCCTAGGATTCAGAAGGTTTAGTATTAAAAATCCTAATTACTTCAAAACTCATTTCTAATGATTCAGGTTTGTCTATTTTCAGAATAATACCATCGATCCATGTCAATTATCCAGGTTTGATGTATCTAAAAACAGAAAAAACAAGAAGTAGAAGAATCACACAAACTAAAAAAATTGAACTTGAAGACCAAGGTCCTATTCCCCTTTTTATCCAAAACTTTCAACGATTTTCTCACAATCAATACCTAAAAAAAGGGGTTTCGCTACTCAATCCGCTAAGAACAACTTCAAACTACTGGAAATGGAATCTAGAACTAGTGATAAAATTAGAAAATAAAGAATTTCATATTTAATGCAGATGAAGTTTTGTTTAATAACTTTGATTACATTGATTACAACTCGAAAATAGAAAACATACTAAAACTAATGTATTTTAAGCTTAGACTGATAAAAAGCGGCTTAAAAACTCTGATACCCTAAAATTTATAATAAAAGTTCGGATTTATTGCCCAAGATCGAGGCCCTAGAAATTGTTGGTTGTTTTAAAAATTTCCCTGGCTTTATAACGGCCTAACGGGGCGTTCGAAAAGCTGTTTGATTTCTTCACCATCGAACGTGGTGTTCGAACGCCGGATAAAACCAAATAAGCTATCAGGATATCGAGGGCGTTTGAAACGCATGATCAAAATCAGATCCTTTTCTCTTTGGTAGTTCGACGGCTGGGTGCATACGAGCGCCATTCACTTTTTCAACTCTTTTGTTTTCATCTAATTTGAGGCCTTTGAAGTTGGAATTTGGCGACGCTTATTAGATGCAAACATTTATATCTTGGGAAAAGCTTTCTAATGGCTTATCATTCATTCTGATCTGATTTACTAGTTAGAACTTGCACATTTTCCAAAATAAGGCCCTGACTACATTTCTCTCCATGCCACGTCGTATTAATTGGCTCAATTATTCGGCTCTGAAATCACTTTTAGCTTCAATACCTACATTACAAAACATAGACAAGGTAAATACACGTATAAACGAGAAAGCATAATTAAACTATAATTTACAGTTAAGAAGGTTGTTTTTTTGGCAAAGACTACAATAAGTAGTCTAGTCACACACCCACTGACCTTTGTAATCCCTAGCAAAACTAAGACAAGCAACATAATATCCATTTTCGTTGGAGTCTCGGGTGCATTTAGCGAATACACTTAGCCTTTAAACCCCTAGGTTACCCTAATGGACAAGTGGTGTCTCGTGAGGGTTTCCAATGATGATACCCACAAATATTAACTCATGTCATGCCAAGAGAATAATAGAGGCACAATAGTCATACAATTACTCCATTAAAAGAAATCTTGATTCCCTTAATTCATGAATAGTGCAAGTCAAAGGTATTTTTATTAAAGCATCAAAAGATATTGAAATCACATGGAAGTACACTATTAATGACATATAGCCCTATCGTCACAAATTCGCATACAGATTGTATCCTTATGCTTGATTCCAATCTCACAGACCTACACCACGCAAATGTGAACAAACAAGGTTCTCTCTATTGAAGCCCCCCCCTTTTCAGCAAAGAGTAAGTGTATAAGATATTGCAATCCGAGCATTTTGTCACCGAAAATCGCTAAAGCATAAGTGTATCGACATGAATAACTTATGACAGAACCTTCATGGTCAGCAGCACTGAGATTTGATGTGTAAAATTTATACTAGATTGAATAATGACTTCATACAATTCCGGATATGTTTAGGGCATGTGAAAAAAGAGCCGAGAATAGCGGAGAAACAAAATGGTAATAGGAACTTTAACTACGTGCATTGCGCACTACACATGAGGGCAAGATGTAATCACTCCTCAAATCCCAGCCTTACAATAACATCTTACTTTTCACACTTCGTTCACTCTTATTGATTTTCTTTAAAAAGACGAAAACAAAACTTCACACAACTCACTGATTTAAGCAATGCATTACCTTAGTAGGCCAACATGTCTTTAGAGCTGACATACATTTCAAGATCATGTGTATAGTATTACGAAATCGGAGATGATGGCTCAAGAAGAAATGAAATGGCCAAAATCATTATAATCCAGAAAAATCCAGCCAAATACTTTAGCAAGTATGAAGATGTCAAAAACTCCACCTAGTACAAACACGCAAATCAAACTCAAGAATAACTAAGCTATTCAAATTAAGAAATATCATGAAGTATCCTTGAGTAATGTAAGATCCTTGAAAAATGATCATTGGCTCTAAAATCGCCAAGGTAATAATCTCCACCTTCGAAGGGAAACACCTTGCCACATGCGAGATAGATATGATTGTCATATAGCAGATGTGTACAAACTATGTAGACTCTCTTATGCTGGATTTATGACAAGAAAACTTACACTCATCACTACACAAAGTGAATTCAATCATATCAAAATTAGTTTAATGCATGACATAATGTATCTCATACAAGTTCGCCAATGACATGAATAGAGCGATAGTTCCTCAAAATAAGCTCAAAACATCCGTCAATCAATAAATCAAAGACTTTATTTAACTTTTGGGATGCAAAAAATCACATGCTACTACAACGGAACCAAAAAATCGATCTGTTTTAGAAGAATTCAAAGCAAATTGGTTGAACAAAAATCTGTCTTAAAAACCATTAGATCCATATGCAATTATCAATTAAACCCAAATATAATTGAAACAAAATATTTTATTCATCTAATTTTTAGAAACTAATATCCAAAACAAAACATCCAAAAATAGTTAGACAAACCAGTTAACCAAAAATAAAATAAGAGTTTTAGACTGGAAAGTAAACACATTAACAAAAAGATAACAGTCTAAACTCCTAAAGGTCATCCCCATCATCATCATCTCGCCTCCTCTAGTAGGTAGCTGTCCTCTCATCATCATTGTCATCATTTCCTAGAGGATAGCAGTGTTCCTCTCCGTATGCTTCTCCATATTCTTCAGTCGAGTATCAGTCAAAGCTATGAATGCATCTAACTTCTGTCTTTGCTGCTTCAAGGTAGCTTACAAACTTGCAATATCGCCCCTAATGTCTGCACCGATTCTCCTTCAAAACTCGCCCTTCTCCTTAATTCCTCTACTTCTTTTCTCCCCTTCTTTTGCCCCTCCGAATGACTTAGGGTCGTGTAATCTATGGGATAATCCTAATCTTGGGTGATGAGGTTTGGGGAATATTAGCTTTTGAATCCTAATCAACTTGGTATTGCATGCATGTGAAGGAATCGATCCATTAAGGTTAGGGGTGTGTAGGATGGTTATTGCAAAAACAATACCTGGCCATAATGGATTTCCCCATCCTAATAGGCCCAAAGAACTAAGCTCGAGTTAATCTCATGTTCCACCGTCCTCGTCATGGCATCAAAGATGGCCAAGAAAAAAAAAAAGGATGAGGTACTTGGCACTCAACTTCTGTTACCTACAATGTACCTCTCCATCCTACGTCTCTACCATTTTTAAGAATTCATTGCAGATGACTGACAAGGGAGGTGCTCCTACATCAGGGTACTCAAAGTCAGGGTTCTCCACTCGCCTAAGCCCAAAATAGTGTGCAAAAGTGTCAGGAGTCAAAATGATCTCTTTCCCTCAACCCCATGATATAACCTTCTCATTCCCCTTTTCAACTACTGGATGAGATATTTGCCATAAATTTAGTACAGAAGGTCACAACGCACTCCTCTTTAAAAGATGCTAAACTTAACCATCCTCTATCAGCTAATTCTTTCTCCCAAGCGAAATCGCAAAAAGTAATGAGCATTATTTCCCTCTCAATTACTACCTCATTCCACACCCAAGTTTTTCTATAAGCCTTCTCATTATGCACTCCTAGAAACCTCAAAGAATTGAAGCCCTCTCTAGAAGAACCAACTACCTACTTACCTTTGGCTGTGTTTATGGCTGTGGTTTTGGTTCTTGCCGTGCCCTGAAAACCGTATTCACTCATTCGATTTAAGAAAGCGGTCACACAACCTACAAGCAAAGCATAACAAGAACATGATGGACATGATCACACCACATTCCACACAATGAATATGTGATGCATGAAACGTGCCAATGCTTAAAAGGCCTTATAAGAAAGCGACCCTTGTGCCTAAAAATTGATATTATAGTATCCATATGCCTTATCTAGCAGCCACAACCAGCAAATGCCGGAATTAGTCATCCACGCATTCCCACTGAAAACCACTGGTGTGCTGCTTGTGATGTGATTAGGGTGAGGTGTGGAACAAATATTTTTTCTAAAGCTATCCTCCAAAAGCCTTATTGACGTCTAGGGATCTTTGGTATTCAATGAATCCAATGGTCTCCAATTCGGCAAAACTTTTTAGGGACATTTACCGAACACTTGTGTGCGTAATATTAGTGAATGTTCCTAGGGCATTGCCTTTGGTCTCAACTACCCTAAATCAAACATTTAGGACAATAATTCCATGGTAGTTCAAACCCCCAGTAGTAATTCAAAGTGAAACTTAAGGTTTTATATGCCAATTGAAACATAAAATTTATGCACTTAGGGCAAAAACAAAAATGGAGTTTGCCTTAGTTGAAAACAAGAGGAGGGAGGAGAGGAAGAATGTCCCCACAATGCGTGTTTGGGACGTGAATTGAAGTGGAGTTTGAATTTGAATGTTGAGATGATTCCCTCCGAAACTTCTCCTTCTTTTTTGCTCTCTCTTTTGGCTCTCAGATTGGAAAGAGAATGAAATGAAACAAAAAAAAATTGAAGTTCTTATTAAAGTCAAATTTTCCTGCAGGACTTTCAAACCTCAAAATGGCATTTGGACGACCAAGACAAAGGGCATTTGCAAAACTCTCCGTAGTCAAGCACAGAACTTTTTTTTGAACGTTCGAATGGCTGGTGGGAGAGTTCGAATACCATGCAAAAAAATTTTGGCCCTTGTTTTTTTGTCCTCTGGGCTCGACCATACTCCTCAATTTTCTCAAAAAGAGATACCAACTGGGAGTTGTAAAGTAAACCTTTTGATCAACATGAAATATTTTAATGAATTTCTAGTCCATGGATGGATTTTCTTTTGGCCTTTTGTGAAATTTTTGATTTTCGTTAATCATGATTTCTTATTTCTCTAGGTTTCCATTTAGTTGGCAATTTTCGGAGTGAGCCCGCTTCATTCAAGATCTCATTGAATGACGGATGGCCTAATAGGCCTTGTTTCTATCTCCACCATAAGGTGGCCTGCCTTTTCGTACCACAAGCATGTAAGAAGAAGACCCTAAAATGGTCTTGTAAATAGTCCTATACGCCCATCAAGTGTCCACCAACCTCAAGGGACCAATCTTTTGGTTAGGTTAATAGTTTTTTCTAGGACTTCTTGGATTAATCTCTCGGTTTTGCCAACTCTACTTGGCCCTGGGTTTGGGGGTGATAGGTTTATGGTTGCCACCTTGTGAATCACCCCATTACTTTCTCATCAACAAACAACGGGCTTATTGCAGAAATGGGAGCCCCATCACTAATTGTGGATTGCAGTATACCAAACCTTGCAAAGATATATTCCTTCAAGAACTGGACCACAATAGCAGAACCCCACTAAGTACTGGAAGAAGGAGGAATACCAAACCGCTCAAAAGAGCGCGCGATAAGTGATATGCTACAACATTTTCCAATACTTTTTTTGTCTGAATTCAAGATTAAATTCTTGAAGAAGGCGAAGCACCTAATCATATAGGCTTTGCATCTTGCTTGCGGTTAAAAGGTACTTAATAGCATCTTGGTTGTGAAAACTCTCACTTTTGACCCCACTAAGTACGATCAAAATTTGTCTAAAGCAATATGATTGCATAACAAATTCCTTCTCTTCTCGGTGTGGTATGTTTACTTGGGTTTCATTCAATTTTGCTCGCATAATAGGCACATGAGGTTTTTCTTTTCATCTCTTTGGCCCAAAACAGCCCCCACAACAACGTCACTGCATCGCACATAATTTAATGGTAGGGGAAGGGCTCCAATCCGAAGGTTGATTTATGGGGAGCCATAGTCAACTAGCTTTTCATTTGTTGACGGCTAGTTTGACAAACAATTCTATTTGATACGTGTCTTTTGCTAAAAGAGCAATAAGAGGCCTGAAATGGCATTAAAGGACTAATTAAAAGGCATATAGAAATTGGCATGCCACTAAATATGACCTCACGGTTCCCTCACAGTCAAGGGGCATGTAACTTTTGATCAGCTCCCCTTAGACGGATTTCCTAATGCCCGTACCTAGAAAGAGTGTGCCGAGAACCTATACCAGTGTGTCACCTGAAACAACTTCTCCCAATTCAAAACAAGAGGCTCTCTCACATCTTTTCAATACTGATCAAATTCCCAGATATTAGCTATGTGTCCCCATACACTAAAAAAGTCATCTATAAAGACCTCTAAAATTCGCTTCCACCATATCACTAAATATGCTATCATGCATCTTTAAAAAGGACGAGAGATTGAAACTAAAAGGCATGTGCTTATAAGCAAAGTGCCAAATGGGCATTGTGAATGGTCTTATTATGGTCATCCATTGCTATTCTAAGTGGTTATAGCCGGAATAACCATCTAAGAAGCAAAATAAGCTCGTTGTCCCTCGTCTATCCTTGCTAGGACTTGATCAAGAAATAGAAGTGGGAAATGATCTTTGGTAGTCACAGCATTAAGGCATCGGTAGTCAATGAATACCAACCTAATTTGAATTCAAGTGGGTATCAATTCATGTTCTCATTTTCGACAACCGTTACCGGACTTTTGGGGAACAACTGGGTGGGATTCACCATTTGGAATCGGCATTGGGTATATAATACCCGATCTAGGAGCTTTTGAACTTTCCCCTAGAATTCCTATGGGGGTTCAATCGACCTTTTCATTGGGTGCCACGGTCTTAGCCCCTTCCTCAAAATAAATTTTATGAGTACAAAATAAGGGGCTTTGTGCCGTGTAAATACAGTGATTGTCCATCCTATGGCCTTACGATGCTTTTTGAGCACCTCTGACAAGCTTTTCTCTTGACTTCCGTTAGTGATGATGATATCACTACAGGATAAGATTCGCCTTTACCCAAAAATACATATTCAAGAGTTGAAGGTAAAGTCTTTCTATCAGGTGTTGGTGCCTCAAGTTTAGGTGGTTGGGGCGTAATAAAATTAGGTATCAAAGGCTCAAAAGTGGGTGTCCATTGACCTATTGCTATTATAGAACAAATCTCAAGACCGCTATCCTCACATAAAACATCCCTACCTTCCTCAAAATATAAGCAATCTAGACCCTCACTAAACATCATCATCCTAGCCAATGGGTCTTCTATTACTACTCTCAAAATGTTTCTTTTACTATCGAGTCAATAAGATTTACTTCATGGATATCTTCTAAATCCCCTGGTTGTATCCCGGCCATTAAACAGAGTTATTTCAATTGCCACGTTTCGAAAGACAATTTCAAAAGGACACCCGTGCATTGCCATTTATGATGGCCATCACAGTGTGGCCAAAAAGGGTCAATACAAGCTGATCAGAATTGGATTTTGGGTATTTGGAGCATCTACTATTGAAACACAAAATCCATCGGGTAATAAAACTTGTCAACTTTTACTAAAGGACGTTCCATTACCCCCTAGGAGCTTGATAGGGGGAATTCAATCCTTAGTTGGAGCGTGATCCTAGTAGGTTTCAGCTCACCTAATCCAATTGCTCATAAATTAGAATATGGCAATAAATTCACGCTTGATCCTCAAATCCAAAGAGAGGTAATCGCAGACTCAAGTTATGCTTTGGTTTAGCCTACCTGGGTGAAGGAGCGTGAGCCAAAATTATGTTCCTCCTCATTGCTCCTCACCTTTTGGTATAAATCCATATTTTCTCCCTCACCTCATTCTTTTTTTCACTCATTTTCACTTCTTCCATCAGCACTTCCTCACATTGAATTTCACTAGGTTCTATCGCTCTATCAACTGAAGGTTCTACTTCCTCAGATGTTTCTCCCTTACCTTGGGGTCCTTAGAAAGAATCGTCTTATCAATGACCTTGCCACTTCTCAAAATAGTTATAGCTCGAACTTACTCATGGCTAGAAGATGGTTCGTTCGAAGCTTGGGGATTTGATGTCTATAAGCTTGGGGATAATCGTTCGAAGCTTGAACTTGCTCATGGATATAAGCTTGGGGATTTGATGTCCCCTCATTATGCCATCCAAACTTGGGATGATATCTTCTTACCACGAGTTATAGGTTTGAATAGGGGTTTCCCCTTCTTCCGTTGTATTGGCCAATAGCTTACCGGCCCCCATGCAAAGCATCCTTAATACCAAGAATGATTAGGGCATGACAATTGTGTCATGCCTATTTAGTCTCACCACACAACACAACAAATCTTTTTCGGCTCTTCACTCCCCAATGAATTTACCTTGTTAAATTCGAAAGCTTTTAATTTCCTTGACATGGTGGCAAGCCTAGCATTCACATCGTCAACCTCTTTAAATTGGTATTTTACCCCTTGTATGCTGAGCCTATTTTTGGGATTTTGGTTCCCAGTGGTTGCCCAATAGCGAGTTAAATTTGCAAGGTAATCAAAATAGGAATAAACTTCATAAGGTTGCTTATCCATGAAAGTTTTCGTGCACATGGTCTTAACAAATTGCTTTAGTTGGGATGTAAGGGCAACATAGAAAATGTTAATTACATGCCATTAGGCATAGCCATGATGTGGGCAAGAGGTTAGGAGCTCCTTAAAATACTCCCAACATTGAAAGAAGTTTTCTCCCTGCATGGGAGAAAATTGTGAAATTTGGTATCGAAATGCCTCCGTTCTGTTTTCTAGGAAAAACTTTGTCAAAAACTTTCATTGAAGAGTTTGCCAAGCATGGATAGAAAGTGGTCTCAATGAATTGAACCATGTATTAGACGTATCCTTCAAACAAAATAGAAAACATTTGAGAAGAAAAATTACTCTTGGACAAGAGTTGTCCATAACCAATTAGCATGCATCCTCAAATTCTTTGATGAAGGCATAAGGCCTTTCTGATTCAAACCCTTGGAACTGAGAAAGCATTGCATCATGCTGGCCGTTTATGTTCAGCGTGGCAGATGAGGTGGAAAAAAAAACAAACATGAACTCGGTTCTTGTCGTAGTGGGTTCATTGGAATCTATAAAAGTGTAGAATAGGTAGCTCCCATGTTGCCATGAATGTTCCCGCCTTCTATGTATTACCTCCCAAACCATGTGATGGTTCCGAGGGAGGGTTGTGTGGGCAATTCACCATTGGTGGGTCCAAGCATGTAATTGGGATTTTGTGGTGGGACAGAATTGGGTGTGGAGCAGACCTTCCTGATTCATGTCTCCCATTAGACAAGTGTCTAGGTCTGACTACCAAAGAGGTAGAGAGAAGGTTATGTGACAAGTGATGGGGTTGACTCGTTCCAGGGCATCTATTGTATATCATGCCCCAATGAAATGCATATGCAATGCGCAAATAGATGCCTATATTTCTAGTCAGCACATTCATTACATAAGCTACTCTAATGCCGGACAACGGAATTTTCTCTCTTGCCGGACAACGACAATCCAACCTAACCTTCAATGCTCTTAGCAATATGCAATGAGACTAATTAATCAAACAAAAGAAACTATTTAAAAAGAAAGAAAGAAAGAAAACCTAGCAAGTTATTCAAATAATGGTTGAAAAATTACCCAGGCCCGAAGCCGTAGATGCTTCCCTCATGGTTGGGTGATGAATCCCCACCTTGTTTTTTCAAATTTTTCTTTAGTTTGCTCATTCCCTCAACTCCCTGGCAACGACACCCAAACTTGACTCATGCCAAGTGTGCGCCTGAGTACAATCCCAAGAGAAGGTCGGCGGTAGCATATCTTGGTTGTATAAGGTCGATTCCACAAGGAGTTGTGTAATCAATGGTGAAAAGAAAATATTGCCCTCTCTATTGCTCATAAAAGGAACACAAAAATGTTTCCAAGAAAAAATAAAAATTTCGATGTTTGGAAAAATGGTTTGGTTTTTGAAATCAAATAACACGTACAATTAGAAATACCTTATACGGTATGAATACCTCTGAATGTGAGTTAACTATGAAACGGTCTGGAGGCATTCCGATGCTCAAAACGATTTCGAGTTTGAAATTCCACAGGGTTAAAGAATATAATCTAACTCAAAGACTTAGACTTCCTGGGTGAGTTAGGATTGGAAAGTTTAGCAATTAATAAGCCGTAATTACTTCAAACTGTTTAATTTTGTAATTGATTGGTTGTATATTCAAGAATAAACTACCATTCATCCAAAAAGTATGATATAAAACTTTTTTAGACTTATGCTAAACTCTTGCCGAACATATTCAATTATTCTAAGGTTCGATAAGTATACTAGAATAAGAAAGAGAAAGAATCACACAAACTAAAAAAGTTGAAACTTTGAAGACAGGTCTTTATTGCCCTTTTTATCCTAAACTTTCAATGATTCTCACATCAATCCTATATAAAAGGGGTGAGCTACTATTTATCCATCTAAAGAACAACTTAAACGACTTGAAATGGAACTAGAAATAGTGATGGAAATGTAAGAAAACAAGAGAAATTTCGTTATTTATGTAAGGAAAGATGAAATGTAATAAACTTCGATTATAAGGTAGTAAACGAAAAAAAAGAGAAAAACTACTAAGAACCCACGTATTTTAAGCTTAGAATTATAAAAGTGGATAAAAAACTCTGATACCCTAAAATTTACAATAGAGGTTTGTATTTATAGGCCCAAGATTCGAGCCTTAGAAATCTACTAGAAATTTGCCCTGGAGTTTGAACAGCAAAACGGGTGTTCGAATGCTTGTTTGATTTTCTTCACTATTCGAACGTGGCGTTCGAATGCCTGGCCAAAAACCAAAATAAGGTCTCAGGACATTCGAACGTGGCGTTCAAATGCCTGGTCAAACTCAGCTTCCTTTTCCTCTTGGAGTTCAAATGGCTGGGTTGGCATTCAAATGCCATTTGACTTTTTTGACTCTTTGTTTTCATCTGATTGAGGCATTTGAGGTCAGAATGGCGATGCTCATTAGATGCCAAAACATATATTATCTTGGGAAAACTTTCCATGGCTTATTCATTCAGTCCGTTCTGATTTAGGGTTAACAACTTGAGGACATTTCCAAAACAAGGCCCCGAAACATTTATCCCACGTCAAGTTCCGCAATTAAGCTAACTTCTTGGCTCCCGAAATCACTATTTTAGCTTCAACTACTACATAAAACACACAAACAAGGTTAGATCAATTTATAAAGAAGAAAGCATAATTAACTATATTTACAATTACGAAGGTTGGTTTTAGTGCAATAAACTACACTAATATAATCAAATCAAGATGAAAGAATGTGATGGATCTGTTTCTTAGCGTGGGTAACTGTAGTTGTAGCCATGGTGAGAAAACTCTTCCTCTTTCTCTCTCTTTTGAGTTTAAATCTCGAATGATAAGAATGTGATTGACCCATTTTTTGGCAAAACAACTGTAGTTGTAGCCATGGTGGGTAAATTATTTCTCTATTTTTTAATTTACAATATCGGATGCTCAGAACAAAGTTATTGTCCTTTTATTGATGGTAAAATATTTCTCTTTTTAGCTCGCAATGAGTTATTAAAAATGTGATTGATCTATTTCTTATTAGAGGTAACTGTAGATGCAGCCATGATGAGCTAACCCTTTCTCTTTCTCTCTCTTTTGAGTTGAAATTTCGAATTCTAAGAATGTGATTGACCTCTTTTCTTAGCGGGGTAACTATAGTTGCAGCCATGGGGAAAAAATCCATTCTCTCTCTCTTTTAAATTTAAATTCTAAAGCTCAGATGCTGAGAATGTGATTGACCCAGTTTCTTGAGCAAAACAATATGTCTCTTTTGAGTTCACCAATGAGCATGTAGAATGTGATTGATTTGTTTCTTTATGGGGGTACCACAATAGTGCAGACATGGTTAGGACTTAATCAGTCTCTGTCACTTTTAATTTAAAATTCTTAGAAGTTGTGAAATGAATTGCTTACAAGTTTTTGAATGTTAAAGAAATTTCTATTTTGAATTCGCATTTAATGCAGACAGATGTTGAGAAGGCGATTGACCTGTTTCTTGGCGGGGTAATTGTGAGCAGCCATGGTGGGGAAAAACCCTGGCTCTTTCTTCTTTTTTCAATTCAAATCTCGGAATACTAACAATGTGGTTGGATCCATTTTCTTGGCAGGGTAGTGTAGTTGCGTCCGTGGTGGAACATCCTCTCTTTACTTTTAAATCTCATATGCTGAATAAAATGTGATGACCTATTCTTGGCGAGGCAACTGTAGTTGTAGCCTGTGGAAAATCTTTCTAATTCTCTTTAATTTTAAATCTAAAATGATAAGAATGTGATTAACCTATTTCTTGATGTTATAATATGTTTATATTGTGAGTTGACATATAAGCTGTTGCGAGTGGTGATTGATTTGTTCTTTGCGGGAGCAAATATAGTGGCAACCGTGGTGGGCAAATCCATTCTTTTTTCTCTTTTTAGTTTTAAACACTCCAAATGCTAAGAATGTGATTGACCCGTTTCTTAGTAGGGCAACTGTGTTTGTAAAGCATAGTTGGCAAATCCATTCTTTTTTTTTGATTTTAAAATCTCAGATATTGAGAATGTGATTGATCATTTCTTGAAGTTACAATATTTTTCTTTGAGTCATATATGATATGTTGAGAATGTGATTGATTATTTGTGAGTAAGGGTAATTGGTTGCAGCCATGGTGGGTAAATCCTTTCTCTTTCTCTCTCTTTTGCGTGTTTAAAATAATACTGTATGCTAAGAATGTGCTATGACATTTCTGATGTATAATATTTCTATTTGAGTTTAAATATGCGAGTGATAATGGGCTTGACCCATTTTTTGGCGCGGTGACAGACTATAGTTGCAACCATGTGGGCAAATCTTTTCTCTTTCTTTTTTCTAATTAAATCTCAGATGTGAGAATTTGATTTTCTCATTTTTGGGTTCGTGTTACAATATATATCAGTTGAGGTGACATATGAGACGTTGAAAATGTGATTGATCTACTTTTTTGGGGGGGGTAAGGGGGTTAACAATAGTTGCAACATGGTGGCCAAATCACGTTTCTATTGTTCTCTTTTAATTTAAATCTCAAATGTTAAGAATGTGATGACCCATTTCTGATATTACAATAGTTCTACGGTAGCACATTTCAAATGTTGAGAATGTGATTGATTGTTGTTTTTGGCAGGGCCAACTTGTTGCGGTCACTGTTGCAAATCCTTTCAGTTTTTCTTTTAATTTTAAATCTCGGATGCTGACAATGTGATTGTCCCTTTTATTGATGGTACCATATTGTCTCTTTTAGCTCCAAAGAGTTATAAAAGGTGATTTATCTATTTCTTATTAGAGGTAACGTAGATGCAGCCATGATGCGCTAATACCCTTTCCTCTTTCTCTCTCTTTTAGTTGAAATTTCGAATTCTAAGAATGTGATTACCTCTTTTTTCTTAGCGGGGTACTATAGTTGGCAGCCATGGGGAAAAAATCCATGCTCTCTTCTTTTTAAATTTAAATTCTAAATCTCATATGCTGAGAATGTGATTGACCCCTTTCTTGAGCAACAATATGTCTCTTTTGAGTTCACATATGAGAATTTGAGAATGTGATTGATTTGTTTCTTTATGGGGGTAACAATAGTTGCAGCCATGGTAGACTAATCATTTCTCTTTCACTTTTAATTTAAAATCTTAGAAGTTGTGAATATGATTGTACAATTTCTTGAAGTTAAAAAATTTCTCTTTTGAATTCGCATATGAGATGTTGAGAATGCGATTGACCTGTTTCTTGGCGGGGGTAATTGTAGTAGCAGCCATGGTGGGAAAACCCTTTCTCTTTCTCTCTTTTTTCAATTCAAATCTCGAATACTAAAAATGTGGTTGATCCATTTCTTGGCAGGGTAGTTGTAGTTGCGTCCGTGGTGGGAAAATCCTCTCTTTTAATTTTAAATCTCATATGCTGATAAAATGTGATTGACCTATTTCTTTCGTTTCTAGGCAGACTTTATTTGTAGCCATGGTTGGAAACTCCTTTCTAATTCTCTTTTAATTTTAAATCTCAAATGCTAAGAATGTGATTAACCTATTTCTTGATGTTATAATATGTATCTTTTGAGTTGACATATAAGATGTTGAGAGTGTGATTGATTTGTTTCTTTGCGGGAGCAATAATAGTTGCAACCGTGGTGGGCAAATCCATTCTTTTTTTCTCTTTTTAGTTTAAAACTCAAATGCTAAGAATGTGATTGACCCGTTTCTTAGTAGGGCAACTGTTGTTGTAGCCATAGTTGGCAAATCCATTCTTTTTTTCTTTTGATTTTAAATCTCAGATATTGAGAATGTGATTGATCCATTTCTTGAAGTTACAATATTTTTCTTTTGAGTTCATATATGATATGTTGAGAATGTGATTGATTTATTTTTGGTAAGGGTAATTGGTTGCAGCCATGGTGGGTAAATCCTTTCTCTTTCTCTCTCTTTTGAGTTTAAAACTTGTATGCTAAGAATGTGCTTAACCCATTTCTTGATGTTATAATATTTCTCTTTTGAGTTTAAATATGAGATGTTGATAATGTGCTTGACCCATTTTTTGGCGGGACAACTATAGTTGCAACCATGGTGGGCAAATCTTTTCTCTTTCTTTTTTAATTTAAATCTCAGATGTGAAGAATTTGATTTTCTCATTTTTTGGTGTTACAATATATATCATTTGAGTTGACATATGAGACGTTGAAAATGTGATTGATCTACTTTTTTTGGGGGGGTTAACAATAGTTGCAACCATGGTGGCCAAATCCGTTCTATTTTTCTCTTTTAATTTTAAATCTCAAATGTTAAGAATGTGATTGACCCATTTCTTGATATTACAATATTTCTCAGTTGAGTCCACATTTCAAATGTTGAGAATGTGATTGATTTGTTTTTTGGCAGGGCCAACTGTAGTTGCGGTCACTGTGCAAATCCTTTCATTTTTTCTTTTAATTTTAAATCTCTAATTCTAAAAATGTTATTGATCCGTTTCTTGATGTTACAAAATTACTCTTTTGTGTTCACATATGAGATGTTGAGAATGTGATAGATCTGTTTCTTGGCGTGGGTAACTATAGTTGCAACCATTGTTGAGGAAACCGTTTCTCAATTTATCTCTTTTGATTTTAAATCTCGAATGTTAAGAATGTGATTGACCCATTTTTTGGCGTGGCAACTGTAGTTGCACCCATCGGGGGCGAATCTTCTCTCTTTTTCTTCTAATTTTAAATCTCAGATACCAAGAATATGATTGACCTGTTTTTTGATGTCACAATATTTCTCTTTAGAGTTTACATATGAGATGTTAAGAATGTGTTTAATCTTTTTTTTGGCAGGTGTAACTATAGTTGTAGCCATGGTTGTCAAATCCTTTCTCTTTTAATTTTAAATCATAGATGCTGAAAATGAGTTTGACTCGTTTCTTGATGTTTCATTATTTTTCTTTTCAATTCACATTTGAGATGTTGAGAATTTGATTGATCTGTCGGCAAATCCTTTCTCTTTGTCTTTTAATTTTAAATCTCAGATGCTGAGAATGTGATTCTCCACTTCTTGATATTAAAAAATTTGTCTTTTGAGTTTGCATATAAGATGTAAAGAATGCCAGGGATCTATTTCTTGGCATGGTAACTGTAGTTGTAGCCATGGTGGGAAAAACCTTTTGCTTTCTCTCTCTTTTGGGTTTAAATCTCGAATGATAAGAATGTGATTAACCGGTTTCTTGGCAGGACAACTATAGTTACAACCATGGTGGGCAAATTGTTTCTCTCTTTTTTAATTTTAAATCTCAAATACTAAAAATGTGATTGACCCTTTTATTGATGGTAAAATATTTCTATTTTAGCTCGCATATGAGTTATTAAAAATGTGATTGATTTATTTCTTGTTAGAGGTAACTGGCTGAACTAATTTTAAAAATGTTAAAAATGTTTATTAAAACAATGAATGATGAGTATGATTTAAAATAGAAAGAGTACTTATCATGCTACCAATTTTCGGTGAGGGTGCCTACCTTAGTAAAACTAGAATCTGTCATTGTATATTTTGTCCCCTTACAGAAATATAGGTAAGATAAGAGGGTGTGATGGTGGTAAAGGAGAGATATCAAAAATAGAGAGATGGCAAAAAGAAAATAGTATCATTTATTTGAAAATTGTAAAGGGACAAATTATATAATGACGTAATCCGGTCTTGCTAAGGCATGAATCTCCGTCGGGCTATTGCTATGAAGTAAACTCGGTGATTCCCTACGCTAGAGCTCGGTGCAAACACTGTTCAACACTAACCTTGCTAGGGTGGAGGTCTCCGCCAGTTGCCGCTGCAGAGTGAGCTCGGAGACCCTCTATGCCGAAGCTCAGAACAGTCGCTACCATAGACAAACGTCGTCCAAGATAAGGCCATCGTTACCTCCAATCTGCTGCTGTTCAGTGAGCTCAGGACAATAACTACGCTGGAAGCTTGGACAAGGGGCAATGGACGGTAGTAATTCCAAAGGATATCAGGGGACAGAAGGTAACTTGCACGTCAGAGTACCTTCTAATAGAGACATTGACAGTTGATAATAAGCTACTAGCCATGCCATAGGGGCATGGCTGGATCATCTACATACTGACACAATAATTCGCAAGTGTGGGTATGTGCCGAGTTGTAGCCTGTCGAATGACAAGACACTTGGCGCGTCAAGCCATGTGCTGAGTGAGACTATGAAAGGGAACATTGTTGTTCTCTAAGAGGTACGTGCAACCTTGCTCTCAGAACATACATACATTTTATCTCTAGATATCTGAGCATCTAACTTGAACATTGGAGGGCCGTTTCCCAAAAATAGCTATGGAGGCCGTTCTCACTATTTTGGTGATTGTAACTAAGGTATCGCGAGACCGGTGGACGAAGGGTTGAAGCTACTCACACAAACTGCCATGAGTGTCTATCCTCGATTTCCTTCCTTTCATCCTTCAAACATATACACCCTATAACTGGCGCCATCTATGAAAAATCGATTATAGACATTCGCCAAGCCATTTTTGATGACGTCACATAGTAGCAACCATTCAGACAGTAGTGAAACTCATAAGGAGGACCCACCCCCCCCCCCCCCCCACGCATGCTCCAACATTACTGGGTGTTAGATAGGGTAAATATGAAGATCGACAGAAGGCGGCTAGGGCCACCTTTGGGCTGAACCCAAGTTGGTTGCTCCCTAGAGATAGAGGAGAATACCGTCGGGACATAACCATCCAACGCCTGCAAAGGCAGTGGCCGATATGACGCATATCATAGTTGATAGTAGATTGATGAAACCTGCCAAAAGCTACTGTGCTAGGGCAAACGGAAGGCTAGATAAAAGAACTGACCCTACCCCCACGGGAAGCTCGGTAGGGTTAGGAGGCGACATAAAACACACGTAAGCATGGACAGCTGATCTGACAGCAAAACTATGGCGACGAGTAAGTGGAGAAGGACACCCGAGCAAACCAAGTCTGGGGGGAGGATCCAACGACGAGCTTATGCCAAGCGAAACAAGAAGGATATTTACAGGCCAAACTTAATGGCCGTAGGCGCGGTTGAAGCAAAAGTGTTCCTGCAAGTTAGCAATCCACATGCCTGCAGCGAAACAAAGGAGGCTTGCCCAAGGATACCAGGCTCCATTCTCTTGAGAAATCGAGGGGCTAGACACACCCGAAAAAGTTCACACCGCCAAAGGTTAATTTGACGATGGAAAAGCAAACCCGAATCCTACGTCAGTCATGTAAGGCAAGTGATGGTCATTTGGACATGGATGTGCCCTATGTGCTAGGTGTTCCTGTCAAGTCTAGGGGATCTCAATTGAAGTAATTGAAAAAGGTATTGTAAGATCAAGAGAAATTTCCACAGCTGACAAGTCATTTATAGCTCAGTTTGTTATCAATACAAAAGCGCAAAAAGGTGTAGGTTCCCTTTTGACGCTGAGAAAAGGAAAAAATGAACCAGTTTACAACTATAACAAGCGGTATTTGGAGACTTACAATGAAATAACGGAATACTCCAAGGAGTAGGTAGTGGCGAGCTATAAGCTCGGGCTCTAGGAGAACTTGACATTCATTTCAGGTTAGAGTCCGGGGTGAGGGACGATGTCAGGAAGGTTAAGAAGGCTATAAGAACACCTGCCCAGGGTAAGGGACTGTTCAAAAAGCGGAAGGAGAACACGGTAGACTATGGAATCCGACCAATGTAGGGAATTAATGTTGTTTTCAAGGAACCAATCTACAAGCTTCTTGCTCAAATCCGAGACAAGCCTTACTTCAAGAAACCTGAACCCATGGGAGGGGATCCCAAGAGACAAACCCAAAGGTGGAGGTGCTCCTTTCATAAAGAAAGAGGACACTAGATAGATAGCTGCCGAGCTCTTAACCTTTTCTTGGGCTACCTAGTTCGAGACGAACACCTGAAATAGTTGATGAGGAAAAGACCCGAGCAGAAAAGACCGAGGCCAGACCGAATCTGAGGTTTGACCGAGGCAATGACGAGATAGAGCAAACCGCAAATGAAAAAGAGGATCTCCCTTTAGGCACTATTTACATAATTGGGGGACCATATCATCCAGACCTAGATAATAGGATTCGTGGAGAGATCCAGATGATAAAACAAATGTACGAGGTTCTCCCGGTCCATTTGCCGACCAAGAAGCCGAAGACATCAAGCATAGAAGCCAGGGAGCATACGTTCACCAAGATGACTAGAAAGGGTATAACATCCCCATTCAAACCCCTTGGTAATCCAACTCAGAATGAACAACTACAACGTCAAAAGGATCTTAGTGGACACAAGAAGTTCGTTTGAGGTGATGTATTATGACCACTTTAAATAGCTTAAACTCACTCAATCAAATTTAAAACAGCATGAGCTCCATTGGTCAGATTCAACGCTTAGTCTAATGGCCCTTGGGGGATAGTGACCCTCAAGGTCCGAGTTGGTTTCCCCAAGAGCTAATGACAGAGTTCGTTGTGTAGACTCTTTTCCCCATATAATGCAATTATTGGCCGAGATTAGTTGCATAGGATGAAGGAGGTGGCATCCACACTTCACCAAGCCATAAAATTTGTCACCTTCCGAGGTGAAAAAACCCTTTATGGGGACCACCATAGTGGCAAAAACAATGCTACCTTGCTATGGTCTCCACTAAGGTGGCCATGAAATAAGTGCAGCTGATCGACTAAGAGCAAGAGGTCTTGGAGGATGTCTGGAGGGACCCTGAGGCAAAGGTCGTGGAAGACTTGATACACTATGAGTGTTGGATGACCAGCTCTGAATCTAATCGTTTTTTTTTCTTTTTTTTCTCACGAGAACAACCTAGGGAACGAGAGAGAACTGAGCTCATCTAACTCCTTAAAGCTAACATCGAGGTCTTCACATGGACCGGGCCCTAACTAGATGCTCAGATAGACCCCAACTTCATCAAGCATGAGCTAAAATGTGTCGTCCTAATGTTCCGGTCAATAAAACAGCGAGGAAGGAGGTCTACATCCGAGTATGTGTATGCAGTAAATTAGGAGTGGAGAAACTGAAAGAGGCAAGTGCATAATAAAGGTTCTCTATCTAGCTGGTTCTCTACACAGTCGTGGGTGAAGAAAAGACTGGCAAAGAGCTGTCCTAAAAACTCTAACGGGGGCAGAGTGCTTCCCACTAACCAAAAATCGATCAACTGGTGAACTCCTAACCTCGAGCCATGGACGGATGAGCTTTTTAGTTCACATTGAGGTTTCCCACCACTTTCTCTATGCACAAGCCTGAATAAGGAGAAGACTGCGTTCAATCGCCCATGCCCTTTGGTTTGAAGAAATGAATGCTAGCCACTTCAAGGATGATCACAAAAATAGTTTGATCGCAATCACTGGGTAAGAACCATGGATGCTTTACACAATACACAATCGATGATATATGTCAACGCAAGAAGAGTCAGACCACATCAGGACTTGACCGAAGTGTTCAGCATTTACTCAAAAGCACAAACTAAGACTTAACATAGCGAAGTATGCCTTCGGGGTGAGCTTGAGAAAGTTTTTGGGACACTTGGTGGACAGATGAGGGATTGAGGCCCAAACCCAAAACAAAATCATTAGCGATCAACAATCTCATCAGTCCCAACAACTGAGAAGAGGTCCAGAGGAAACTACTGGGATGGTATTGGTACTCAACGGTTCATCATTACGTCCTCGGACAAAATGTTCATACTATTTTTAAACTCCTTCGCAGAAAAGAAAAAAAGCAAGTAATGTGAAATTTTCATGGAATGAGGGAGGAATGCGGCGTGCACTCAATAATTCAAAAAGTACTTAACTGAATTGCCACTTCTTTGTTACCTCTGGATGAGGGAGCGTTGCTCCACGGTTACCTCACCGTCTTTAAACATTGCCATTAGCTTGTACTGTAATGGAGGGGAATGGAGAAAAACGCCTCATCTACTTTGTTAGCAAGACATTTACGAATTGCCAAACAAGGTACTTGCCAGTGGAGAAGCTAGTTTGGCTCTGGTTTTATCTTACGCAAACTCATGCATTACTTTAAGCCCACCCCATACAATTAATTGAGATTCGCTAAAAACTATTTATCAAAAGCTGGACTTGTCGGCCAAATTTTTAAAAAGGCCATCGAGCTCGGACAGTCAGATATAAAGTTTTTGCTGAGGGGTTCTTTTTCTTTTTTTCCGCAACAATTAAAGGACAGGTTTTTTCTTGCCGATTTCGTGGCGGAGTTTTCCCCCGAGTTGTGAGTCCAGAACCAAAAAGATACCTTGTGTCTACCAATAGGGTAGGAAAGCTTAAAGGCAGGAATCTTCAAAAACCAATGCAAATTGGGGGTCCCGAGGTTATTCAAGAGAACCATCTCAGAAACTTTCGAAACAACTATCGTTGGGGAAACAACTGAGGGTCCAAAGGTTACAATAGGACCACCTCAGATCGATCCCAATTTGGCCTATAAAATGTTTGTTCATTGGGCCAAGAACAACTTGGGAGCAGGCATGGGAATAGTATTAAAGATCCCAAAAAGGGCAATTTTTGAAGAGTGCCTCAGACTGAACGTCCCCACAATAAATAACAAAATTGAGTAGGAAGCCTTCATTTCGGGACTTTGATCCACCAGCAAGTTAAAGGTTGTCGAGCTCCATATATTTAGTCACTCAAAACTGGTTGTCAACCAAATCACGGGAAAGTTTGAAACTCGGGGAGCCAAGTTAGCTAAGTACTTGGTAGTAGTAAAGAACCTCTGCACTAAATTCAGAGTAGTAAAGTTCGAACAGATGAGGAGAGACCTGAATTCACATGTAGACGCACTGGCGGGCTTGGCATTAGTTTTTGAAAGAGAGGCGAGAAAGGCCATCACAGTCGATGTAGTCTCAATTCCCAGTCTTAAGACACTATAAGAACTCGTCTTAGTCAATACTAGGATGGGACCGAACTGGATGGACCCGATTGTCACCTTCATATGTCATAACAAGATGCCAGAGGACAAAAGAGAAGCCCACAAAATTTGGGTGAAGGCAACACATTTTTGGATCTCTCCATTTGGGGATTTGTATAAAAAAGTCATAAATGGGAACCCACCTACTGTGCGTTCACCCGAACCTAGTAGAAGATGACTTTTTGAGATTCATGAAGGAATGTGTGGATTACACTCAGGGGGAAGATCATTGGCTCACCGAGCTCTCACCCAGTAATATTGGTGGCCTTACATGCAAAAAGACACCCAAGTATATGTTCGTAAATGCACCAAGTGTCAACTCTTTTCCCCCTTAATTCACCAGCCAGCAAGGGACTTGACCCCTTTCACCAGTCCATGGCCATTTGCCCAATGGGGGATGGATATCGTGGGGGTCTTACCCCGAGTTTTAAGGAATAAGAGATTTTTGTTAGTAGCAATGAACTACTTCACGAAATGGGGGACAGCCGAACCACTAGCCCAAATCAAGGAGATGAACGTGATCAGATTTATCAGAAAAAATATTTATCAAGGTTCGGCATCACCAGAGCATTCATATTAGACAACGAAACCCAATTCATTGGCAAAAAGTTAAAGACTTATTGGGACAGTTAAAGATTGAGTTCTACAACTCAACATCGAGTTACCCTCAATGCAATGGGCAGGCCGAGGCCACCAACACGACAATCATGAACGGAATCAAGAAGAGACTTGAAAAGGGTAAAGAAAAGTGGGTTGAGAAATTACCAAATGTTTTGTGGGCCTATCGGACCACACCGTGGAAAGCAACAAACGAAACGCGTTAGTCTTTCGTTTTCAATTTTGAAGTGTAATCTTGCTAGAGGTCGGTTTGCCCATAATACAGACCGAGGCATACAAGGCCAGTCACAATGAAGAAGTCCTAGCTCGGGACCTTGACCTTGCAGATGAAAGAAGAGAAAAGGCAATCACATGGATGGCTAACTACAAAAAGCAGTTAGCCAAAACATACAACCAGAAAGTTCAACACAGACAGTTCTCCGTCGGTGAACTTGTTTTCAGAAAGGTTGTTGGGAATACCAGTCAACCAGTAGACAGAAAGCTCGGCCCTAACTGGGAAAGGCCCTACAAAATAGTCAAGCTCGCCAGCAAGGGCGCTTACTATCTCGAAGACTCAAAAGACAAACAAGTTCCGAGACCTTAGAATTCCCACAACTTGAAAAAGTATTACCATTAAGATGTAATCTTCTCCACCAATCTCAAATTTATATCAATACACTTGTTCGTATTCTTACTTGGTGGAGTGTTACTTAAAACTACCTGAATGAAGTGAAATTAGGAAAGAGTTAGCCGTGCTCTTTGAAAGCACCGAACTCTGTCCCATGAGATTTGGAATTTTGCCAAAGTTCACTTAGCAAGAATTTAAAGAGCGTTAGCCGAGCTCTTAATGAGCCTCAAACTTTGCTTCGTTAATTCTACCTAAGTTCTCTTTGTAAAATTTTAAGGAAGAGTTAGCCGAGCTCTATGTGAGCACTAAAATTTGTCCCACGAGATTTGGAATTTTTTCAAAGTTCACTTAGCAAGAATTTAAAGAGGGTTAGCCGAGCTCTTAATGAGCCTCGAGCTCTGCTTCACTAATTCTGCCTAAGTTTGCTTAGTAAAATTTCAAGGAAGAGTTAGCCGAGCTCCTCAAATAGTTCCTAGCTCTATCAATGGATTTGCCCAACATACTTGGCAAATTTAGGGGATGCTAAGCTGAGCTCCATCGGTTCTAAGCTTACCCTCAAAAATTTAGTCAAAGATAATTTGGCAAAAAATTGTTTGAAAAATTTAGACGAGCTTGAGTAGCATACTTCGACTCCCCCCTCAAATAAACTGAATCCCCTCCATGAACCAAACCACATACAAAATATAACTGCCGAGAAGAGTAGATACAAGGCGAGATCAAGAGACAATTTATTCATTCTCAAAGTTAGTCGATTACAAAAGCTGGATTTTCATTTATTTATTTATCATTCAAGTACAAGATGGTTCAACACGCAACTATGTCAATTACAAAACCTATTCTAGATGGGCAACCGAGCTTTGGCACTTCAGAACAACCAAGCAGTGCTAGATGATTCTTCGTCGTACGTATAGCCGCAAAGAATGGATATGAATCTGCATCTGCACGCAGGGGTGGTAGTCAAGTTTATAATTGGCCACAAAGCATGCAAACTTCAGGCATTGTAAGCATCTTCTTTTTCTTTTTCCCTCGGTATAGGCAAAACCCATGGAAGAGTTTATCGAATTTGGCTGAAGGAAGCCAAGCTACTTGTTATAGAGCTTTTGGGGACAAAAGCTCCTTATTACATATCTTTTGGGAATAAAAGTGGATGAGAACCAAGACCATCTTAGCAAAAGACGGCCCCGAGGACCTAAATTTGAAGACCATCGACTCTAATTCTAGAGAGAGAAACTGAATTAAAGGGATTGAAAGTTTAGGGATGCAGAACCAAAGTAGAGTTTACCCTATTTATAATGGCTAATGGAAGGTGAACGAACTGCCTATCATTAATTGCGGGACCTCCGGACCTACTAAATGTTAAAAGGAAGGCACAAAGCTACGCGAGGGCACGTGGAAACATATGAAGCTTGCACTTGACGTGAGCGATTCCACGCATTAAATGCCATTCAGGGCATGTGAAATGACGAAGCTTACACCTAGATAATGACGTTTTGTGAACGACTGCAGTCAACCGGCCTGCAAGAGACAGGTACGTGGCGTCTCCTGCGCTTGCCGCGTGTATCATTAGATATGCACGCAAATGTAGTTGGAAGAAATTTAAGGAAAAGCTAGCTAAGCTAAACACGTGCTCCAAGCTTGGTCCCACAAATGCTTTCCTTTGTGTTCTTGGCAAAAGTCATGGAGGGGTTAGCCGAGCTCCATGCAAGCTCCGACCCTGAACTACAAGTATATCCAAGGTACGCACTACCAGAGATCCAATGGGGAGATAGCTGAGCTGTGAACTTAATCCCGAGAAGTTTTCCTTTGTGTTCTCGGCAAAGATTCACGGAGGGGTTAGCCGAGCTCAATGTAAGCTCTGAGGCCTGACCCACAAGTTTGCGAAGGTACACTACTAGAGATCCGATGGGGAGTTTGCCGATCTCCATGCGTTCTCCAAACCCAATCTTGAGAAGTTCTTTTTTGTGTTCTTGGCGAAGATTTACGGAAGGGTTAGCCGAGCTCCATGAAAGCTTCAAGCCCTGACCCATAAATTTTTCCAAGGTACACTCTGCTAGAGATCTGATGGGGAGTTAGTCGAGCTCTAAGTGAACTCCAAACTCAATCCCCAGAAGTTATCCTTTGTGTTCTTGGCAAAGATTCATGGAGGGGTTAGCCGAGCTCCAAGCAAACTTCGAGCCCTGACCAACAAGTTTTGCCAAGGTACGCACTGCCAGAGATCTGATGGGGAGTTAGCCGAGCTCTAAACGAGCTTCGAATTCAATCCCGGGTAATTTTTCGTAAGTATACTCAATCAAAATTTAGGAAGGACCAGTCGAACTCGACGAGAGATCCAAGCTTGGACCCGTAAGTTTTGCTAGAGAAAAAACTCAAATCACAAAATAGAAAAGTTTCATGCACATGAGCTGAAAACCAGAATAAAGTTTTATGGTGAAAAACTTAAAAGAGAAATAAGTCCTTTGGCCTGTTCATTAAAGCTCGAAAGAGGGATCCGAGTTGGATCTTTCCCATCATCTCCCCTAGTCTCCTCAGGTTTTTTTTTCCCAAATGCCTCAGCAATCGTTCCCCCCAGTTCCTCCGCAAGAGTGGTAACCTAATTGCTTAGAGCCGCAACAGGATCAGGAATAGGGTCAGGAACATCCTCATCATCCTTTGGCCTGTTCATGTTCTCCTCTTCGTCAAAATTGGGCAGGATCATAGGCGAATAAGGTGCAATAGACTCTGGGAAATTAGGAGGAGGAGCAGCCTTGGTCCATGCTGGATTGTCCTTAGGAATGCTGAGCCCCGATAGACAAGCAAGCCATCCATCTAAGAAAGATTTAGAGCCGACCTCGGTGACTTGCCTACTGTAGTTATCCCCTCCCCGACTAACTCCCATATTGAAAACTCGCTCATAAACGGGGCCACATGCCACCACCTAAAGTTGGGCAGCAGTAACCTTGGTAGTAGCTGCCTTATTTTGAGCTTGGGTAACAGCCGTGTAGCTGGAGTCTCGATCTTGCTCTATAACAACCAAATTTGTCTTTAACTGATCAACATAGGCCAGCACAAGCCTGGCCTTCTTTAGCTCGAACTCTAAGTTGGTCGTTTACTTCTTGGCCCTCTTTAGATCGGCTAACCACTTTGCCATGCGGTTCGAGATTGCCATCACTCTTTGAAGGCCCTATAAGCCAAAAGCAAAGGGAAGAAAATAAGTATCGAATGCGCAATGTCAAAGTTACCAAGGTCATGATGCTCACTTGAACATCCTGCATTAACAACAAACTTCTTATGGTTCCATAGTCTCTTCGAAGAGGGCGGCAACACCATTTAGCAACATGATGGCCTGCGCAAGGGCCAAACTGGTATTATGATCTCGGGTACAGTCAATCGCCGTCACCTGTCTGTTGGGCTCACAAGTAGAGAACTCGGGCTTCTAGAGCTCGTAATCCACACCTGAGCTCGTCTCTCTTGCTCTTCTCTAGGGCCTCTTAGACGTACTCGTAAAAGCTCATTCCTTTTGTGTTTGTCCAAAAGAGGGGCTTTCTTCTGGGGTGTTCGACTCGACCCCCATTATCGCCTTGGCCAACTCCATAATTGGATCAACAATTTGTTTAGGGATCTACTAACAAGAGGGATAGTTATGGTAGGATCAGCAACCGGCGTGGTTTTCTTCTTTAGATTCTTGAACCTCATTGTGTCCACTCTGATCGAACTTGGGCCAACATTTTCAACCTCTCTCACATGCAGAGGTCAGGCACGAGCAAGGTCATCTGAATGCTCGTTATTCGTGCTAAAGATGGAAATGGGTAAACTAGATCCTCCAGCTCAACCACATAAACCACTGCCATGCCTCCTATTTATTACAAGCTGGCTAATAGCCTTATCTTCCTCCTCCTCGCTGCTAATAGGATTTGGGAAATTATGGTTCGACAAGCTGAGGTGACACCCTCTTCTTGATCTGGAAGTTGGGTAGTAGGCCGATGCGCGCTGAGCTTGTCATCAGACCTCTCCAGACTAAAAGCTTTTGATACGCAGAGGAGGAAGACTCTCCTTGACAAGCTCTGCGGCCTTGCGAGGTATTGTATGCCGATATCGGCTTGTACACATGGAGAGTGGTTACGTCCTGGACTCTTGTCATTGTTAGCAGCTTGGATGGCCTCCTTGCACTTTAGAACTGATTTTGAACTTGTCATTAAAACCTACACAAGCAACGAAAATAGACATCAGCGTCGGTACAAGGAACATTCACAAAAGCATGAAGAATTCAGACCCAACAAAAGAAATACTTATTATAGGGCAAATGGCCGTTGTACCTCGGGAATGACTAGAGACCATCATTCCTAGCTCGGAACTCCCAACCACCCGAAAACCAAACAAACTCATTAAGAAATAGATCCTTGTCTGGGTTGCCGTCAACCAGCCTCGTTTGAGATTATTGGGATTCTTGAGGCGCAAGTAATGATTACCCGTGTATAAGGGGTTGCTCAGTTCCTTCTTTGGCCAAACCACGGTGTAAATATCAAACAAATCCTCAGCACTAAAGGGTTTGTTCAATATAAGCATCAACGTATCTACCGCAAGCATGGTTCGAACGAAGTTAACGGACACTTGCATGAAGGTTAAACGGCAGCGCGCCATCGCTTCCTTCAGCAATGGGCTGATGGAAAATCTGAGCCCAGCGTGGTAAATCAGCCAAATGCAGACCGGAATACAATTCTCATTATCCGGGTTAACCACGAGAACCTCGTTCGGTCCGGGATGCTCTATTATAACATTTGCAGGGATGCAGTACACAACACTAAAACTCTCGATGGTCGCATCGTTGTAAACCAATAGCTGAGCTTGGTTCAACTCCATGTTCTAAAAATAGAAGCAAGATAGTTAGAACAAGCTCAGCCATATCAGTCAGATGAGCCCACAAAAGTAGAATCAGACAATCTCGATGAGAGCACTGAACTCCACTTTAGAAGGCTACTTATCGCTAACAGACAACTACCATACCCTTCTACCGCTTTGAACCGTTCTCAGCAATAGAAGGGCTTAAGAGACAAAATCCTAGGTTTGCTAAGCATACGGGGTAGCCAAAACTTGCTTTGTCAAGAAAAATTGGTCAAGGACACCCAAATCACAGAAACACGAGGTCAAAACTCAAAAGATGAATACAGATTACGAGTAGTGCAAAAATTTATGGAGAAAACCAAGAATCCAAATGCAAAAGTTCAAGAAAAGAAACCCAAACATGAAATCGAGTGCAGGTAATAGAAACGCACATAAAATGTGAGAAATATTTGAATATCAGAGACTTACCAGAGTCAAGCTTGAGAGGAAATCAATGTCGTCAAGGTCGAAGACCGGTTGTCAAAAACTAGAATGATGGCCGGAAGAAATATCGGATGGTAGCAACAGACAGAGGGACACTATGCTCTCGAAAGTTTGAAACACGGTAATGGAAGACAAGAGGCAAATAGACATCGAATAAGGAAGGCGAAGATGCGAGAATGAAGGAAGAACGTGTCTTAGTGGGTGCGTGGGGGACAACGGCTCCAGCACTCAGGCGTGCTCACTATCTAAACAAACACGGACGCATGGCCGCTAACATTTATGGTGGAGTGACAGACCCTGATAGGGGAAAGTCAACTAGCAAGCATAAGCTTGCCCACCAAGCAACAAAATCAGAGAACCAACACGTCTAGCTCATATGACCTCGGCGAACATCGACTCCACTCTTGCGAACTGAGGGACAATTGTAAGGGAACAAATTATACAATGATGTAATAATCCAGCCTTGCAAGGGCAGGGACCTCTGCCAAGCTATCGCTATGAACTAAGCTCGGTGATTCCCTGCGCTGGAGTTCGGTGCAGACATTGTTCACCACTGACCTTGCTAAGGTGAAGGTCTCCGCCAGTTGTCGCTGCAGAGTGAGCTCAGAGACCCTCTATGCTGAAGCTTGGAACAGTCGCTACTATAACCACGCCATAGGGGCATGGCTGAGTCATTCGCCTACTCACTGACACGGCAATCGAATGACAAGCCACACGCTGAGTTAGAATATAAAAGGGAACACTGTTGTTCTCTAGAAGGTACGTGCAACCTTGCTATCAGAACATACATACGTTTTCTCTCTCTAGATATCCAGATGTCTAACTTGACCGTCGAATAGCCGTTTTCCGGAAATAGCTCCGGCGGCCGTTCTCACTGTTTCGGTGATTGCAGCAAGGGGATCGCAAGATCGGTGGACGAAGGGTTGAAGCTACTCAAACAGCCATATATAGGACCACCGTAAGTATCTGTCCTCGATTTCCATCCTTTCATCCTTCAAACATATCTACCCATAAACATTAGAGATTCACACTGACTCACGACATTTTGTCTTGTTAAACAATGACTCACTCCCTCACTGCTCCCCGTACGCATTGAAAAATTACTGTCTGTGAACGAGAGGGTTTGGATCCTCTACTGTGATAATCAGTGATCCTCTACGGTGGTGGCTGTTATCAATTTCCAATTGGTTTCTTATATTCCAATTGGCTGTTATCAATTGGTTTCTTATATTCCAATTTCCACTTTCATCCTCTGTTCTTCTGTCTTCATTAAAAACTAAACAGAGATATTCTAGATAGAGAAGCTGTTTCACCCGCCCTCCACCCAAAAAAAAGCCCCTACCGGCCCCACCCCTAATCTTAATCTTTTGCCCCCTCGTCTTCTCTCTCTACTTTTTTTTTGTTTCATTTTTTTGTTTTTTGTGTATTTTTCTTATTACTTTTTTTTTTCTTCAATTTTTTTTTTTATAGGTCACTTTTTTTTTCCAAATTTTTTTTTTTCATTATTTTTTTAATCATTTCGTTTTTTCTTTTCTTTCTCAGTTTTATTTTTCTTTTTGGGATAAATTAACTTTTTTATTAATTTGGTCATCTTTTTTTATTTTTTTTTAGTTGTAAAGTTGGGGAGTTCCAGTCTTGTGCCAAAATAACTAAACTAATAAAATAAAAAAAATAATGGCAAAAATACTAACAAAATTTGATTAAAAAGAATAAACAAACTAATAAAATAAAAGAAACCACAAAACTAACACTAAAAAGAAGTTAAAAAAAAAATCTGAAAAAATTCAATAAAATATTATAAACCATTAATCAAAAAATAATTAAAAAAAATAATTAAAAAATGTAGAAAAAAAAGAAAAAAATGTAGAACAAACTAGGAAAAAAAATGCAAATCAATTTACAACATGTAATAAAAAATAGTTTATCAAAAAAAACTAATAAAGAAAATAAATAAATGTCTTAACAAACAAATTTGATAAAAAAATAACAAAAAATAACAACCCTAACCAAAAATTAAAAAAGGGTGGGAGGGAACAATTGGGGGGAAGGAAAAAGGGAGAGGTGACAAAGGTTAATTTTCGCGAGGAGATCGTGGGGGGACCAAGGGGCGGGATGTCAAGGGGGGCGGGCAAGCAATGGCCTTCTAGATAGAGAGTTTGAGCGTTTGACATGCAGGATCAGACCATCGGTTGAAGTAAATGACGAGAACATTGGTTGATTTTTGGCTGGGAAGATGCAAGCTTAACATTCAAACTTGGTCATCGAAGATTACGAGACAAACACAACTTATTCCACAAAATATGTTTTACTTTTGGGTAAATTTCATCATTAGTTTCTGTAGTGTGAGTAAAGTTTCACTTTTGTTCTTATAATTTCAATTCAAACAATTAGAATTTTATGGTTTTAAGTTGATTTTAATGTAGTTCATTCATCAATATTCGATTATCAATTTAGGTAGAAAGAAATCGTGTGAAAACTCATGTTGGCATTTTTGAGGACCAAAGTGAAAATTTGGCCAAAGTACACTAACCATTGGTAGTAAAATTAATCTATAAAAAAGGCATATGAGTTTTATGTGTTCATTTTTGTGTAAATTCTTAATGATTATTGATGGATGAACTATATTAAAAATAATTGAAATTAAAATGTTCTAATTATTTGATTTAAAATTATAAGAACCAAAGTGAAACTTTGGTCAAACTATAAAAGTGTTTGATTGGATGAAATGAGTTTTTTAAGGAATGGAATAAAGATCAAAATGTAATTGGAATTGGGAATGGAATAATATAGGAATAGTCATTCTTATTTTATAAAAGAAATAAAATAAAATAAGAATAAAATGTGCATTCTTTTATTAACCCTAAGGTAATGGTAATTTATGTATTCTAGTGAATGACCATCAAATGGAATGACTATTCCATTACTCTTTGATTAACCAAACACTTGAATGATTATTCTAAAGAAATGACCATTCTATTACATTCTATCTATCATTTCATCCAATCAAATATAACGTAAGGTCTATCGGTGAAATTTACTCTTTACATTTTAGTTTTAAAATTTTTACCAAGAAATGATATTGTTTGACGATCCACAAGTCTAAGTTCCAAAAACAGATCTAAACCGTTGGTTTATCCACTTCTTGACTATGTCTTGTTGTGGTTAAAACCACAAGATCACAAACGTGACATGCTCTTTAGTCCAAAAACCACCATAAGCTATACAGTGATATCTCTAAATGCCAGAGAAATAATCATGGGGGCAAAGTGAAATTTTCCCAATTACAAAAGCAAAACACAATTTGTAAAAAGGATCGAATCGTAGTGCCCGTCGGCCTGTAATTCGCAAATTTCAATTTTTTTCTGAAATGGCCTTTGGGTCGGTGACACCCCAAATGGCAAAACCCTCGCATCGAACATGGGAGAGAGAAATATTGTCCATGACCTCCACCGGTTCTCACGTCGCCAATGTCACATCGACCCAGTAAGCTCGCCACCAATCTCCACCTCACCATCCACTCCGAGGATGAGATGAACATGAGACTTCATCTCCACCACGTCTCCTACATTCACGATGCATTCTCCATATGGCATTCTCTTTCTTTTACTCTGAGATCCTCGGACGCGGCTTCCATACTTGGCATCCCGATGATTACGCCGTGATCTTCTCGTACGACTCTTCATTCGGCATCTATAAAAGTCTGCTCACCCTCCACAATAAAGGGGTAACTGCTCTCTCTCATTGAGCTATAGCCTCATTACTTTCTTGTTGTGCTTTGTCTAGCTTATTCATCTCGGTCTTATCTCCACACTTGAGGGATTTGTAGCGGTTTCACTCCAACTGATAACATTTGCTTCCTTGCACAAGTCACCGAGGTCATCACCTTGAAGTCATTATCCTACGGTCACCGAGGTCATTACCAAGCTTACAAGCAATCCTAACTATTGGTTGATCATCCTAAATTTCTACCATAACAATTTGGCACCGTTTGTGGGAATAACAGTTCTTAATACTCTATGCACCTGCGTAGCCGCTTATTGTCTAGACCGAGTACTATCAGTCCTCTAGATAACAGAGCATGTCCAATGGCTAATACTAGTCAAGCTATAGATTTAGAAGGCATTAATTGTTAGATGCATGGAATCGCCGAGCAGATTAGGATCATGAATGAGATCAATATCCGCCTGATACAGCATCTCGTCACAAATAATCTGCCTTTTTCCACTACACATGTTCCAGAAGAAGCTAACTGATCTCACTATTCTTGCTGAGCAGGCCACCGCGATTCTCAAAGTCGCCAAAGTGCTGGACAAGCGCATTCAACCAAGAGTCGACAGCACCGATAAACAAGCTTGCACTCCATGCGAGGAAGGAGTTCTATCATATTAAAGTCTCAATCATCTAGACAGACTCAAGATATAGAGGGCGAGGAGACCAAGCGATGTGGGATATCACCTCACTTAGATAACTGAGTTCATAGGCATCGTGATAAGTCTACTACCCAAAAAATTAGGACGTAAATGCTCAGATTGATGCCATCAATATTGGCGCAAATCCCCTAGTTACTGTAGGCACTTTGATAAGGCAAACAAAGCCTCTGTTCATAGAGAGGGTGATAAGAGTCAGGGTCTCGTAAAGATTCAAGTTGTCATCTCAGCTTGGAGTGTATGAAGGGAAGACAGATCCCATGGACCAGTTAGATTCATACAAGAACTTGATGATGCTCCAGGGGTACTCAAATGAGGTGATGTGTAAAGCCTTTTCAGCAACTTTGAAAGGACCGATGAGATCGTGGTTCAGAAAGTTGTCTCCTAGAACCATTAATTCTTTCGGTGACCTGAATAAGCTCTTTGTCACCAATTTCATGAGCTGCAGAGTCAAGAAGAAGAATGCCTCTCACCTTTTCACAATTCATCAGAAGAATGGGGAGAACTTGAAGGATTACGTCAAGTGTTTCAATCAGTTTGTCCTAGAAGTGGAGGATCCCAGTGACAAGGTTGTGGTTAGGGTAATGATGGAGGGCCTTCGTTTGGGCTCGCTATTCAATTTCCTCTCCCAAAGTGTCCCTGAAACCTTGTCACCACTCCAAAGCAAGGATGATAGTATATTGCAGCAGAAGAGTTAGCCAAAGCCAAATGAAGGAGGAGAGGAAATGATGACCATAAAATGAAGGAGCTTGATACCCAACAAACAGACTATAAGAGTGAGGTGAAGAGTAAGAGGTCAGAGCGAGTTGCCGATTGG